>JAUMHE010000055.1:12688785-12704724 GCA_032359235.1 Enteromius mattozi
GAATCCGTATGACTCCAGTCATAGTTAAGGATAGCTTTTTGTTAGTTCATAATTAGTTAATGCCTTGAATAATCATTAGTATGTGATGAACTGAGTATTAATTTAGGCATTAGTACATGATTATTCAGGCACCCTTATTATAAAGTGTTGCCTATATATATATATATTTGAAAATCAAAAATTATTTGAAAATCATAAATAAATAGATCCATAAACTAGGGAAACTTGTAACTTAAGCTTCAACTAAAAATGAAAATTCTGTCATTAATTACTCACCCTCGTGTCGTTCCAACCTATAAGACCTTTGCTCATCTTTGGAACATAAATTAAGATATTTCTGATGATATCAGAGAGCCATCTGACCCTCCATAGACAGCAATGCAACTGAACTTTTGCAACGATAGGAGAATACTTTTTTGCGCAAAGAAAACAAAAATAACATCATATACTCAACCATTCTTCTCCTAAGACTTACATCTTCCGTTATTTTAGAGAACATTACTGCGCAAGCGTATGCTTTCCTCTAGGTGCAAACAGCCAGAGATTACGCACATGCTCATGCTTTCACCCGGATGTGAACAAGGCTGATTACGTCAAATACGTTAAAGCTTGCGTATGCGGCGAGTTGAGCATGGCGGAAGTTGTAAGTCATGGGAGAAGAGTAAATTATGTTATTTTTGTTTTATTTGTGCAAAAGAAAAGTATTCTCGTAGCATCACAAAAGTGAGGTTGAGCCACTGATGTCACATGGACTGTTTTACCAATGTTTTTGCTACGTTTCTGGATCTGGGATCACTTCAGTTGTATTGCTGTCTATGGAGGGACAGATTGCACTTTGATGTCATCAAAAATATCTTAATTTGTGTTCTGAAGATGAACGAAGGTCTTATGGGTTTGGAAAATGAAGGTAAGTAATTAATGAGAAAATTTTCAATTTTGGGTGAACTAAAGGCGAAGTTTAGATTTAAGCTGTTGAATGTTTGGTGAACATTTTAGCATAAACAACTTACATTCACTCTTTATGGTTTACATATTTTTATACACTTTTTTTTGTATCGAAAGGCTATACTCTTTTAGAAGATCTGTAACAGTGCCTCGACCAACAGTGCTAACAAAGATTGCTGGAACAACTCAATGGCGGGGAAGGGTGTCATAAATTTTGCGAAATCAAAAAAGAGTTAAGAAATAAACTGAAATAATGTTGTCTGATAGCCTCAACTAAAGCACATAACAATGATTGCTTACCTCATAGCTCACAGCTCTGTCTTTAACATTTTATATGTTATAAATAAAAATCAGTTCCCCTATGGAGAAAACGAACAGGATTGTTGCTTCGGTTACTGCACTGTTGCACTCTGTTGGTTTACCAAGGACAGACCTGCCCCAAACTCATACCATTTGTTGTGTTGGACTGGTCAGGCAAAAAGAGCAATATTTTGATAAAGTGACCATATTGACACAATTCACAAAACTTAACCTGCATTCACACAAATTACACGCCTCAGCATCTATATCCATTTCATTGGACCCATCCCTCAGTGCAGTTTTTATTTTAAACAATGAAAGCACTCTTCCACAAAAAAGCACTTTCTATTGTCCAGCACAGATTGGCCAGCACACACAGACAGACACGCACCGCACTTGACCTGAGAGTTCAGGGAGTGTCTGCCGTGCTTCCTCACTCCTGCTGAATAATACATACTGCACAAGTAAAGCAATGTGCTCAGCAGGGAAGCCATAAGCTTTGAGGAGGAAGTGTGTCTGCTGATCAATACAACTCTCCAAACACATTGCTATACAGCGGACTGAGGGGACAGATATTGGTTTAATTAACACTCAAGCAAGGTTAGAGACAAGAGGAAAGGAAAGAAGTCATTAGAGTTTGTGATTTTAACTTTCTAGTTTCAGAAACTAAGTGATTTTAACTCTTCAAGTATTTAAATAGACAGTTAGCCCAAGCATGAGCACTGCCATCATTTACTTTTCCTCATATTACTCTAAACTCATACTCTATAACTTTCTCATGCTTCACTTTTCCATACAATGCCCAAACTGAATGGTGACTATAAACATTAAAATATGATAACATAATTCCCATCCGCAGTGGTGTGGACAGAAACGCTCTTCAAGGAGGAACTACCACACAGATCATAAATCATATATTAGTGCAAACAGCAAACATATTAATAAGTCCATAAAGTCATTTTTTTGTCACAGTGATGGAAGCGCTAGTTAGCTTTCTTGTGGTTTGTCTTAATTTATTTCTCAATGCTTTTGCTGGCCACTCACTGCTCATTAAAGACACAGCAGGCTGCCAAACACTCAGAGAGTTTCCAATTATGTCCACAAAAGACAAAACAAGAGCTGCCTATAAAAGACATTAACTGGCCTCATAAATGTTTGGCAGACTAAGAGAGAAATGTGGAGATTGAAAAAGTGCAGCTTGATTTATTTAAGTGGAATGATAGAAAGAGACACCGGTGAAGAAAAAGAAAACAGGATACTTCATTTAATTTACATTTTCAGTTTCAATTGATTAGTTGTTGTTTTTTTAAAAATACAGAACCTGATCAAATAATTAAAAACAGTAATATTTCAAAATATTGTTTAAAATAACTATTTAAAGCCTTTAATTCTGTGATGGCAAAGCAGTCATTATTTTATAGGTACGTCTCTTTGACCAAAACACATTATGCAGGGAGACAGACAGAGGTCAGAGCAAACGTCTTTGCTTTCGACGCACAGAAATGCGCCCTAACAAATAAGCATGATGCGCACATCACAACAGCTCTTTCCCCTCTTGGCTGTATCTGTTTGTGCTAATCCCAGCAACAATATTTCAGCGATGCTCGTCCTGATGCCTTGACGGCTTTCCTACAGGAGATTACACGAGTCAGCACACAGAGTTCAATGCCATTTGTCAGGGTCTGCAAATGCAGAGATGTTCATATTTTATGACTCTCTTGTCTGGGGGGAGATTTCTGTAAGCAGCAGTGTCACAACCATGAATAAATGGCACCTGTTTGAATGTAAACAAAACAAAACGGCACTGCTGTCCAAGCTGAAACACGGATCCTATAATATAAATTAGATTTACATGTATTTAAAGAGGTATTGGGTATCTAAAATAATGCGTAGAACAGTGTCTATACATGGATAATACTATTTACTATTTATGTGTATTTGCACATGTATCAGTTTCCACAAAAACATTCAAAAGCACAACTTTTCAACCTTTTCAACCAAAGCAAATCAGCACTTTATCTTGGTTTTGCCATCACAGAATTAAATACAATTTTATAACATTTAATTACAAAACAGTTACTTCAAATTGTAATAATATTTAACATATTACCATTACCAAATCAATAAATAAATGCGGCCTTGGTGAGCAAATTAGGCTTCTTTCAGGCACATTTAAAAAATCTTTACACCAAACTTTTGAACAGTAGTTTATATAGCCTTTGTAACTTAACTTGAGGCAAGGTACAGAATAAAGCTGACACAAACATGTTTCGCTATTATCTATTCCTTTGTCTGCACTCTTTTGAAAGCCACTTTTCTTTCCTTTTGTCATATTCATTGAACACACCCTCTCTTTTCCTGACACTCTTGGCCTCGATTAAAACATTGACATTTCTGTAAGTGGCAGATACGGATTCTAGACCAGAAAGAGAGGGTCATGTCTGCAGGCCCTCTGGTTCTTTGCATGTTTTTAAGCTGACCTGAGATCAGACAGACTCGCATGTCAAGTTTCACCCTGTAGGAAAAAAAAGAAAACCAGAGGAAATCCCTGGGAGTCCAGAGAAGAGATTTGAAAGGATTCATTTTACCAATACCGTGAGGCAAAGACGAGCCTGGTGACACCTGCAGTCCCGCAGATAAAATAAAGGATGAGGGGAAAATGTCTCAGAAAATATTTATCAAAGCCTACATCATACATTGGGGAAAAAGTAATAAAACTTCAGGGAACTAGAGCAAAAGGTTTGTTTGAAAAGTTTGTCGTAAAGAGTACAACATCTTACCCAGCAGTAACTTTTCAGTTAATAGCATTTCAGTTGTCACTGTGCTCTTGAAGCTCAGCACTAGAGAGTAGTTTTCTAAACAACGTTTAATTACTTATCATCTGATGATTTAGTAGCGATTCGGATGGAACAAACATCTCCTTGGTTAATGCACAGGTATGCGTGTTTGTTTTCTAGATGTGAGAGTTACAGAAAGTCATTTACTGTGGTTAAGTTTACAGAAGAAAAAAAAATGTAAATGTTAAGATAATATTAATAATTCAATACCAATATTAAAATAATCATAACTTTCTGTGATTTGCATCAGTTTAATTAATTTTATATTACTTTTTTTTTCAGATGCCATCCACATTGACAGATTCAGCAAGATAGTAAGACAGTTCAAGTTAGTCAAAAACACATGAGAAGCAGCACTGTGATAAAAGAATATCAGATATCATAGACATTTCCATTCGGATAGGATTAGATTTCTCAGAGGACCATTAAGTTTGCTGAAAAACAGAAATTTGTTCAGGGTTTTTTTACTGTGAGAAAAACTTGGCAGATTCGGATGAGATTAAAGTACATCTGGGAAACAAAACTAGATACTAAGAGCAAAAAGTAGACCATTTTCAAAATGAATAGGTGGATTACATGAACGACTAGACTGATTGATCAAGCTGATTCAATAGTTCACCCCCCAAAAAAATAAAATTCTGTTATCATTTATTCCTTTTCAAGTTGTTCCAAACCTGTATACATTTTTTTTCTTCTTCTGAGCACAAAAGATGGGATTTTGTTACAGAAGTTACAGATTTTGATGAATGTTTGTAACAAACAGTAGATTTTTCTAGCTTTTTTCCCCCCATATGGAAGTCAGTGGGGTCCAACATTCCTCAAAGTAGCTTTTTTGTGCTCATCAGAAGAAGGAAGTCACTTGTTTGGAACAACTTGAGGGTGAGCAAATGATGACAGAATTTACATTTTTGCTACTATATAGCTCGTCTACAATTATTCTGGTTTTAAGTTCACGTGACCCAGATTAGGTTTCTTAGGGGAACTTCACATAAGATGCAAAAACAACAGAATTCGACAGAATGCTGTGGTCTTCAGACATATTTAAAAGTTATTTCAACCTGACATTTTAAAATGCAATACTAGATACTCAAAGAAAACCGTACAAGTTGTGACGCATGAAAAATGCATGAATTAAAAACTAAAACATCTCTTAGAGAGTTTTATCACGCAAACTGTCTTAACAGCTAGAACTGTGTCAGCATGACATATTAAAAAAAAAGGAAAAAGAAAAACTTCTCTGATAAAATCGAGTGCAAAGTGTCTGTCCTTTGCCTTTAGCATGCCAAAAGCAGTTAGCATGGATGTACGACAAGTTGCAAATTTACACCTGCTAGCCTATGGGGACCACAGAAGCTCAGTGGTGATCAGAACGATAAGTGATCTCGAGCTATAGCCGATAGCCCTGTGGGCTGACTACCTCCAGTGTTATAAAGATTATCGCCAAGTGCTGTAGGATTTTAAAAGTAAGCGAGTACATCGAAGTCCCCCTTACATGCAACCTGAGAGGTAGGTTTGATCTGCTAAATGGTATACTGGGAGGACGCTCAAATTTGTGAAAATAAGTGCTAGAAAGTGTGTTACAGAGCTGAATGCTGGGTAATCAGGCCCTGCAGCTAGTGATTAATACCTGGGCGTCTGATCCCATAAAAGTTGGGAGTCTGTATATGCATCCGCAGGCGCGCCACAGGCTTGGATAGCGCCTGTGTGTACATACACTTTGAAAGTTCTCTACTCAATGCTGCATAATTCACTCTTTCTCTTCGTTTCCTGCCGAGTCCAACTCCACAGGAAACACTGAGAGAGAACAGTAATGGAGTAACCAGCAGAGATAAAGAATAACATTATGTTGCTGGCCAAAAAGAAAAAAAAAAAACAACAACAACATGAAACCCAGATTGATCTTTTCCTGTTGTTCAGACACAAAGTCAACCTGGGCGTCCAATTCAGATTTCACAAGTGTCTGATGTGTCTCTTCTTCATCATTTGGAGGAAGCAGGAATATGAAAGTTATAAAACTTTGCAGGTTTAAATCTGACTCATATGCTTATCCCATAAACTTTCACTGATTTACATCACTTCTAGTCCTTTCTTAACTATTAAGTAAGAATAGTAGTCATTTACAGTAACTGATATTTAGTCCTGTGTCCTCTCTACTATCACTACAGGCTGTGAACTAGTGGCGACAAAAGCCGACTTTGTTGTTGGCTCACGTAGTTTGAAACAAAGAAGTTGGCTTAAACACACCGAAAAGACAGGCACTGACCAACTAGCCTGTACGTTCTGCACCTGCATGAGAGGAAATCACTTTGCCCACCACCAGGTGTCAGCGGTCTGTGTTCATCATTTTGAAAAGGAAAACTAGGACTGCAGATATATAAACCATAAACAAAGCAGTGCATTCATACTATTTTGAATATGAATCATGTTGATCACTATCCTTATTACCATTTTCCAGGACTTTTATTTTGACAGTGCTGAGAACGCCAGCATCTCCTGTTCTCCATCTTCATTACTCTACTCTGTTTAACAGTTCTGACTAATAAACTGCTACACAGTATGTTCAAACTAAGACAATATTATAGCATTTGCGTTTTAATTATTACAAACAAAAAGAGTGACACTATAATCATTTTATTTTACAGATTTATCAAAATCATTTGATCACTAGAGTTATGAAAATATATGCGGATTGGAATCTTCAGGTAAGATGAAGATATAAAATTCAAAGAGCATTTGGTGTGTGCCTTCTTGACTTTGTCATTTTTGCTTGCTTTATTTTTCTTCTTGTGCTCTCCAAGCTGAACACCCAATCAGAGCAATCTCTCTCAGCAACTGCCCAAAGTTGCTTCAGCATGCTCAACCAGCCAAAAAGCCACCAACGGTGTGGAACACACAGCTTATAGATGCTCAATGATGAATAGACTTGATGGCTGACCATTGAACTGGTGTTTCATGGTCTTAAAATTTGCAAAAATTAAAATAAAGAACAACAATATGCTGAACAGTGGTGCTTATATGGAATCTGGTTCCATCACATCCTGATTCTGTTCTGTCCTGAGACTCTCTTGTCTACACTATCACTAAAAATAGCATAAAGAAAAAAAAGTGAAACAGCAATGTGTTACAATTCATATTAAAGCATGTGATGCTCTGTCTGACTGTTTATTCAGAGTCAATTCTATTTATTCAACAACTTGTTTCCTGTCCTCTCTCTTCTATCACTAAAAGTGGAGAGAAAAAAAAACCAATGCGTCATATAATTCATATTAAGTCCCACTCTAATATCCCAATGATTCTTGCCAAACAAAGAGAGCAAAGAGGGACATATTTAAAGTACATGCACTCTTACTGCTGCCATTAGCAGAAATGCCTCACACCTGTCTTGGTGTGCTGTATTAATGGGTGCTGAAGTAGTTTGTGCGTAAACTGTTCATTTGCCTCAGATACGCAGAATGGGTGGGAGTACATCTGGACCATTGAGCTGTCATTGCGATGGAAATCACATCCATCTACTGTCTCCTTTGTGCTATTCATCGTCCCCACTGCGACAGATTTACAAACCGATTCTGGTGTAAGCCTGACATGACCATCAATTAACGTGCATTCATAATACCAGACCTGGCACTCAGGTATAGCTTTCTTTCCCTGCCACTTCAAAAAGTTAACTTTACTCCAGACAACATGAAACTGCCTTTGACAACACATAGAACAGAATGTGGCACATTTATAAGAGAAACAGACTATTCAGCAGAAAATGTAGGACAGGACTTGATTTACTTCATCTGGATTTGATTGGATCTTGAAAGGTGGGTGGGGGGTGAAATATAGGCTGTGATATTATTGGTTGATATGTCTTTTTCGCCTTTAGGATGAACTGTAAAGGTATTCCACATTGATGAAAGCTTATGAAAAATATTTTTTCTCCAAAATAACAACATGTGTTGATGACTGATGCACAGTAGGTCAACAAACATTTATTTAAAAAGATCAGGGGTATATACATATAAAAATCAATTTGACAATGTAAACTAGTCTAATATAGAAAAATCTCAAATAGCATTATGGCAGACTAAGCAATATTTTAAGGTAATAATGTGTATGTCACTGTATATCACAATAAATGCTGTCTGCAGTTGTTTAAGGACTATAAAAATGGTTTTCTGAAATGGAAGTAGAACAATGCTTGCAATGTTTGAATCTGTATCTGATAGATCTCTTCTATCAGATTTTTCTACACATGTCATCAATCATTAAAAAAGCCAACAAAACATGGCACTTTGTATAGGGAAGGATACACACACAGACATACACAGCGGCCGAATTGGCAATCACCTCTTGGGTTTAGTTAGAGATGACTGCACTCAAGCCTCCGTACGTGCACACACACATAAAACACACATCATCCATCAAGCACATGTGCTCACCTCGTCACTTCATCTCTGACACAACCCGAGAACTCAAAAGGTATGACCTCTCTTTCTCTTGGCATAATTACAATTCATCACATTTAAACAGAATGCTGATCAGGGAGCATCTTTCATTATCGATTTCATTCATCAAGATGGAACATACAAGTCATTGATTTTCAGGATATTTGTGCTAAGTTGTGTCCCTTAGCCACCTAAACTGCGGAAATAGGACTTTTATTGTGTTTATACTGAGATAAATTATATAGTTTTATCCACTCTGACCCTTATACAAACTATTCTGCATTTTACATTTTCATTAAGTCATAATTAAGTATGCTTATCAAGGCCTTTTCCTCACAAGTCCCTATAGTGTATCTAATTTTAGTTTTTACGATCATTATGGGGACATTTGGTCCCTTCAATGCAGGCAAAACCTGACCCACACACACTTGCATTTATATTCATGCACACACTTATTCATTCAAAAACTAGGTGAGCTACATCTGTTTTTTATCCCAGACCTTATGCTGTGCTATTCGCATATCTTATTTTACCTTCAAATGGTCTCTCGCACACAAGCCTTACCGAAGTCTTTATGTGAAGACATCCAGCCGATGATTCTGAGAGAGACGAATGCAAGTAGCCCAGATCCCACAAAAGAGCCGATGCCGGAGAAGAAAAAGAACAGGCCCATTATTGCGCTCTGCATGGAGCGAGGGGCTGCAGAGTAGGCAAACTCCAGACCTACAAACACAAGAAGATGCAGAAATCAATGATGAAAGTCTGATGTTTGCTTCAAAAGCATAATCAGAATCTTGAAAGCATCCAAGGGAATCTATGCTCTGAATACACACAAAAATATAGTCTTGTGGAATAGATCATGGTTAAAAAATGACGTGAGCAGATTCATTTGTAACAGGGTCACTGCATTTGATTGCAGACAAGGACACTGAGGGATTTACTATGAATGAATTGCAATAAAAGTGGTGTTTATTTGCATAACCTTTCTATACAGGTGTAGCAACCAGCATAACGAGCATCATTTGCATAGAAAGGAATATTTTACAGAAAAGTCAATGACTTTAACATGATGCAGCATTAAACAGAAGAATATAGAGTCTGATATGCAACATTTCTATGTAGTAAATTTACACTCTGACTATGTTTAAATGAAAGTTACAATGAAAATGAATTAATGAATCACTTGAAACATTTACACAAACAAAAAGAAAAGTAGTTTGTATATTATGTTTATTTTTAATGCATTTTTAAAATAATACTGTATTTTTTGTACATTAAACATTTTATGAAATTGTACAGGTGTTTATGTATTTCTATATTTCTAATAAACAGAACGATAACAGATTTATGCATCAGAATTTTTAAGCTGCATTTCTAGTTCTCCATACATTGTTGACATCCCTAAAAAAGTAGCAACATCAGACGAAAATGGGAATTAAATCGTTATAACACTTCTGGGGGTGAATGTGTGTATGGACAAATGTGTCCCCGAAAAACAAAAGGCTAAACAGACTAAACAGTGTTTTATGAAATTCAAAAGTGCACACAGTTTCCTGTAAGGGGTAGGTTTAGGTGTAGGGTCAGTTTAGGGCAATACCACATACAGTTTGTACAGTAGCCTATAAACACCACTACACCTATGTAGAGTCCCTGTAAACCACAAATGCAAGTAAATGTGTGTGTGTGTCCATACATCCACAGCACTCAGCTGAAGGTCTGAGTGACTCAGAAACACCTACTCAACTGCCAAAATCAGCACACATCCTTAAATATCTACTAAAAGAGACAGGGAAAGAAAAAGAGGAATAAAAAGTAGTATAAGGTGGATGCTGAGTGGGGGAAAGAAAGGATGAAGTACTTCAGGAAAAAAATACAGGATGTAGAAAGGACGCAGGAGAAGAGAAAGAAAAGATCAAATCTCTTTTTAACCCTGAGTGGTGGCTGCCTGCTGGCTGACATTGATAATTTCATGGCGCCTCAAACTTGTCATTTTTAAAATTATGGCTTGTGGGCACAACTGTCAGACTCGTTTACTGAGCCTGGTTAGGCCATGAATCTTCTCTGATAGATGGATGGATAGAGAGAGAAAGAGAGAGAGAGCACAAGGGCAAAACAGCTAAAAAGATGAGGGAGGTACTCCACCAAACGGAGCAAAAGAGATCATCTAATCCCGTCCCACAATCCCACGCTCACGCTCCTCTGAAACAAACGCACATTAGGAGATGTGGAGGCAGGAGGGGCGGAGAGAAAAAGAGGCGCGAATGAGATGAAGGAACTCGGCTGCTCTATTACAGTGTTTATAGCTGTCTGCAGGCATGGCTGACCTTTTCTAAGTGCTGTTTGTGTCATGGAGACTGTGTCTGCATCCTTAGACGACAACAATCAGAAGCTCGAGAAGCCCAGGGCTCAAGAAACACTATTAAAACAACAGCAACTGTTCAAAATCAATGAAGACTGAGAAAATGTCATGAGCTCTGTTTTTCTAAATTCATTAGATTTCTATTATTTGGTCACATACTGTACATACATGTACACAGAGTGAGATGCAAAGCCTTTAAGTGTCATTCGAAATTTTCTTCTAAAATAAGCATTTTTCTTGGGCTCCTGTGTAATGATCACTTTAATGACAATGAAAACAACCTATTAATTTTCATTAAAGTGAAAATTGCTGAACCTACACATAGGAGCCTGAAATGTTTTCGTTTTAGAAGAACATTTGAAAAAGTACTTTTGCCTTATTTATGTCAATCTAAATCTAAAAAGGTGCTTTTTACATGACTCATGTGAAGGATTCCTAATGCATTGAGCTCTGTCTTTGAAATAACTGTCTTATGCTAATGAAAGCGGCATTTATTTAAATAAAAAATACAGTAAAATAACATTATTTTAATAAAAATAACTTTTTTATATAGCTTTTAAATTATAAAAAAAATATCCTTGACCTTAGCAAGTTTCCTCTTTGGTTTGTTTTTACTATTTTCATTTTTTACTGCATATATTACTCACTTTCTTGCTACCTACAAAATTCATAATGTTGCTCTTCAATGTGGAAATCAAAGCATCTCGAGTCAAGCAAATTGATGAAGGATTAATAAATGAACCCTAATGCAAAAGCCTTGCTCTGCTTTGGTTAAGTGAAAATAAGGGTTAAGAGAGGAAAAAAGGAAATCCATAAGGTGTCTCAATGTCGTGAGCATGGCAACAAGAGTCTAATGACACAAACTGTCCCCAATATCACGCTAGAAGAAAAATAAAATACAAAACTTGACCTTTTCTAACTTCAGAGCTGAATTATTCAAAACCAAGAAAAGAAGTTTAACTTGAAATATTCTGCTTTCATTTTTCCCCCCGCAGAGTCAGGCAGTGGGCGATTTTTCTTTCTCTGAAAAAACATCAGCCTTTAACATTTTTCAGAGAGAACGATATATAATTAAAATTCCCAGTAGAGAAAAAAAAAAAATCAGGTTTTAGGTCTGTCCCCTCAACTGCAGTCCATACACATACGCAGGTAGTGTGTGTGTGTGAGCGTGCAGGTGTGTGTCTACAAAAATGTGAAAAATCAGAATCAACTTGGCTTCCGCTGTCATCCGACAGCCCACGACAAAGCGAGCTGGCAGTGGACTCCATTAAAAAGGATTTATTCAAACAGAATAGGGCCAGAGGAGGGAACTTTCCAGAGACATTTGTCACATTTCTTGTCATCCAATTTCCTGGAGCTTCCCCAGGGGTAGGGATGGAGCATTGAGGCTTTATTTTAAGGGTCCTCCGTGCTATCAGGAGGCATTTGCATTTCATGGGAGGGCTGGGACACCGGAGACCTGGGGTGAGATGGAGAGAGCTGACTACGAAAAGTGTGTCAGCACATCGCCTCACAGACATGAAGTTATCGGAGACAAACCTGTGCTTAGCTGCAGTTGCAGTCACATTAAATCTTAGTCTGGTTGCCTGAAGGAGTTGAGAAGTTTTATTTTTTTCTCCCCAAAAAAGCTGGAGCCAAGATATTTTGTTTCGTAACTGACGAATAAATGTCCTGCAGCTGAGCTTCTAGATAAACTTGTGAATTAGCATGCTGGCGTCCTTCTCAGAGAAGATGAAATTTTCTTTTAAGATACATTTGCAAAATGTACATGACAAAAATCATCTGCGCAACTACATTGTGACGGGTTTTCATAGAATGATTCGCACTGCGTCAAACAGTCTCTAGCCATGGCCATCTTTCCAATCATGTTCAGATGTAAAAGGATTATTCAAGAAAATGAGAAAGCAAAATTTATCTTCATTTCAGCGGGTGACATGCTATTCAGCGTCTTTAATCTTAATATTTTTGATGCAGTCTTCGCACCTCTCCAATTTCTCTATCATTTCACAGCTGTCTGTGATCAGGAAGCGGCGGGCTGCCTCTTGTATTGATTCTCATAGCTTGATGGCTCTCTTCAGGTTTAAAAAGCGCCTGTGCAGATAGCGTCTTATAGCTTTTCCACAATACTCGAACCCCTGGAGACGTGATGGAGGAGCGGAAGATTACACTTAGCCTTCCCCATCTCCCCATTCTGCTGGAAATTCAATCAGAGGCCGCTACGTCCACCGTGGACATATTATTCCACCGGCGCTGCACCTCTTTTCTTTCAATTTTTTCGGGTCCGCAGATAAAAAATGAAATGAAGATGTTAACTGTTAGGGACAGCCACTATCCCCACAAGAAAGTAGAAGAAAGAGAAAGGAGAAACAAAAGATGTTGCTTGTTACTTTTGGAGTGGGCTGCTGTGTTAACAAAAAGAGGGCAAATGTTGCTGTTTAACTTTGTGTGCCAGGATGTTTCTGGTTGAAAATCATATACATGAGATGTGCACATATAGCGGGAAAACATATTCCTAAGAACAAGAGTCTCAAAGGGGAGAGGTGTCCTTTGGGGGTATAAGTATAAAAAAAGGCAGGTATATTTAAATTTAAGCTGCGTTTACACAGACGCAGTGCTTGGCATTGGAAACCTGGTCAATGACAAAAAAGCGTGTCTAAAAATAAAGTATTTTAAAAGTCTAGTTCATAGAAATGTACTCTTTGTATTCACACAGAAATGTTATGATTTGGAAAAACTTACATCAATTTCAAGTTTAAATTTACTGATTCTAAATCATGTGGTGTAACTTTTTTGGCAGCACACATAGTACTCTTTCTTGCAAGATGCTTCTTACTGGAATTGTTTGGAAATAGCTGTACTGATTTAGAATTTATAGTAGCATCTATGTGTATAGAAGGCAACAGTTTATTAAAATTAGTACTGCAACACAAAACCACCATATAAACACTAAATTATCATTAAGTAAACTAAAATCAATCTGTTCACGTTAGAGAAACTTTAGAATGACTTTAAAGCAACCTGGAAGTAAAAATGGTCAGGTCTTGTCCATTTGTATTTGTACTGCCAGTGAGCTTAGTTCTGTTTTTTGTATGTTTTCCTACAAGACTATGAATACTGTACACAAGGTGTGTGGTGCTATGAAAAAAGTACATGTTGAAATGAGTATCCCAAACATACTTCGAAGTATTGCTGATGGGGAATTCAAAGTGCAAATCCCTGCAAACCCTACAACTCATTGCATGTTGGACAATGATTCAATTAGAACCTCAAACAGAAATCGTTAAAAAACTACCAACACTGTGGATATTCCAGACCAACGGTCAAGCAGATAAATGGGATTAAGTGATTAATAATCAATATCTAACCAATGAAAAACTATTTAATGTAAATAGGGATTGAAAGACATGACTGCAGACCAATACAACATGAAGTGTCTTAATGAGTTAGTCTTTTGTTTCACAGATTCATTCAAATGGCTTATTCGTTCAGGAACAAAGCAAGTGATTGCGTTAATTTAATTGGTCAACTAGTGATTCAATCAAAAATTTTGATTCATTCTGTAACAAATCAAACATGTGCAAAATGCCACATATATAAACAAGATGTAACAACATCAAGTTATATTTTTCAGATTTAAGACCTCATCTGAAAATGTCATGCCAACCAGGAAAATATTTGTATATAGAACATTTTAATGGCCCTAAAATTAGTAGAATCAAATTTCAGTTTTTTTAATAACCCACGGTTACTCTGCTGCATTTGAAACCTAAACTCAGTTCTCAGAATTTTTAAGAATGTTTTTATTTCTCTTCTCTTCTCTTATTTACAAATACTATATCTATGAATTTTTACTGTAAGTGATTTCTAACCCTAACCCTAATTAACCAAAAAAATATTATTTAAACAATATCTGTTTCGAGGAGTTACACAATATGACATTAAACAACAGGAACTAACCTTATAGTCATAGAAATGGTTAAATAATCATTCAAAAGACTAAATTAACAAATTAACAGATTATGTGCACTGTGCTAGACTATCTGAGACTTACTGTTGGTCTGCTTACTTCTACTTTGTAAGTCGCTTTGGATAAAAGCGTCTGCCAAATGACTAAATGTATATGTAACCAATCATAAAAACAGGACTGAAAATTAATGCTGTGAATGTAGCCTTACAGAGAACCTACTCTCTCATATAGTCTTCTATCAAAGACCTTGAAAGTCCTTGGAGGATCATCCCGACTAAAAAAAAACCCCATCCCATTATTTGAAGCAGCATAAGCCATGGGTGACGATCTGATTTGAAACACCTCATCTAAGGGGGTAGAGAAGAAATCCAGTAATCAGTACTGTCTTCTCTACAATTCAGCATGAAGGGAGAGTGTTCTTCCCTGCCTTTGCCAAATGCTACTTATTAGCCTTGTTGGTTCATAAAGGCTAAGAGGGGGGACGAGCATCCTTTGATTTACTCTGTGCGTGAAATGGGTGTGAAATTACCGGTGTGGTGTGTGTCTAAGAGGAAAACAAGCATATTTGAACATGACCTTGGAAGAGAAGCTGAAGGGTTCGAAATTAACACAGCTGTGCATTTAGGGAGAAAAGAACATTGCTAACCTGTGTGAAAATTTGTAAGGACAACAGACAGGTGCGCACATAACCAGCGGTAAATATAGAGCTGATACAGCCAACACAAATAAGAAAACTGCAACCTGTAAACCTCTAGAAAACGACCAGCATAAAGAAACAAATCTTGGATTTAATAACCTTACTCAGAATCTGTTTAAAGGATTACTCCATCTGAAATTTAGCACTTACTCCCATGTCGCCCTAAACCCGTAAAAGCTTCGCTCATCTTCGAAACACAAATTTAAAATATTTTGGATGAAAACCGGGAGGCTTGTGACTGTCCCATTGACTGCTGAGTAAATAACACTGACGAGGTTCAGAAAAGTATGAAAGATGTCATCTGAATACTTCATCAGTGTTTCAATGTAGCTTGATTCGTTAACTGATGACTCTTCTGAATCTTAAACTCATCAGCCTTAAACATATTACTCAGCCACTCACTG
>JAUMHE010000055.1:12712902-12729808 GCA_032359235.1 Enteromius mattozi
TTTATATATTATTTTACAGATCACTTAATCTCTTTCTTTCTATCTGCGATGTGGACTACACTTTATGCTCAAGAGTGGCTACACAATAGACCACATCACACATCAGTCATTTTAGTCAACAGGTACCAGTATATTAAAGTGGGAGCAAATCAAGGGAAGTAAACACCTGAAAACTGCAATCATGCAGCAAAGCACTCGACGTCAATCTCTCATTATTTTGACTGTTTTGAGTTTTTCTTAACTTTGTGGTGTTTACCACTTAAAGAATCCCTCATGATGACTACAAACCCACATTTATTCAGTTTGATGGCAGCTGAGACAGATGAGGAATTTAAAAATGTCTAAACTCTCTCTCCCTCACCGTGCAGAGTTTGACAGTGGTTTAAAAGAGTCGGAGAGAGTCAAAGACAGACAGGGTGGGAGAGAAAAATATTTATACTTTCCCCACACTCCAGAGCGCATCTCCCAAAACTCATCTCACTCAAAAAGCGCTTTAGTCTGAAATATGTCAATGTCTGTACTCAGGGCACACTGTCAGGCTGACTAAGCTTGGTTTAATCCACTGGGCAGAGCTGGAATTGGACTGGGGACTGACTGGAGTGCTGGGCGCAGTCAAACCGAACAATGAGATACTGCCGACCTGTCAACGGTGTCTTATTCTACAACCTCCGAACAGGCACTCCACGACTCTCTCAATGTGTGACTCGAACTTTCGTGTATGTGTGGACACAAGCTTAAAAAGTGTTGTCTTAGTAGCGAAGCATCAACTGTGTACAGAACTTCAGACAGGCGTACGAGCAAGCCAAAAAACACTTGGAAGGAAAGTGCTGAGGTTTTGGAGAGATTGCTGTGCCTAAAAATCTAGCAAGCCGCCCACTCAAAGAGCTTTATTTGCACTTCTGATATGAAGGTCATTGCGAAACTGTAGTTAGCAAGATTATGCTACCATCTAAAATCAGGGCTCAACCTTAAGGATTTTTTTTCCTGTTGGCTCACTTGGGACTATAATGCAGCTTTGTACTGCCAATATTTTCATGGCACTACAAAAACAAAATTTGATTAATGTGTGGCAGAAAGAAATACTTTTTTTTATTGAACATTAGATTGATTTAATTATTTTAATAAGGAAAAACAATGTTAGACCAAATTAGACCTGCTCTTTCTGACCAGTAAGTTTCCATTATATTACATATTTACATTTTTTTTTTTTTTTTTTTTTACAAAATTTTACATATTTTAAGGTGTCCTTGTTACAGTGTAATTATACACTTAAGTACTAAGTAATATTAATTAACTACATGCGCTTAACTATGGTTAGGATTAGGATTAGGATTTGGTTTAGAATTATTTGCAAGTAATTATGCATAATTTATTGTTATTATAATAGTAAGTACATGTACAGTAAGATGTGTAACGAGTACACATTAAAATAAAGTGTCACCAAAATTATTTAAAGAATAGTTTTAAGTGAAAAAAAAGGAATAAATAGAAAAAAATAAATAGAAAAAAAATAAACAGAAAACTTTATATGGCATTACCTTGACTTTTTCAATGTTTTTAGCATGATTTGTTGGTGATTTATCATACTTATAACTTATAACATTAACTTATAACGAATCATTCTTGAAATTTAAATTCATTAAACCAGATAAAATTGCAACAATAATCCACTTGTGTAATACTGCATAAGTTTCTAATTAAAAACATATGAAAATGTTAAACAAATTGAATGTAATTTTAGCCCAAATTTATTGTTGAGCCATAACGATACCTAATTTTGTCCAAAATGCCACACATATCTATCATAAATGGCCAAAAGGCTTTCAAGTTATATCTATATATATATACACTAGGTTTTGAGATACAGTACTTTTTTAGTTTTGGGGGACTTCGAAGAAACAACAAGTGAGAGGATCGTCAAAATGCCTCTTCAAAAAAATATGTTAGAATAATGAAAAGTGCAAAAGCGCTGATTCAGGTTGGTATTTTCCAGGACGGTGGGGTGAATGAATATTAACTGACAGAACAAGCAGGCATATCGATCCACCTTCTGCAGGGTTCAATAGAGCTGGCTCAAGGTTGGACAGGAGTGACAGAATTCAGAGGAGAGATCATTGGTCTGTGCGAATGTGTCAAGAGCGTGTGGGTGTTTGTCGGTGAGTCATTCTACATCGAATCTCTGCCATCTTGGAGTCACTGTACCTTATCTGACGAATGGAGAAGTCGTAACCTCTCTGAGATGAACTCATTTCTCAGAATCAGGTGAAGAGTACTAAGAAAATGCAATGTGACACAATTGTCTGTCTGGATGTATTGATATCTCACAAAACTCATAATATTGGCTCAGCGTTTCGATGTCACTGCATGTGTTTATCAGCTCGATCTGTGACGTGAGTTGTCTTGGAGTGTTACACCAGAGACTACATGTTTGGACAATTTATTTTCCACATTGATTCTGTTTGGACTTGACACATGATGATGGATCCATACACCACTGCGGACTATGTTGACTGATGCCTCACTGTCATATTCTGCCTGTAGCATGTACAATGCTGTGATTAAAAATGCAGTGTTTGGTTCATGTCAAACAAACTGTAACTGGGCACATGTCTAGTAAAAACTTTCACTTTTGATTTGTCTGTCCATATCATGTCCTGGAGGGTCATCCAGGTGCTTCTTAAGGGCAAAGACATTTTCCACACCATTGAAATTAGGGCTGTCCCCGACTAAAGATTTTTCTGGTTGGCCAATAGTTGTAAATTTTTTAGCATTAGTCAATTAATCACATGTTTATTAATAAACCATTCAAATCATAATAATGCCTTTAATTGCCTATAGACTAATAAGTGTTCAAGTACACACACAAAGCTTGCCACTGTATGCATGTTTCATATGGATTACACAATCTGAGAATATTTGTTTACCATTTGAATTGATTCATTTAAAAGTATACATTTAAATACAGATGTATTTTTAATGTCTGTAAAGCAAAGATACCCGCGTTCAAGTTCAAGTTCACAGACTGAGACGGCAGAAAGCACATCCTGTTCGCTTTCATTATTTCACAGATTTTTTTTATTTTTTATTGTGAGTGCACACAAATAAACGTAGTCTTTACAGATTAGAAAGATGCCTTATTCTTATCTGTTTGAACAAATGAGCAGTATTTAAGCGCAAGTGAGTGCATCTGTCCTGCAGCGAGTGCGCGGTCTCCACACAGACACTTCAGCAGCAAACATTTCTCGGGGTTAACATTATATTGAGTGGCCCTTTATATTTCAGATGATAAGTCATATCTGAGGTCGATGAATGATAGGTGAGCATTGGATGCATGTGATGTATACTGTATTGCCATAGACTAGCCTTTAACAATCTGTTAGTCACAGACTGCGTGACTTCGTCTGTGGATTTTTTTGTTCTGTGACTAAGCGACTAATACAAATTTGGTCGACTCTGGTAGCCTCTTCTGGTCGACTAATGATTAGTCGACTATTTGGGGGCAGTCCTAATTGAAATTCAACACCAAAAAAAAGATGCAGCTCCAAACTCGTGTCTCCATTTTACCACCACACTATCTAAATACTACCACAAACCACAATAAAATCTGGTCCTACACTCTCGAAAATAAAGGTACAAAAGCTGTCACTGGGGGGGTACCTTTTCAAAAGATACACCTTTGAAAAAATGTACACTTTAAGTACTAATGTGCACCTTTTACCTTTACCTTTTGAAAAGATACCCCCCAGAGACAGCTTTTGTACCTTTATTTCTGAGAGTGCATGAAATGTAAAAAAATTAGCTCGAACTCAAATTCAAGATGATATTTTTTTTTCTTTTTTCTTTGGGGGGGTGCTGTATAATGTGTTTACCATCTATACTGTTCAAAGTTTGGAGTCACTAAGGTTTCTTTTTTTCCTTCCTTTTGTTCAGAAAGGATGCAATAAATTTATCAAAAAGTACAAATGATCAGTTTTCACATAAAATATATTAAGAAGCACAATTTTTTTCAACATTACTGATAATAACAAATATGAGCAGTATATCAGCATATTAGAATGATTTGAGAAAATGGTTGCTAATAATTCAGCTTTTCCCTCACTGGAAAATAAATTACTTTAAAATATATCAAAACAGTTACTAAATTGCAATAATATTTTAGAATATTGCTGGTTTTACTGTATATTTAATCAAATAAATGCAGCCTTAGTGAGGATAAGAGACTTCATTAAAAAAACTCAAAATTCTGAATGTTTTGTTCTTATTCTTACATGTAGGTTTATATTCTTATTCTATGTAAACTAAATTGATCCCTAGCTAAAAGTGGTATAAATATTAAACATAGTATTACTGATGACTGGTAACATGGTTGAGTCCGTGAGGGGGTGAACAGCTCCCAAAGTAGAGTTTCTTTGTCTTCAAGATGTAGAAATTAAAATCATGTAGATTTTCAGTGTACATTATTTTAATCATTGTTGTGATCCAATTATCATGTCAAAAATAAATTCTGAATGCTGTTGTACATTTATAAATGAATATATACTATTAATAATAATAATAATAATAATAAACTAAATCTGTCATTTTTGGCTAACAAATACCGGCAAAACAAAAGTGAACGACTGACGTTCAAAATTACCATATTTATGATGTTGCAATGTACTGAATCGTGAAGTGCATCATATCATGAAGTAGCTGGCTATACCAAGCCCTAGAGTCAAGAATATATGACTGTGTAATTTAGGTCTGAATGTTTGTATCGTGTGTGTGTGTTATAGCATGTCACATATAACAGAACACACAGCATATGAACCTTATGAAGTCTGAAATAAAAGTTCACTACCGTGACGGTCCTTTTGACACAAAAATGAACACACATATTTAAAATGTGTATGCAAATGTCTGCTATCACACTCAAACACTCCCACATGAGTCTCAGTTTGTGAATATGTATAAAGAAGCGTGATACATCCACCCCACAAACCGGCACACACAGACAGTTTGTGTGCCAAGAGAGCAAGCTGAAGAACAAAAAAGCACAGGTTCACAGACTCAGCCGTAAATCTTTGTTGTGTGTGTTGATAACACACTAAATACGCGTCATTTAGTGTGTGTGTTGTTGACTCACCAGCTGCCACCGCCGAGCACATGACAAAGAACATGCCCACAGCGATTCTCTTCAGAGAGGAGGGCAGCAGGCCCTTGCGTTTGAGGATGGGGTCCACCACTTTATCCTTGAGGGGGATCAACATGAGGATCAACACGGCGTCAAACATGGTCAGCCAAGCTGCCGGGAACCGGAAGGTATTCTGGGAACAACATGGGAATACAATGAGTCATGTTTACAAAACGCTAGAGAATGAACAAACAGGAAGCAGGCTATGTGCGGGTCACTCAAAATACTCAGGTGCTTCTTTCTTCTCCACGGAGAAAGAAAGTACAAAAGTCTAAATGTGAATTCTGGGAGAGCATAAGAAAGAGAGAGAGAGCTGGGAACTGAATGATTCTAGCAACCTTAGCGCCCTCATGTGGCCAAAGCTGGTCAATGGCTGTGACTCTCATCCAGTAAGAGAGAGAAGGACAGGTCTCTTAATAGCCCATAAAATCATTAATCACTTGTTAAGTACTTTAATATCACATGGGGATTGAATGGCATGCGTCAGAGCACCTGTTTTTTAATGAATGGCTGATTGCTCCACTCACATGCCACCGATGTGTGATGGAAACTGAGCAGACAGGAAAAAAAAGTGTTTCACCTATGGTAGGACTATTGAGAAAAAATGACAGAATTTGGATATTTATGACAAGAAAAAAAAAGAAATAAGCATGTGAAAGGAAACTTCACCCAAAAATGAAAATGCTGTTATTAATTTTTTACCTTCATGCGGTTCCAAACCCATAAGACCTTGTTTATCTTCACAATACAAATCAAGATATTGTTGATGAAACCTGAGAGCTCTCTGACGCTGCATAGACAGCAATGCAACTGAAACATTACCAGGCTTAAAAAAGGTAGTTAGGGACAGCTTACATAGCTTCATAAAATTATGGTTGAACCACTTGTGCCACAATGAATATTTTAACAATGTCCTAAACAACCTTTTTTGCCATGGGAATGTTTCAGTTGCATCGCTGACTATGAAGGTCAGAAAGTGTTCAGACTTCATCAAAAATATCTTAATTTGTGTTGTAAAGAAGAACTTTTAGAAGAGTCTTACAGGTTTGGAAAAGAGATGAGAATTAGTCATTTATAACAGAGTTTTCATTTTTGGTTGAACTGTCCCTTTAAGACTATTTTGGCATAGAGATACATTTGGAAATTTACGACTATCGTGACAAAGAAAAAACAATTGCTTTCATAAGGAACACTTTTTTTTAAATCCTGAAAAGGGTTTGCCTATGCAAAATTTGCTGCCACTCGAGCTGTTGGCAGAAGGTTGCTAAGTGGTTGCTTACAGTATGAGTCACTACAAGCACATTGCCTTGTGTTTTCTCTGTGTATCACTATAGGTGTGTTCCATTTGACCATAAGGGCCCTGGAAAGTGGACTTCAAAGGGTATTGTGCCATTTTATGCAGCATTTCAATCTAAAGCGAGCTTAAACGTTTAAGGGCACTGCGAACAGCATAGGGAATAAAGGAACATCAATATATCACTTCACAGGATGTGGAAAGAGAAATTACCCAACAGCCATTGCACATCAACCCAGTATTTAAAGAGGTTTGAATAAAATATGCGGGTGAAACAAAAGTTTAATTAGTCCCAGGTGTTGTTTGTATGTGTTATTTGCAGATATAAAATGTGTGAAGCGGAACAGTTAAAACGCAACATGTATCATGATTATAGTTAAATAAGAGAAATGACACAGCTAATATAACTCAATTATGTTCATTTTCATATTAAACATCAGGTGATTATCACTCAGTTTAGCACTTTAAAATAACACATTTATATCCCTAAATAAATAAAACCATTCATATTTATACAAATGATCACACTTTATATTAGGTGACCGTAACTACCATGTAATTGCATCAAAAAATAAGTACAATGTATTTACTGCGTTCATATTGTATTGCAAAACACTTCTGCCGCTATTGAGGTGGGATATGGGTAAGGTTAGGGACAGGTTTGGTGGTATGGGTAGGTTAAGGGTGGGTTAAGGTGATAAAGATAAAGGCGATTACAGAAATTAATTACAGATGTAATCACATATAGGTAGTTTTAAAAATATGAGCACATTGTAAAAACATTTATGTACACAATAAGTGCATTGTACCAAATTATTCATTCAAATATAAATACAAGGCCACTTAATATAATGTGGGACTATATAAATACACACACATGCATTATACAAGTATATCATACCATCATAACTAAAAGTCTGATTACTTGCAAGCTATACAATTTGAGGTATAATTCACATCCAGGGTGCATATACAGCAGGTGTGACACAAATGTGTGGTCAAATGACAAATTTTAACTCTGATTATCAGTATTTTCACTTTGGCCGCTGCAGGAAACCATCTGTCCTCATTTCCTGCACAGACAGGGCGTGATGATCTGAATGAGCAGATCTGGTTAGACGCTGCTGTATGCATGCAGCAAATGTTAAAAACAGCCCAATCCATTCTTGCCCAGTTCTGATTGGTTGTAATTAATTCAAAAACCGTGTACAATACTTCGCCATCTGTTTTAATTGACGTTAATCAAATAACTCCGGTGAAATACAACGCCAGAGGACTAGCCGCCCAGAGCTCAAAAAGAGGTTTATTATGCATTCACGCCTGCAGGTGAGCATGGGCCTATCACACACACATTTACACCTCCAGTAGAGTATTAGTCGGTTAAGTGGAGAGCGTGCCTCAGTCAGCATGTTTGAATTTAATTCTACAACTTCAGTCAGTCCCAAATCTACTGGTGCTTTTAACACTTTTAATTCTCCAGCTTACTCCCTCATTACATTTACATTTCTTTGACTAAGCACTGGTAATTTATACATGTCCCTCCGAGCGCTCTGTCTCCCCTTCATCATCGTGCACTTTTAAATACTTTTTTCTCCATTTGAAATTGCCAGTTTGCATCATTCTATCATCATATCATCTTCACCCACATTACCACTGGTGTCTGTTTCTCTCTGTGGGTATCTCCTAATTAAGAGCTCACAGTTTGGCCTTGTTAAGACTTCGCACTGGATTCCCTTTAGGCTGTGCGGTCCACCGAGACAAATCTACAGCAGCACATGTTCATTTAGAAGGGGAAGCCCTTGTGTGTGTGAGAGCAAGCGACAGATGGGGATTTGCACACTTCAGCATGCACTCCAGAGAAAAACCATTAAACCCACGATAGAATGTCAAATGACTTGATTTCCATTGAAACATGAAGCTAGGGAAGGACTTCTATTTGACTCATCAATACATATTTTTCTTATTTTTGCTTTTTCTTAGAATATTTTAGAGTAAAATCAGGCAAATATCTATGTGCGCTGCATGTTTCTTTTTTCTTTTTTGCATTAAATGGATCAAAAGTGACAGTATGTTACAAAATATTTCTTAGTTATATTAATGCTATTTCTTTTTATCAAAGATTCATCAATGAATCCAAAAAAAATACATTATTATGATTTCCACACAACACTGAAAAGTTGCATATTGAGCTTGTGAACAATTAAAATAATGAATACATTTTAAAAAATTGCAATAAATAAAACGTTATTATATATATATATATTTTTTTACTGTTTTAATGCATCTTTCATCAAATAAATGCAGCCTTCGTAAACATAAAACTATTCTTTCAAAAAAATAAATATTATATGTGGCAAGTATTGCAAGGGTAAGCTCATGTTTTCTTCAAAACAAGTGTCGCTGCATAAAGCTAGTTACAGAAAATCTGTGTCCAAACAAAATCCATCTATAAGTAATCTCATAAAAACAAGCTTTCATGTCACGTCGTATTTTTAAACGTTAGCGGAAAATGGCAACAAACACTATGAAAGTACTCTGGAAAATTACATTTAAAGAGCATGAGATCTTTACAACAGTCTCTTCAATATGACCCTGCAGTCGCACTCTCGAGCGATGTGTTATTTAACACGGCCAATTACGTCTTTTTCACTTCCCCATTATCATTTTGCACTTCCTCTGTCCTTACCATGTGACTCTGAATCTAATTCTGGAAAACTCCATTTCAGACAACCGTGAAATAGCACGTACGCACACAAACGCACAAGTTGCTCATCCAGTTACATTTGTGTCTATGCGTTTTCATGGTCATAGAGCAACATGTGACTGCATTGTCATTGCTGATCAGACAGCCCCGGAGTCGTGATTTTGGATTAGTCACTGTGAAACCGTTTTGAGGGGATTTAATTCAAGGCGAAGGTTCTGACACACTTACCTAGTAGAGCGTATACATGTACACCCACACACACACTCACACAAAAACAAATAAACAGCAAGTTCAGATGAGAAAGCGGGCGCTGGGTGCTAATCTGCGATTAGAGAGGGTCATGGTTTTGAAGTTAATACCCTGGTTTTCAAAGGATTTCTCTAGCTCATGCGTGCCAGAGTCTCCAGAGAGTATCCTAAACAGCCTCTACTCTACAGCCAGACAAACATCACAAGCACCTGGCATCACCACAGGCATCCTGTTTGCTCTAAAATTAAACCAAGTCATTTAAACATACCGTATTTTACACTGTTGCATTCACTTATAATGTTACTCAAGGTTTCTTGCACCAAAATATTCTAAATTAAAGTCCCTGACAATTAATCAGACTGTTTCTGGTTAAGACAAACGATCAATAAAAATAGTTGACGGAGACATATTTAATTTATAGAAACATGCATCATTAATGAAAACATCTGTGGCACTGAAACTGTTGCTTCCTAATAGCAAGGCAGAATAAGAAATATGGGAAAACTGATGAGGAAAGTGACCAGAGCACAGGCAAAAAAGGAGGCCAACTGCTTTAATAATTGAACTCTTCATTAACAAAGCAATTATATTTTTCTTTCAGGCCAATTTGGAAGTGATCTGACATTATTGGCACTGAAACAGCGGTTCTCTTACCGGGTGGGGGTCTGTGGAGTTGGGACCGGCTCCAGGAATTGTCAGATGGAGACTCTGGAGATAATATGTGGTCTGCATCTGCAAGAGAAGACAACAGCACACGTAAACATGCAGGCTGTGCTCACATCTAATTCAGATGTACTACTGAACATCCTACTATGATCCATTTACCACTGTTGCAGAATATTGCTATTGATTAAAACTTGAAATAGGGTAGAAAATAGCAAGTGGTGATATTTCAACCAGTAAAAAAGCAGTTTGGTGCTTTGTGTGTGCATTCTGCAGTATCTATTCATGCAGAAAGTCATTAGGTATTTTTTTTTTTAGAAAGTTAGAGATGTTGGCCTTTACTCGAACCTTAATTTTAGGCCCTGAGGACTAACAATGTCAGATAACCTTTCTAACAGTTGGCAAGCGTCTCAGCAGACAAAACATATGGGATGACCGGGCCTCAAAAGATGACCTTTCGGCATAATTGGAGGAAGAGAATCTTGTTTTCACGTGAGATGGACTACGAAACAATGATCCTTATCCCGACAGTCCCACAGCAATTTAACATTACACAAAAGCTGCACTCACAAAAGAAAATCACTTTCATGAACCTTCATGGAGAATTTTCCTGTGCAAATATTTGTTTGTTTTGTTACATTACCACTGGTCAAGATCTGGGAAACAATTAGGGTGACCAGACATCCTGATAAAATTGGGACAGCGTCGATTTTATGATTCAGCATTACAGTCACTGGTTGTGTTAATTAGTAATAGCTATAGTTTAATTGCTGTGAATAAACTGTAGTTTAATTGCTTTGAAAAAACCAGCAGCATATGTAGTTTTTTGACACATTAATACAACAGCAAGCAGTAAAAAAATACATCTGTTGTTTTCTCCTTTGAATATTGAGCAGTAAGTAAAAAACATTCACATATGCATAATCGTGCAAACGGTGGAACAATGAAATGACTTACTTTCAGCAAGTAATTTAAAACAACAGCTCATAAATACAAACTCAAATAACAAACTCTAATAAATCTAACAAACCATTTCATTTCCAGTTATCTTTAATCAGCAGGAGATTCTTGCTAACCTTTTCTTGTAACTGTAAAGTGTCCAAATATTAGATCCATTAGATAAGCTTTAATACAAACAGTTTCTTTATTCTCTTAATATCAATTAGATCAGATAAGCATCTTCAGATAATCTAAGTGTGAGGGGGAAGTAAGAAAAGAAAAACGGCTGGAAATTTCACTAAGGTGGTTGTAAAATGCAGAAATGAAAGAGACAGACCTTAAAAATATTTAAACATGGAAATGTTGACAAACTGTATTTAAAGTCTTTACGAGTGATATGAGACACGACCTGTTTTCTGTGGTAAAGTGACATAAATTCAGCGGTTACGGGCCCCACGCTGGCATTTGAAGGAACGTTGCTTTAGTAGTAGAGACGTCCCAGTCTTTATTGCTTGTCCTTTCTGCATTACCTTGAGCAAGGCACATATAAAGTTCTTCAAGGAAGCACCTGTCTGCTCAAGGGCTTTAAACCCACCCGTCTCATAAAGGCTCCAAATGGCACAAACCTTAATATGTCAGAGGCAAAATCTCCGCTTATAAACATCCATCACTTGTATTTGACATGCCAACGACACCGTTCATCACCACCATGCTTCTCCTTCTGTACGAGACACCTTGAGACGTCAAGCTAATAAAATACCTATGCAATTTTCTATTCACTCTCTGTCACAACTACAGTAAATTAAAGTTAAAAATACATTGTTGGTAGATTTCCCTATTTTTTAAGGACCTATAACTGGCACAACAGATCTGACCGGCGCATCACTTCAGACACCCACTCATATAAAACTTACCTGGAAATAGACAGTCCAGTACGGAATGAGTGCCAGGAAAACAGGAAGTATTTTAACCAGCGCTTTCACTTCCTCCACCTTCTCTTCTGAAAATCGCCCACCGTATGTCACCTTAGCACCATCCAATAAAGATGGCTTTGGCCTTATGGGGGGAGAAGCAAGGATTTTAACAAGCATTCAATAAAACATCACTGAAAGATCTGAGTACATCCGTGTTTGAGAAAGCAAGTAAAAAAGATAACGAAAGGAGCAAGGATAGGGCCAACTTAAAAAATTAATAATGTCACGTTTTTTCATGAAGAGACTATTCTTTGATTTAGAGAGAGGGCACAGCACTTGACAGTAACTTATGCCACAGAGACACGATGAATAGCACCGTCACATACGAGACAGACAAGAGAGGTGGATCAAAGAGGAAGATGAGGGATAACATTACAGACTAATAGACTCATCTGAATCTGGAGTGGAGGTTCCCACGAAAGAACTGCATAAATTTACAATCTAACACACTAAATCCATTTTACACAGTAGAGACCGTGTAAAGACTAATAGGCACATTTATGTTTAAGTTTAAGAATTAATATTCATAATCTTTACATTTGTTATACTTTCTTAATATGCAACAACTGAAAAATCCATCTTAGTTCAACATGAAATGATGTTCATGTATGTAGATAAAACTTAATTTCCAACTAATATGTATCCTTTTTACTCTTCTTTTTACTGCACTTATATTAAAGTGCATCTTTTTTATTATTAGGAAGTGAAAAAGAAAAAACCAATACTCCAACTGGGCCCCATTTATCAAACTAACAGAAATGAGTGCAGATCCGAGCACACAAACTTATGACAGGGTTCACTTGAAATATTCGTATTCTGTCAATCTTATCATATAATTCATCATACATTGATAAATTTGGTGGCTGAAAACAATCGTCATTTGACTAAAATCTCTTGGTTTAGAAGCCTTGCCCCTACAGTTTATGGCATGGAGGAAGTAATCTCTTGAAAGAAAAAATTATTTTACTCCAAAAACAGCTGTTAACCTTGTAATTGCAAATAATTACATTACTTTATGTGCATCAATCAGCTGTAAATATAACGAAACATTTACAAACATTATCAACATTATAGCCTAGCAGTGTTCATTTTGACAGCAAATTTTTATTAAGGTTTAGTCAAAGTCTTTTGCCATTTTAGTCATATTTTAGTCATCTGAATTGTTTTTAGTTTTAGTCTAGTTTTAGTCAACTAAATACCATATGATTTTAGTCAACTAAATCTACAGTAAATTTAGTCAGCTAAAAAATCTAATGGGTTTAGTTACAGTGTAATGCATTTATGAAGCATTTCCCTAAAATTTCCAAACTCATTATGTTTGAGATTAAGGTTTTATCATGACAGACACTGATTTAACTGCGGTGACACACAACAAAAATTAAATATAACCACTTCTCATAAAGAACAAGAACATGGTTTTCTTTTCAATTAAATAAAAAACGGATTATATAGGCTTATTATACATTCTTTATAACAACTTGTTTACCATATATTATTCATTATTTCAAGCAGACATATACTTATTTCTATAAATAAATTTAGATGAATATTTAGGACTACTAAGTACTAAGTGATTCAGTCAAGAGCAGTGACTGATTTTACTTTTGTTGCTTGATTAACATCAGTGACTTGGACAATAGCAACTAAATTAGACTGCTATCCCTTTAAAACCCAATGCACAGATGCAATGTACTGATACATGTTCTCCCTACTGTTTATGTTCACTTAAGATGAAATAGACTCTGTTTACATGAATGCTCATCAAAACGGACAATTAAACATAATTTTGTGTACAATGTGTAAAAGCACATTGTAACCTTACTAGTTAATGATCAAGTAATGAGCTAAAAGTTGCTGGTCAGGAAAATAATCTAAATGAACTAAATGTCATCATTATACAATTCTCCAACTTTACTGCGCTGCACACAATGTTAAGCTACAGTAACCCAAAAACTTGCATGCATGAGCTGAGACGACATTTGATCATAGCCACCACTCACATACATATTAATAAAAAGTGCTGCATTATGACAACCTTAAGGGCAATTTTCTGTGGTACATTTGTTTCGTAAAACCAAGAGTGTGTATTAAGAAAGTAAACAAGGTCAAGGTTTATTTCACGTGGACTTCTTTATTAAGTAAAGTAAATGTGGCCCTCACCTGAGCAGACTTGGTTCTTTTGGCCCGCGTCCACAGAGGGCCGAGGCCAGGATCCGGAACATGTCGCTGAAGGCACTGCCATCTGCAGGTTTGGTTATAAATACCGTTCTGCCCAGAACAAAGATGATGAGGGACACCCCGAGGCAGACGGCTGGGATGATGTAGCCAATAAAGAAGCTAACGTTCTGCTGAATATAAGCAACTCCGCCCAGCGAGAAGATCGCTCCAAGATTAATGCACCAGTAGAACCAGTTAAAGAACCGCCGCGTTGCCTCCGGACCTCGATCCTTCACCTGTAGGAAATACATCACAAATACACATGTGAACTTGTAAAATTGATTCATTTTTATTTACTCGTTTTATTAGTTAAGTACACTGACTGAAAATTGTGTCAAAACTCCTTATTTTAATAATCAAATTACTTTTATATCCATAATAACCAGGCCTATAAAAAGTTCAATATCAAACACAGGCAATAATAACAACATGAACTAAATTTCCAGCTGGAAAAACATGGTATCTCTTTTGACTTGCATGTGATCACAAAGCACCCTCAAAAAGCACATCAGCATTCAATACACACAGTCTTCATTTAATACAAGTACGGATTTGCAATGTACTAAATGCATTTACAAACTTGTTTGTAAAGTTTCTTCTCAAGTGCATGCACATGCTGTTCTAAAGAGATGTCTGCTCTCAGAAACCTATAAAACATGCAGCTGTAGTCATACAATCAGAGATACATCCACCAATTTTGGGAAAAGTGTCAATATACTGTAACTCGTAAGCCAATTTTCTGTTCATTGCCCCACTTCCTCAAAGTTTGAATGAGATCTCCAGATGGTACATCCTGCAGTTCATTACTTTATTGAATCTAAAAAAAAACACATGATGATCATATGACAGGGCAGGCAGCAAGTCAGATATCAACACTGGCCGAATCCAAGTCATCCACATAGAAAAATAAGCCTAAGGTTTTTCTTACAAAAACTTGTTAAATAACCCAGTAGACCAGGTAACAAGGAAAACAAAAAATCTGTCATGCAGACAGATAAACCAACAAAGACAGATGTCAGTTTTACTTCCTAATTGTTAGTTTCATTTTATACGTTACATGTGGGAGCATCGTTCAGAAGAGTCTCGCTCCTCATCATATGGGGTTTCTTAATAGTCATTTAGCAAATGATTTCCTTACAGTTCACTTATAACAGAGATATTCCTCACTGTACTGGGCTACTGTACAGTTTCATGTCAGTGAGAGGTTTAATGAGTGCTAAAGCATGACAAACATATGGAAGGATTCTTTTTTCTTTTTTTGTATAAATGTTTTTGCACATTGTAAGAAATGTTGCTCGGCGTGAATCTATCTACATTACTGAATTTCTTCAGCATTTAATTCTCCTTTAAAAAAAAGGACCTTGGCAGTGACCATAGAAGCAACTTCATCAAAAAGCCTAAGAATTTCGATCTTGTGACACAAGTCATTTTGTGGCCCACATGGCTAAATCAGACTCAAAGTACCTCAGAAATGCATGTTATGTGCCTTGTCATTTAATAAGTGAAGTGAAAGTGCCCAGAGGTGTGTCCGAATTTAAGGAAGCCTCACAAAAGGGCTGTTTCCAAAGCAACCACAATAGCACTTTTTCAAATACAAAAGCCCATACTTAAGTAATAAAGCACTGATTTGTAAGATTAAGTGTTTTAAATTCTCTATTATTTCATTGGTTTAATTGGTTTTATTATTGCATTTAATTTAAAGCTCCTTTTATGACATGACAGTGTTAGGTAAAATTAAACTTCAAAAGTAACTGTAACCATTAGTCTCGTTTCATTCAAAACCTGTATCTTTTCACAACAAATTTATAAATAGAATGTTTACAAATCTAATAGATCCAGTGTCCATTTCAACTCCTTGACAATATGTCATAACAGTTTATAGCCCCCACTTGCAAGGAAGACTATCAGTAACATTATAAATTCATTTTGTTGCACAAACCAACAATATGCATTTAGAATGACTTAGAATATGTTGTATGTTGACTTTTACAATATTTTTTCACTTCCTTCTCGGAATATGTTGTATGTTAACTTTTATGATACTTTTACATCCTTTTTTAAGTTTAAAATTACCAGCCCTCAAAGTAAACGGACAGAGGAAACAGCACTTTACTCTTACTCTTCTTATTTGGTGTTCCTAAAACAATAAAGTCAGAAAAATAGTACCAAATCCCTAAAAAACAAAACAAAACAAAACAAAAAAACAGGTCACAATAAACCCTCTAAACTACAAAAGCAGTGACTCATTGTATCTACAGTCAGCATCAGCCAGGCTTTACCTAAAATATCCGAAAGAACAAACACAAGCAAGCATGTCAAAGGTCTTAATATCATTTACAGTTTCATAAAAAACCAGACATAGTAGAAAATACTACTCTGAGAATCAATACAAGGTTGTGCCCTACTCAAAGTTTAGACAACTCTCCAGCTGTAGTGAATTAAGTTACCTCAGGGGTTTTAATCTTTTAAATGCCACGGACCCTACCCCCACCCCCAAAAATGCAAAAACAATTAAAAAGCTGCTATATTTTTAAATGTATAAAAAAATCTGTGGAAACAAAAAAGTATAAATAAGCATACAATATTATTTTGAAAATATTTACTTTTTTAAAGTACATTGTCTTTTTTTACTGTACTGTACTGTTACATGTACTATTTCATTTTTTTAATGAAGTTTCATTTATTTGTTTGAT
>JAUMHE010000055.1:12729820-12742475 GCA_032359235.1 Enteromius mattozi
TATATAAATATATGTAATGCTACTTGGTTTGATCTTACATTTATTTTCTTAAATGTATTTATTTTTACACTGTTTTTATCTAAACATTTTTATCTAAGCCCAGAGCACTTCCTTCCTAGCACTTCTCCAGATCCCATTTTGAAAACCCCTGCATTACCTGATCTGCCCCGAATGGAGTGATGTTTGATTTCACAGCTCCCACACCAAGGGCCACCAGCACCAGACCGCTGAAGATTGCATTCTCACAGTAGGATGGCCGATTCATGCAGGTCACATTGGTGGGCACAGTCCCGTTTTCAGGAAAACATTCTGCCGGCTGCACTGGAAACGCCATCTCTTCTCCACACAGAGAGGCCCTGGTGCTGTCATGGGCCACAAAGGGGAAAAGCAGCATCCCGATCAGGTACAGAACTAAACTCAAGGCTATGGTTGCGAACTTGCCAAGACACGCATCCGCCAACCAGCCACCAAATGGGGATATCAAATAAGTGACACCCATGAAGATCAAGGGGGCCTGGCTGGCCGAAGTGCCCTCCCAATAGAAGGGGCTGCTGTTGAGAAAGAGCACCAGGTTTGAGGTGATGCCATAGAAGGCCATCCTCTCCAAAGACTCTGCCAGGAGTATAGCAGCACATGCCAGTCTCCTGCCATTAAACACGGGCTCTGATCTGGTTGAAGTTACAGAGTTGTCCAAAAGAGGAGTGTTCTCGTTTGCACCCCTGCCAGCCATGGCCTGATATGTTGTTTCTCAAGAGGTGGTCAGCTGACCAAAATCCAAACCTAGAACAACAACAAAAGACTGTCATTATATTAAAAAACACGTGACACCGCAAAACTATACATGACGCAATAATGGAAATTCAGGAAATAAATCAGAGTCCGAATAAAATACTGACACATGTATTTCTTGGCCTTGGTCTTATTTTTATATTTCAACCGACAATAAAACAACATGAAAGGCTACATGAAAACTTCTCTATTTTACTCAGTAAACAAGCTAACAACACTCATTAGTAAACATACCGTTCTTGAACACTTAGCACTGCTCCACATTTAGCTGTTCAGCCCGCGACGTGTTTGCCAATGTCCTCGGGATACATGTTATTAAAATTATTAGTTTCAAATTCCCAAAAGTGTGAGGGTGTGAAGTTCAACGCTAGCTGTCGCTTCTGAAGGTAAACAGCAAGTCACAATACTACCGCGTGACACCCGGTTCACTCAAAAGCGTCGAAGAGACACGCCCACAGCCCTTTCATCAGATCTCAGAGTCAGCTGGATAAACTGTGCCAGAGCCAGTGAGGAGTCTCAGGTTTATCGTTCTGTATATGAAGCGTAGAGTTCAGCGTCAATCAACTGACGAGAAAGCCAAAGACAACTACTGATTGGGTAATGGAGAAATCAAGGGTTTATTTTACTGGCTAGTCTTGCAGCCAATCATTTCTACAAATAAACTTCCGGGGTTGGTGCCTTTTCTGTCATGTACATTTTAAATAGGCTAGTTTTTGGTTATTCCACTGATCTATATATAATGATAACTGATGTAATCTATATATAGATCAGTGTCAACAACTCCTTCTTAAGGGCATTTTAATTATTCCAGCATGTTTTATACATAATAGTATATATTCTTATCTTATGGGCTTTTTCAACATTTATTATGGATCTTTATGAATTTAAATAGATTAATAATATATTTATTTATTAACCATTTATTATCAATGCCTTGTTTACACATAGATCTATTCACACCCTTTTTGTGATTTGTGGCCATTTGTTAAAAACTGTATACACCTCTTAGAAACATATGTTGACATATCTAGCCTTTTTTTTTATAAGGTAAAAAATTCTAGGTATTCATAGATGGATGGATAGATAGATGCCATGTATGATTATATTCCTTGTAAATAAGACAGAATACTACGTTGAAACTACACAGATTATGATTGGGTGGTTAAAAAGTATTAGATACACTAGATATACTGTATATTTCCAGTCAGATACAATGACATTAAATCTTTTTTATGTTACTGTATTGGATTTAAATATTTTGTGTATACACCACTTTGGAAAAATGTTGAAATCTCTAGTAATATTCCCTGAATAATTTCTGATTACAACTCTTAGAAAAAAAATAATGTTGTATATACTTAATTGTATGCATTGCAACTTGTAATCAACATGAATGATTATTTTGAATAATTAATCTGAACCTTTGAACTCATATGAATTTCATCAGAAGAAAGAAGTGTTTGAGTGTCAGTCATGTAGAACAGATCACACAGATCTGCTAGGCTTCATATAGCGGACATATTTTTAAGGATCAAGAGGCGAATAAAACTTTCACAACTTTGGCCTTCTTTCCTCATTCAGACCCATTAAAATGTATGAAATTCATGAACTCAATTTCAGACGGTCTGCACTATAAGGAAGTGCCAGTGGCAATTTGCTGTGGCTTGATAACACTATGAAAGTCAGCAGGTCCCTCATTCACATCTCCTCTCTCTCGTGAGACTGACACAAGTCTTGGGTTATGTGTTTGTTGTCACTACTGCTAAGCAATCTGCAGTAAGCTATATGTCAATGACAAATGATATTTATAGCAAATTTACTGATTACAGATTATTAGATTATTAAAACTGTAGCCTAGGTAATAATGTAATCAATTAGATTAAAATCTAAATTCTACATCTTAAAATTCTTAAAAATCTACATCTTAAAAATCTATTAATGGATATGAGAAATAACATTTTAGGCTATTTACAGGAAGTTAATCTAACATTCCCATGGCTTGCTATACACAATCGGGTACACTACAAATTATTAATATGCATATATTTAGATTATAGATAAGTGTTTTATCCTTTTTTTTTCTTCGCACGCTATAGTTCCGTGTTTCCGGAGGGTCTTGATTTGAAACGGACTAGCGCTAAAATAAACTCCACGCGTGTATATGTGTGTCCGGGAGGCTGGTCTCTGACGTGACAGCATGAGATTACAGAGTCAGGTCAAGAGAGTATCATTGTCCGTCTGCTGGCAGGCGAGCGCTCATTGTTTATTAGCGTCAGCGTTTTATCGTCACACGCTGACATGCGCGTGCTCTTCCTAGCCCCAAACAGTCCCAAAACAGGGAACTGTACCACGGCCGAAAGAATAAGGTAACACTGCTGTTTGATTACCGAAACCAGGAAGTACTAAGTTACAGTCCTCCATTGATACTCAAGTCAACAAAACAGCTTATCCTAGTAGTATTAACCCTGTAAGGCGATTTAGCTTCTTCAGTTAAAGTACTAGGCTATATAATGTCACGCATTGCACTGCATGTACATGTTTCCTTTTTTGCGCTGCTATTCAAACAAGTACCATGTTTTTCGACACGTACCATGGAAAAATCATGGTATTCTTGGAAATATATACTGTAAGCTTGCCATGTTGCATGATACAGCCACAAAATTTTTGTAAGGGGTGTTACTAAGAACAGCTCAGAGCCAATTTATTACAGAGATGCTGATGTATGTATGTATATGTGTGTGTTGCAGGAATCATATCGTGGCTGCAGGACATACTTGTGTACTGTGTGATACAAGAGAGTTCAGCTCAGCCTCTGATGTATCGTCCCTTATGACACAAGAGCCGCAGTTCGAAGCTGCGCTGGCCATTCATCTTTTCAAAGGAGGCAGGCTTCTTTTAGGTGATATGTCCCCTGGCCTCTCAAAAATACATGCATATGTTGCTTTCATTATGTTAGTGAGAGCATCTCGTAGATGCAATTGATTTTATACTGAGGTGGAGCACTGCAGAGCCCAACCAGCACACACACACATATCTTGTCTCATTAGTGTTACTGTCCACTATCGAGCTCTATCACACAATTTAGGACTTTACTGGTGATAGATAAAAGGGAAGTAGCTACTTGCACACTAAACAATTTTCTGTAGTTGTATTTTGCTTAGGGATGCATATTATATTGGTACATAACAGTCATCAGCCATAATTAGATTTTATTTTATTTTTGGTATAGACCAATTTTGGATATTGTCCATAATTACTTTAATGTTTAGATTACATTTGCATAGGTCTTACGCACAAAAAGTAATATACTAATAATTACCAATATAAGTTATTTTAACATTTTTCATTTTATTTAAGGGGTCATATGATGTTGCTAAAAAGAACATTATTTTGTGTATTTGGTGTAATGCAATGTGTTTATGCGGTTTAAGGAGCAAAAATACATACTGTACATTTTTTTTGTACATTTTTTGTTTCTCCTCTAAACACCTCCTGAAACGAGTCGATTTGTACAAAGCTGATCGTTCTAAAAAAGCGAGGTGTACTCTGATTGGCCAGCCATCCAGTGCGTTGTGATTGGCTGAATCCTGCAAGCATGTGGCAGAAATGTTACGCATCTTACCATGCGCCATGGTATTATTTAAAATATTATGGCATATGAAGATTGTAATAATTTTATTGCCTATAATATACCAGAATACCACGGTATTAACATCTGAGGCCATTGCTGTACTATGGTACCCCACATTTACAGTATTTTTATATGATCTTTTTTCATATCATCGCTGTCAACGAGTCCAAATTTTGTCAATTTCATATTTTTTCACAAATCAATGCTATTGGACAGTCCCGACGTGGGTCTGTTATTTTTACATTAACCAATCTAAAGTGCTGAAAATTGCTTGAGCGCAAATCTCGTAACTCCACTGGACACTTTAACTGTCGAGAAGTCTCGTAACTCCACCTCTTCTTCACTCTGCTGGAGCGTCACAGCATATGTCTCCTGAAGATTGAGTGTTGCAACAAATCTTCGTACAATAGACTTGCCGCAAAACCCCAACAATGCCATGATATAGCCATATAATACCATGATGTATCATATCGACAATATATGTTGTCATCATCAGTATACCATTAATTTAGAAAATTGACTGTTGACTGATAAACTGTGGATCCTTACTCACAGAATGTGTTGTTCAGATTGAAGGCTACTTCTCTCTCACCACCCTCAGATACTGCTATTTTTATTTTATTTTATTTATTTATTTATTTTTTGAGTCATTGCCTGAAATGTCCACTCTATGGATGGCTACTTTCCCTCCTGGCAAGATAAACACACTGTTTCATGCCTCAAAGGCTTTGCTCACTCAAAGGATTTAAAAGTTGAACTTCAGAGGAGGTGAATAAGTGAAATAAGGGATTTGCATCTTTGTTGTGAATTTTCATTTCTCTGCAGATGCTGGAGTGTCGTTTGGGGTGGTCTTTGGAGGGACGGATGTCAACGAGGACGTAAAAGATGAGCACAAGCGAGCTGTTATGGAGGAGGTTCTGCGCAAAGCCAGGTAAAATGTACTCCATCTTTAATGAAAGCCGATGCTTATTCTGCTCCTCTGTTCCAGTCAGATATAATTAAAACAATAGTTTGACCAGAAATGTAAATTCTGTCATTTATGACCTATTCTAAACCTGTATGACTTCTTTTAATTTGTGGTACACAAAAGAAGCGATATTAAAGAATGTACTGGTTGTTCTTTTCCATGAAATTGAAAATTTAACATCCGTTTCTCACATAAAAACTCACAGCTTCAGAAAACTAGTTATATGGACGAGTTATGTTGCTTTGAAGGTGCTTTTGCGTCTTATTTTGAAGCTTGGAACCTTTAGTCATCGTTCTTCAGAAAGTTTTTTGTTCTCTTGTGAGGGGCGAGTAAAGGATTTTTAATTGTACATGAACAATATGAATGAGGATTATATAAGCTTACTAGTATATTGTTAATCTCTGCTTCTAAGATTAGTCTTTAATTAGTCTTCTAATCTGTACTGGATAAAGTGGTCTGGATAAGCATATTGTGAATGATTTCTGAAGGATCGTGTATCTCTGAAGACTGGAGTTATGATGTGTTAAATTCAGCTTTACGTTGCAGTATTTTTTCTCAATATTACTTTTTACTGTATTTCTTGATTTAAAAACATCACATCAAAAAATGTATATTTATATACATTGACCCCAAACTTTTGAATGGCAGTGTATAGTATCTCTTTTTTTTGTTTTTTTTTTAATATCCTCCAATAGGTGTTTGGTCTATAAAGGTTGATAGGATCAGGTATTATGTGGCATTTCTTTTTCTTTTTCATCTGTAACAGAGTGAATCTGTACCCAAAGCCTGCCAACTTTGGTTTCAATTCATTAGCCAGGTGTTATAGATTCATGTGATCTGTTTGATTGGTACAGGCAGACTCACACCCTTTTGACAGACTTAAGGGAATAATTGTCACTGGGGTGCATAAGAACGATAAGAGCCTTCCACTTCAAACACATCTCCCAGAGCAGACCCCCTGCTGCTGCCGTTACTGACTAACCTTCACATCTCCTGAAAGAGAGACGAGGGACAGGGGATGATGAAGAGGAGATGTAAGGAAACCCTTGGGGTTTAGTTGCAATAATTTGGGGAAAATAACAGCACACTGTCTGCTTTTTCTTTATTCAAAATCATTGTTAGCACAACCCCCCCAAAAAAAATCAAAGAGGACCTTATGTCTTATGTATGTGTGTGTTTTGAGTTTGAATAAAGGGAGCTTAAGAGTGAGACTTGACAGCAAGACCGAGGAATAGTACAAACTTTATGACTTTTTTTTTAATAAAATACAAATACATGGAGCTTCAAAAGCCTGAACCAGATTGAAAATCTGGGATGTAAAATGTAATTTAAAATAGGAACAAAAATATTTAAGGTTTTGAGAAAAGTAAAACAAAGAAACATCAGGTTGGCATTTAAAATAGAAATGTATATTTTTAATGTAAAAAATATAAAAAGCTAATGCTAACAATACAATTTGTAATGTTTTTATTATTATTATTATTATTATTATAAAAAACAAAAAAAAACTCCACTATAGTTTCATTATTCTCCTCTTCACTATCCTGGCTTATGGTGTTACTCAGGGATTGCATTGCTGAGCTTTTATTTGCATGGCTTGACTTGTTTGATTTACAGGTTTTTGGCGGCCGCTGACAGCTTTGATGTCTGAGAAAGTGTGGAATTGCAGTGAAATGAAAGCGTTTGAACGTAGTCACTGGGGCAAACCTCGCTATCACAAACCAGTGCAGAAATCTGACTTTTCATGTTTCCTTACATGTTAAACATATCAGCTCACTTTCTTCATCTCTGTCTCCCTCTCACACTCAGGTTTGCTGTGGCGTTCACTGATAAACTGAAAGAACGTGCAGAGGAGCTCTTGGTAAGAAATATTAAGAGTTTAAAGTTTTGGGTTCTTATAGCTTGTTTACACTTTCAGCAGCTGTCAAGAACCCTTTCCGTACATGTACTGTATATGAACTGCTAAATTATAGTATTGACTTTTCATTGCACAAGATGTATTCAAATAGAAAATTGTTATTTCTAATTGTGATATATTTGCACAATATGACTGTTTTTACTGTGTGATCAGTTAAAGAAATGCAGCTTATGTGAGCATAAGAGAAGCCAACTTTAAAGTTTGAACTGTAGTGTATGTAGTAGAAAATGTCCTAATTACACTTAATGCATATTGAAAGTATATTGAGTAAATTAGGTTATAAAAATGCCAGTTATTATTTTTTTAATGGGTTAGAGAAGAGGAAAAAAGAAGAGACAGATGACTACTGCCCTAGCTGATGCTATAAATAATACAAAAGGATTTAACGGCTACAAATGCAATATCCTGCCTTCAATCCTGTAATAGCACAGCATTAAAATCACTATTTCCATGTTTCATCCTCCACTGAAACCCCAGACACATTGCACTCATGTGGAAGTCAAGGCAAACAGGATGTCTCTGTTTTTTGTCACACACACCAGGGGTCTCCCTCTCCCAGGACTGATAACATCCAGCCAATTTCCCCTCCATCTGTGTGAAATTATCCACTTTATCTCAACCAGCCATTTATATATTATTCTTTTATTACCTTCCTGCTGCTGTATTGTTTTTTCCTCAAACGGTATTGATTTATGCAAATCATGGATTCGCTGTGCTGCACTGAGATTTTTTTCAGAAGATATTTGCTGTTATTATATTAGCCAAGGCCATATTTTGGGCATGGACTTAGAACATGGATAACTGTATTATCATAAAAAGTGAAACTGTAATGTTTGACATTTAGTTTTTCTTTTTCTTTTTTTTCATCTGCAGGGCTTCCAGGATCACACAACCTTATAAAATATAAGAGAATTAAAAAAAAAAAAAAAAAAAATATATATATATATATTATATATTAAATACTAATATATAATAAAAATGATTAAAAATCTAAAATTAGTCAAACATTTTTTTTTTTTATAATAATAATGATGATTATTATTATTATTAACAGTTTTTTCCCAGTAAACTTGAACCAGACATGGCACAACTTACAATACTACAAATGTCCAGTAGGGGTCTAACATTTATTTTTTTAATAATTTCTTTCAGGTATGTGAGAGCAAGAAGATCTATGTACAGCCTCAAGGTAGAGTTTATTAATAATGCATGTTGTGGGCCAAAGTGCATTTTCTTTAAGTGAAATAAATATGATTATTGAAATGCATATGTCTACATATGTTTTCAGGGATTGAGACCAGAGTGGCATCACATTTCAGCTGGAGTGACTTTTTACACAGCACAGGTGCACCACCTTCACCTTTACACTCTCCACTCATTAAATATATGATAGACATACAGGTAGAAGAGGATTAGATGGATTTTCAGACCCCGTTTGATTAATTACTTGACATATGCATTCATTATCATCATCCCTCTCAAACACTCTCATCATTTTGATAAGCAGCAGAAGCCGTCCCATTAAATATACATGTGGTCTTCAGCCCTCTACACACTTGAAGCAGGCTCAGGAGCACTCAAACTTGATTAGAGGCAACCTCACCGCCTTCAGGAGTGAAGAGGTTGTGCTTCTAAGTCTGTACATGTATAACATGCATATTTATTTTGAGATGAGGCAGCAGAGTAAAAGAAAGAAAGACAAATTTAGAAAGAGGAAATATATATTTGAACCTATGATTGTGGTGATTCAAACATTTTATTAATCATTTTCCTGTACTTGGATGTTTTGGTGTTTGGGAGTGTTTCCCATTTACTTTCTTTTCATATAGGTAATAGAATGGTTGGTTGGTTTTGTAGAAATTTTGATAAATACTCACAAATCTCAGTTTTGTAGGTTATGGCAGGTGGGTAAGTATTGTTTGGGTAAGTGTCATTTGCTTACAAAGGATGCATTTTTTAAAATCATTTTTTTTAATCTTTCATCTTTAATTTTGAGACCCTTCCCCGTCTAATAAACTTTTCTTGTGTGGAGACATGCTGTGTGTGCAGCACGTGTTTCTGTGAGAGCTTGCAATTTCCCACGTGATGAGGGAATATCACTGTATCTATTAGTTTTCTGTTTCAGGTATGATCATATATGTCCATCAGTTTACACTGCAATAACGTTTGCAATCTCGCTCTAAGCTGCAAAGTAGTCTGTTTTGAAACTAAAAGACGGAAAACAGGCGTTTCTCATGCTGAGAGATAAGCAGATGTATGTGTGTGAGAAAATATCATAAATGGTGTTAAAACATTATACAGCGGATGATAAGCTATTCTCTGTTTTTGTTTAAGCTCCATTAGATGATAGGCGTGTTTGAAACATTCTCTTGCGTTTACTTCTGCTGTCAGGAGCTATTTGCTCGCGGAAGGACTGCATTTAACAAACTTGCTTCAATTTCAGTATGTAACTTATATTTTTTGTTTTAATATTTTTTTTCTTTTTTTGTGTGTGGTAACCATTCAGCTGTGATTTATTCACGATACAGCACAGCCTCTCATACCTTATTGCTTACACACACACACATATATATATATATATATATCAAGTTGCAAAAGCCTATGAGTATGCCTGACGTTTTCGTTTAAAATTAGAATTTATTTCTGGCTACTATAGGTTTATATACAGTACTGTGTCTGTCTCAGTTTGTTTTGTGACTTCATGTCATTCCAGACAGACTGGATGATGATCAGATCAGATCTCTGTGTGGAGCACTGGCTGTTGTCAGACTCCTTGTGCAGACAATAATCTCACTGCATTATTACAATTAATGACAAAAATTTTGTTTGGAAATGTAAAATGATATTTCCAGCTGACACGCTACCGCAAAAGATAGAAATAACAGACTTAAAACCATTTTTTGTTGGTGAAAATACTAGAGGCCTAAGACTTTTGTACAGTACTGTGTGTGTATACTGTATATATAAGTTTTTTTGTTGTAAAAAAATAGTTCTGAGAAAACTTTTGAGTTTTTTTTTTAATTTTATTAATTTTTTTTTTTTTTTTCAAATACCACCTGATTTAATATTTTGTATTTAATGCAATGACATTCAGATTTATAAGGGTGACTTAAGTGTGGCTTAAAGACTTCTGGGGCTGCTGTATATCGGTCCATCACTAATGAAAAGACCCACTTCCTAGGAACATGCTGCCTTACTCTATAAAAAGCTAAATGTACAGAGACTGATTCAAGGCCCAGAATATCTAATCCATTCTCCTGAGCTCATGCGCTGGCGTGTCTGAGTAATCTGCTCCAGTGCGCCTGCTGCTCTGCATTGAAGATTGATCTCTACATAAGCCCATGCTTGTTTGTGGAGACCCCTGGGACTGGTGCCACCGCTCTGAGATCAGTCGACACAAGCCTCTGCAGCTCTATCAAAGCAGGTGCTCTGACCCCCTACCACGCTCCGTGGATGCTTGGATAACTGGGATGTCATCTCTGGATCACACCCAGGTTGGAGGTCTATAGTTGTGTCAAAGTTTTTTAGGTGGAGCAAGTCTTCACATGACAGAGAAGATCTGGGTGGTCCTCTGGGATTGTGCTGTATGGACCCCCTCATAGCACTGGGTGATGATGAGAGTCACACCTGCAGGGGCTCATGGGAAATGAGGTCCTGATGCAGAGATGATTTAGTGTGCTCAGAGATGTGAGCGGCAAGAGTGAAGTTTTATTTCTTTTATTCTTTTCTGAGGCTTTGAGCTGTCTGGAGGTGTAAGTGTAGCTCCAGGGGTTGATGTTAGTGGAATGACATAATTCAGAGAAACTTGTGAAGGGTGTATTTTGACTAGGTCACTGAACTTTTTGTTTTCTGCTATATTAGGCAGAAAAGGAGCGCTGATTAATCTGAAATGGGTTATTGATGCAATCTGATGAGGCAACTTTGGATTAATATATAAAAAACTATTTCAAATTAGGGCTATAATTAAAAAACACAAAATCATGATATGGTTTGTTGTGATTTTCAAAATGTGCCACACATTTCAGAGAAAAGTGTGGAGCTTTTTTCACTTGCATGCATGCAGTTTATGATCCAGTTTTTCAGTGTTTTGGACTGGCTTGGTTCACAGTAAATACTGCTCCTCACAAACCCCGTCTTTGCATCTGATCATAATGAGAAGAGCTTATAATACCGGCCGCTGTTAACAAAAGAGAAAGCTCCTTGTGGTTTCTTTCTTCAGAAAGTTTGATGGTTTAATGTTTGAAAATGAAGACGATAAATATCAGTGATGTAATTTTTACAGTTGTAATAATAACTATGACTTTGTATTTGGACAGGATAAAATGTGCATTTTAATGAAATTGAACAGTGTAGATAGAGACCCCTTTATTAATTCACTTGGTGTTAAGAAGGTAGACTTTGTGGATGACTTTAATGGAAGCGTTTGGAAAGCTGAAGCAGATGTTTAGTGCAGCTGGCCTAGTTATCCAGTTGCATTATCCTAACCCTAACCAGTTATCAGTGATCTTTGGGTGATTAGAACACACTTATATACTATATACATACCACTCATGTGTTTCTTATGTGCCATATAAGTGTGGGGAGTATAAGGATGACCCCATTTACGATCTCTTGTAGTGTATTTGACTATAGGCGATATGTGTTATTCTTCTAAACTCTGGTTTTGGCAAAACTGTACTGCACTACCATTAACACTTGGTTATGAAGCTCTTTTAAGCCCTAAATTTTGATGCCAAAGGTTTATGTCAAGTCACGTTGTATCAAAGCAGCTTTATTGAAAAATATAAATTTAAAGCTTGATTGTCTGAAACAATGCAGGGAATTGTTATGTTAAAACGTCATGGCAGACTGTTTAGCAGTAGACAACAAATTGTAAACTTACCTCACTAAGTATGCATGTGCTTTATACATTCAGAGAAGTTTCATGTGTTTTATCTTCATGTCAGAGGAAAAAGTGGTTACCTTTTTAAGGGTTTTCAATAATGTTTATTAACTTCATAATTACACTGTTAGACAAATCTACAGATTAAAGGGATAGTTCACCCAAAAATGAAAATACCCCCAGGGCATCCAAGATGTAGGTGACTTTCTTCAGTAGAACCCAAACAAAGATTTTTAACTATTGCAGTCTGTCAGTCATATAATGGAAGTCAGTGGGTGGGTACCAAATGTTCCAAAGCTCTGAGAGTCAAAACAAACTGTAGCATTTGAACCAATCAGGCACAAACTATTTGTTACATATAACAAGTAATTTTTAATACTGCTTTCCAAGACCAAAGGACAACTCAATTTGGAGCCATCCCCCGAAAAGCAGCTGACACCCCACACCTCTGATTTCCATGGAAACCGA
>JAUMHE010000055.1:12742575-12754249 GCA_032359235.1 Enteromius mattozi
AAAAACTGTAATATTGTGAAATATTATTTCAATTTAAAATAACTGTTTTCTGTGTGAATATATTTTAAAATGTAATTCATTCCTGTGATACAAAGCATCATTACTCCACATCGGAACACAATTTAAGATATTTTGGATGAAAACCGGGAGGCTTTCAACTGTCCCATTGTCATTTTGGGGGTGAGTAACCCTTTAACAAGAATTTCAATGGTCTTGTTTCTACAGGAATTTGTACGCTTGTCCAGAAAGCTGTTGGATGACCATGAGCTCCAGGAAAGACTGGTGAGGAATGGAAAGAATTACATTATAACTTGCCACAACCCAATGAAGGAGAGAATAACCTATCAGAAACTGGTGGAGACTCTTCGCTGACAGTATGATGGGATTACCATTTGTCTCAGGTCTTTAAGAACTTTAAGAAAAAAAAGATAAGGGCCTTTTGCTCTTTCTAGAGCTTTTAAGACTGAATTGCATATTTCGGTTGGATATGCAAGCCTCTCACATGACTGCCAAGATAATGGTGGCCATTTGTCTCTAAAATAGGATAAAAAGCAAAGATATATTTATAGGATGTTGACTTTCTAAGTTTCACCAGGTATGAAAGGGACACATTTTACTATACATTTACTTAAATTAATATTTATCATGTCTTAGAACAATGATGGGTGACAGATCTGGCAGTTTTTCTTTTTAATGGGGTAGTAATTTATCTAGAAGTATGTGCATTCATTCGACGCTGTACATGGCTGAGCTCTTGCTGTGTACACAGACAGCTGCATGTTTGCAAGTGTTTGTGTTCTACTTCTGTTGTGTTGTGGTGTTTGATTGACGATTGGGTATAGAAGTGTCAGTGTTACTACAGTGGTTGGGAGTTTTCTGAATTGACATTATAATGCTAGCAAGAAAGATTTCTGCTCTTATGAGGATCTCAGCTTGAAATGAACAGACAGCTTGTGTTCATGTGTGCATATTGATATGACATGACAGGCATGATATATGATAAAGTAATGGCTGAAATGTACTATACTGAATTTTTTTAAACTAATGTAAGGCATGAGGTGGGAGATCCACTAAAAAAAGAATGTCAGTTTTAGAGGTGCTACATTTAGCTTGTTTGTTATTAATTGCTTTTAATGTAGTAAAAATTGGAGCTTAACTTTTTAAAACCATGTCAAGGCCAAGATTTCCAGGCTTAATAAACTCAAAAGCTGATTCAGCCGCCAAACTGTGTTTTCTCTAAAGCCCAGATGAATAACATTGATGTTCTATGTACAATAGATGAAACAAAAGATCGTTTTTAAAGACACATTTTACTCTTCTGAGGATTTTTAATTTATTCATGAAAGTTACTTTGTTCAGGGATTAAGGTTTGTATTTAGAGGTTTTGCTAATATTATAAAATATTTATTCTGTTTGTAACGAAGACTGTATGTCTCATTTTAAACCATGACTTTGTAGAAATGTATCTACATTTCTTTGAATTTCATGGCACAATGAAATATAATGTTTGCCTGACGAAGGTCTTTGACCGAAACGTTGCTATTTTAAAACATTTTGTGAATAAAGGGAATATAACAGTATGCATATGTCGTTTTTTTTTTTTTTTTTTTGATACCCCTTGATCTTGCACCTGGACAAGATGTGCCTACTTTTATCCTTGTTTTACAAAAAAAAATATACTGTAACCACTTCTGTTAAATGAACTACTACTTTTAGTTCAAATAGGTCAAATATATGCAATAGTGGCGCTCTGAATTCATTCCAAAATTCCAACTTTGTGACGGTGTGGAGTTGAGCACCACTCATTTTCTTCAAAGAATGTAAAATATGTTTTTAATTACTGTTATTTTAATTTGCCTCCACACCTGGGGCCTCATTTATAAAATTCTGCTCAGAAACGATCCTAAATTTGATCTTACAATCATTTCTTAGATATGTGCATGTGCGATTCATAGTTCATGAACTCTTTCAGATGTGAAATCTATGAATCTCCAATGATCTTGAACTTGCGCACAAATAATAGTTTCAGCTCTCTGCCTTGTAAACAACTCCTAATTAATGTCATTAACACAGAAAATATCACCAATCATCATAATTTAGAGCAACAAGTTGCAAGAACAGCTTACATTTTCAAATACCTGCTATACTCTGACAATAAAAAGTGTGTACGTCTGCTCAGACCCTGACGTGACTCTAAGCACTTTTCCACGTCAAAGATGTTTTTTATAAATATGAGCTTTGTCGTGGATTTAAGTGTACGCACACTCTAAGATCAAATCGGTGCATACGCACACTTTATAAATGAGCCCCCTGGAGTTACCAAGTGCTTTTACAAATATGAAAACCTGGGATCTGCCAACAGTGCTTTACATTTGAGCACTGAAATTACAAAAGATGAAAACCACCATTCATTTATAATAAAATGGTTTCTATTGCTTATCTTAGCACAAAACACTGAACGTGGCCTTGTCATGTGGCTTTTTAATGGAAAATGAAACAATTGACACTACATACAAATGCAGGGTGGTAAAACATCTTCAAAGAAAGTGAACTTTTATCTGTACAATAATCACATGCACTTTTGTATAGAAAATGTAGGGATGCAAATAACAGTCAAATAAAATATATCAGTGTATTGAAACTCTCTAAAATTTTTAATTCCCCAACAAAGATCATTGGAAAAGACAAAAAAAAGAGCTTAGCTAGTAACCTTCAAAGCTCTTTTTTGAGGGAAGTGGGTACTTTTAATAATAATCAAAAATAGCAAAGTTGTGCTCTCCTCCCTTTAATCATGATCGGTAATCAAGGCAGAATCAATCCTTCACAAATTTAAGTCAAAAAGAAAGTGCCACACCTGTCCATATGAAAGCCATGAAACTGTACTCATTATCTTGACCATAATCCTGTGTAGCACAGACCAACAGATAACTTTTCCAAAGAAAGAAGGCATTCAGGTGACCACAGGTTGGAGCTAAACTCTGCAGGACAGTGGAGCAGAGTTGCCCAGCCCTGTTATAGAGATATACATTATGGGTGCATAAATCAGGCTGCATGTGAAGCAACAATCATAGCTGTTGCAAAGACTCAGCGGCTGGCACCTCAGGTGTCATACAACTGTCCTCCTTTCCCACCCAATTAATTCCATGTCCATTCTCTTGTAGTAACATTTTTGGAGGAGTTTGTCGGTCCAAGGATGTGAAAGTGGTGAACTGGACCCTTTTCCTCTTACTAGTGGGTGAGTGTAGGGATTCGCTTCGGACTGGTTTTGTAGAAGGGGTTCCTACACACGAAACACTGGAGTCATTTGATACAGAAGACACCTGGCAAGAGGTCCTACGGGTGAGAGTACCACAAGGCTCTGTATTGGGTCCTATGTCAATTACAGACGTATTATGTGCATCCTGCTGTAATGGGCTTCCAGTGACATTCATAACCAGCTCAGCATCTGTTCCCAGCCATACCCAGTCATGCCGGTGACCGGTCTGCTCAGAAACTTGACCAGGCGTCTGCTTGTGCCTATATTTAACCAAGTATGATACACAATTTACCATGAACACAATGATAGCCAAGCAGAAGACTCCCAGTAATGCATACATCCCGATCTCCAGGTCAGTAAGTGGACGGTTTGACAGGGGTCCCTCAATGTCATTGTCATCATCATCATCATCCCCATAGTCATTTTTTGGCTCCTGGTTGGGGATTTCCACTTGGGGAGGATAGTTATTGTAGTTCACCAAGTTCCCAGAAGCTCTCCCAGTGCTTAACATGGAACCCTCAGGAACCTCATTACTACTCCAGGAAATTCCTGTGCGACCATCGCTGCCAGCTTTTCCTGTACTAAAGAAATTTCCACTGTTTAAAATATTCCCAGGTTTACTGACTCCAGCTGAGGCATCGTTAGCCCGTCCCATTCCCAAATCATTTGCAATGCTGCCAACAGTTGAGTCTCGCGCTGTCGACTTGGCTGTGGTGGTGATCTTTAACAAGGCAGTTTCCTCTCGCTCAGACTCTGAATTTCTGCTTGAAACCTGTTCTGGCTGCCGCAGCTTCTTATCAGAGTCTTCCTCCTCTCCTTCATCACCACGCTCACTGCTATTGTCTTTCCCAGTGACGCCAGCAAATAGTCCTGTGCTGTTTCCTGTGTCAATATTGTTGATGCTGCTGTTTTCAGGACGCTTGCCGTTTGTCTGGAACTTTACCGTTAAGCTCCCAGTACCTACAGCTAAAGTGCTTTTACGCTTAGATTTCTGACAGACCTCACAAATGGTCATCTCGGCTCTCACCAGTGTTCCTTGGCCTTCACCTTCTGCCACTATAGTCATAGTTGAGTCCTGCACAGAGATCACACCCCCATCCAGCGATGTCACAGCAAGGCGGTAGTGAGTCGGATCATAAATGTCCAAAGGGGTAAGGGAGCCATCACTAAATTGCAGCCAGGAGCTCAACACTGCCTCCTGCAATGAGAATAAAATTTAATTTGGCCATATCCTGCATTTTGTCTTGCACATGTAACAGATAACACTGTGAAACAGATTGTTGCCTTTTTTTTCGCTATGTTACCAAAATTTGTATAAACTGAATACAAACTGAAATGTACCTACAAATTGTAGTTGATTACTAATTCCAAATTACATGACAAAAATTGTAGTTAGTAACGTAATATGTTACATCACACATTTTAGGTAATATGATGTTTTGATTACTTCTTGATCACTTGAAAAATAATAATAGTCAGATTACAAGTATCTTAATGTAATCTGATTACAAGTACTTTATTTTTGGAACCTGATTGCATAATCCAGATTACATGCAATCAGTTACTACCCAGCACTGAATATATATATATTTATATATATATACATATATAGTTTAAAGAATGTGCTGTTAAATTACCTGTTTAGGATTGCTAAGCACTTCCTGTGTGGTTGCTGTGGCACTGATGACTCTGTTACTTCCTGTGCTGAGTTGCAGGTTTAGTGTGAGTCCACTGACCAACTGTAGGCCCAGTTCAGTGATGGACACTCGATCATCTACAACCTTTACTGTTTTCTCTGCTAGGATGGAGTCTGACAGCGGGGAAAGGACCTGAAAAAAGGAGACACCTAGTTGTCAAGGCCTGCATGAGATCAGTATTGATTTATGTGTAGCCTGGTCCATTACTCTTGCCATATGTAGGCCAAACTCAACACTTCCAGTTCTACCTTTATAGACGTAGTGCCCACATCTTGTCCTGACAGTATCCTGCCTGACTGCAGACGGGCAATATTAGTGTCCTCCACCTTCAAGAAATACCGCACCAGCCTGGTCACATCCACCTGCCAATCAGAGCCCAGGAAGAAGGCCTGTGGTTCCCGAGGGTCTGATTGCTCGGCCACAAAGTGTGTGAAGACTCGGACAAGAGCATGCTGGAACTGTAGCATACATCCCCGGCCCTTACGCTCTTCCTCACTGCTCCAGCCTGATTTGCTGTCAGGGACATACAGATGTTACTGACAACCCACTTTTAGTCGCGGAACTCCATCTGTCATCTTTCACGGTCTTCAAAAACAGCTTAGATAAGGCCTCATTTAAAAATTAAACCACACACTCGTATTTATATAATTCAAATAATATTTAAAATGCCTTTAGACAAGTGCAAAACAGTCATGAAGACGCTTGAAACACTGATTGGATCAAACTGTGAATTAATGAGAGGATGTTTCTTCGTCATGTAATCCATTATGCAACAGTATTTAAACTACTCATAACCTTACACAATCTTATTCACAGTTTTTATACAATTCATAATCTACGTGACCCTGTCTGAAAGTGGATTTGAAATTTAAAAGCATTTCCTAGCTATAATGCTCTAACTGTCACAATTAAATTGTGGTAATGCTATTTTTATCTTTTCAGAGATATTTACAATCAATGCAGATATTTTTATATTACATAACAACTAGTCTTAGCCTCAGATGTCACACCCAAGGACCACTGGCTGAATGTCTGATCCATATGGCACACTTATCTGGAAACACTTCAGGACTTTCAAAGCCGCCGTCAGATTGGTTAAATTATACAGGATTTCCGGGAGACGCGTGTGTCACGTTCTTTAACGTTCCACTTTGGAACAAAGATGCCGTGGCATCCAACCCCTCATGAAAGAAGAAAGCTGTTGTGTTTATGACTGTGACGACCAGCACTTACAGTATCAGGATCAACTAAAGGCTGGGTTTTCTAAAGTATGTGAAATATTTAAAGTTTGCGGCATAACATCTTTAAAATACGTCCAAGAGTTTTACACACTGGTCTGTTATTGTGGCGAAACAAACTGTGATTGGTTGTTTGACATGTCAGTCGAACGGCCTTATGGGCAGGCCTTGGCCAATGAAACCTGCCATGTATTCCAGATATATCTTTCTATCTGTCTGTCTATCTGTCTATCTATCTATCTGTCTATCTATCTATCTTTTTTCTTTAGGTTTTTTTAACAAACCATAACACAAAAAAATGAAAATGCTAATAACAGTTATAGTCATTAACAAGAAAATGTGCATTTGAATGCAGTCATTGTGTGTGTTTTTACCTTTTGGTGGACATGATAGGGATCCTCCAGCTCTTGATCTGACTCAGCTCTGTATCAGACACCTCTATATCCAGCGGCAGACGAGGGAACCAAACCTTCATCTCCAGCTGAGCGCTCAGGTAACTGTAGGTGAAGTTCACCAGCATCCGCAGTCGACCCTGGGTTTCTTTTCCATTCACGTAGAGAAAGTCACATCTGTCGGACACCTGAGGGCATCCAAAAATGTTGTTTGTTATTTATAACTCTGAACGAACAGGCTGTTCACACTAGTTTTCATGTTCTGCTGGATTTGAACGGACTTGTGTAAGAGGATTTGTTGTTGCTTAGTCCAAGTAAAAACATGACTTTTGAGACCAAGCATAATTTAGATTCAGATCAGTATTTAGTTGTTGTTTTTTTCTTGTTTTTTTTTCTTCTTTTGTCAACTCTTTAAGATTGACTTGCTTTTATTACATTTATGAATGAACTCAATGTAGAAATTTATACAGAAATGAAATAGTGGTTGATCCTTACTTTATGGCCCTTGTGCTGCATTTTAAATTCAACTTTTAGACATTTGCTATCACTTTTGAAATATAATACACGACATTGTGAGTCACAAAGTCACTTAACAGTTCAGCATGGGCTTACTAAATGCATGCTGCCACTTCATTAAATCAATTGTATAATTTATGATGCCATTAAATTTGAACAAAATTGAGGAAGGCATGCAGGGGTGACTTTGACTGTCATCCAGCTGGTAGTCTAAACAGTAATATCTACTTTATTTATAGGTTAATGTGTACAATGTGTGCCACCATGGCTTGTGTTGATTGGCAGTTTTACACATGCATGGCTATAAACATCAGGATTATTTAAATATACAGGGTTTAATGGATACCAAATGACATGTTTATGGATGCTTAAGATGTTTTTATGGTTTTTATCCTATTAGTCAACACACATGAATCCAATGCTGCAAATCTGTAGATTCCATCTGGGCCTGTTTTGTATTAGCAATACCAGAAGTGACCAATAATTGCCAGTAATTTTTACAATTACATATGTAATGAATGTAATGTAAGTTTAAATAAGTTATACATTAGTAAGTTATAAATAAAATGAACAGTTGGTTGTTGTCTAAAATATTGTGTGCTAGACAGCATTTGTTTATGTCTAATGCTCTGACAACACATGCACCTCTGAGGCTCTATACATATGTGTTTCAAAATGACAGACAGCAGCAAGAAACAGTATCAGGGAGAGGAAGTCATTTGCAGAATTTTACTTCTAACCAGGTGAGAAATTAACTGTTTTTCTGGTAAATGCAGAAACAGATGAATAGATGCAAGGGTGGCTAGATGGACTGACAGATTAGAAGAGAGTGTGAAATTATTTGTAATCAATCTTATTTACACTCTTTTCTGGAATACTTGATTCTGATTAGTGAATTGTGTGGGGGTTTTTTTATTAAAAGTGTCTTCTCTTGCAATAGAGAGTAATGTTTAAACGTCTAAACACTGTTTTCTCTCACTCTATAATTTGTGCATTTCCCAAAAGCATACTTAACATTACTTCTGAAGCCATGTGAGAGCTTTCAGTTTGTGTTCATCTGAAAAAATAAATAAATAACAGCATGCTGGTTTGGGAAAATATTAGGCAATAGCAGAATTTTAATTTTTGGAGAAACTATTCCAAAGTCTCATCATGTTTCTTGCTCATGTATAATCTATTAATCTAAAGTTTGTATATGTTTTTTTTTTTTTACTGAGAACATCAAAGTAAATGCATTTCTGTGTAATTCTAAGAAACAAGGCCAAAAAGAGATGTTGTCCTTGAATGAGACAGGGCTGAAGTTGTTTTAAGTCTCTGATCTTGGCTGTAGTCACAGTATGGTGCTGAGCTGTCCTTTCAGATTAACTCCTCAACAAAGAGGATACAGGCCTCCTGAGTGAGGTCACAACGTGGCTTAATGACTTTCAGAAGTCCCAAGAACACTGTGGCAGACATTGCATACACGAAAGAAGACTTTGCGAGATCTTACCTCTGTCTGACAAGAACATGCATACATGAGTGAAAAAATGTGCCAAAAAAAATATATATATATAATATATACCTCATGACATTTTACACCATTTTTAAATGAAATATACTTTTGAATTAAAATAATTGTCATGAATTTTTAATTCATAAACATGCTTTTACTGAGTCACACAACATGGTCTGAACTTATCTCAAGTAATATATTCTGATATTTTAAGACACTGTTTTGGCTTTGACATATAGTCATGAAGGTCTTCTTTATGATGTTATTTTTATGTTATGATATTTCATTTCTGAATTTGTGTGCAAAAGTTTCCTTCTTAGCAAATTAATTAGAAATTTTGTTTAATAAAATGTATGAATCTATAAAATAAATATATATGCACAACTCTTTAATAAGGTTTTCTTTTTAATAAGTGAATGTTTTGCAAATAACAATTTCGAGAGCATCGCTGGACGAATTAATCATGCACGGCTGACATCTCATCATCTAATGATTTCCTCGTCAACTTGTACCCAATCAAATTCATTTCTCCTCACTATAAATATATAGTGCATCCCTCCTCCACCCCTTCTCTGCCTTTTTTCGTGATTCACACCTTCCTCCAGGGGGGCAGACGGAGACCGAGCCGAACGCCGAACTCTTGCCCGTGCTAGGGTTCAAACTATTAGGGTTCGGAGTCCACCGTTCTCCCGGCTCGCTCCCCGGACAGCACGCCAAATTTGCTATTTTATTTTATTAATGAGGAAGCGTGAACTCTTGAATTGTTTTAATAAGGATGTTTTTTCCTTATGATATCATAATGTATAATTTTTTGATTTGATGCCAGGAGAATTTTTTAATGTAACTGATTGCATTCGCCTGAAAAAAAGTCAAATACACCTCAGATAGCTTGAGGACGGTGCTAATTTAAATTTTTGGGTGAACTAACCCTTTAAAAGAAATCGCATGCTCATTATAGGAAAGGTGCATTCATGTCATTGTATGAATTAAATTTTTAATGTCTTAAAATATAATTTAATGACATATAATTAGCATCAAGTTATTGACCCGTTTCTGTCTCACACATGCACAGAAAATGAGCGTTTGATATTAGCTTGGCATGAAGCTGAGATGCAATAGTAAAAACATTATAATGACTATACCTTAAGAACATCTTCATCTGTTGAGCTGCAGTCAGCAAACTCTGAGACATCCGTTACAGACCCATCCTGTTCCACAGCAATGGTTCGCACTCCAACCGTAACCCTCTTACCAGTCAGCACTGCAGTGTTCAACAGCTCTGTGTCCTACACAGAGACAGAGTTCAAAGTTAAATGTTGTATCTTAACACTGAGCTAAGCTTAAACTTTAGCACTCCTGCAAACAGAGGTCAGAGATTTGACTTGTTATGATAACACTTTACACTCTACTGATGAAATTAATGTCATAATATCACTGTGCTTTTTACACCATTACAGGTAAAAAAAAATAGTCTGTTCAGGGACACAAAGCGGATTTTATGTTGGAATAAACTGACAATCTATTTAGATAATCTGTGCCAGAGGTCACTACACAGACTGATACAATTTTATGTAATCAAAGTCATTTTAATGAGAACAAGTGAAAAGCAAAAAAGGGATTATTTCACGGGACAAAACCCCATTTCCCAATATTGTCTCCAGTGAATGGGAAGCACCAGATTAGTGGAGTAAACCTCTGAACTTTAAAGATCCTGACAGATGCAAAATGCCAGCTCACATAAATAAAACAGATTTTCAGCAAACAAAGGTCACTTAATTTACCTTTATGCAATGCATTAAAAATATGCATAAGCTATGTTGTTATCGTTTTACTAAAAATGAAAAAAGGTATTTGCCATTAGGCTGATCAAACAGCACTGTTTTGTTCATGAATAAAAATGTTTAGATTAATTTCTTATCCAATATAATGCTCTCTGAAATGAGAAAATCCTTTGCTTTGTAAAACTGCCTAAAAGCTACTGCTGTAGCAATAGCAAGTTGCAAATCACAGATTTCCCAGTCTCACTGGAGCAGTGCCCGATAACACTTTAGTTTAGCGACCAATTCTCACTTTTAAATAGTTGTTTATTAACATGCATATTACTAGCACATTGTCTGTTTATTAGTACTTATTAAGCACATAATGACTTATTCTTCATGACCATATTTTAAATCCCTTATTCTGACTCCATATCTAAAATGAATAATTGCCTTCCTAAATATTAATAAGCGTTAGTTTAGGACTTTACTGGCAAAAGTCATAGTTAATAGTTAGTTAACGGTGAGCATTGGTCCACAAACTAAAGTGTGACTGACTTTTTTCTACTTAAGTTTAAATTTGTATATCTCTTAAAAGTACACGGAAAGTAGACTGTAAGTAAACTCTCCTAAAGAAGCACTGGCAAACATATTAGGGGGTTTTGCCCATTTTCTGTGCTGTTTTCAGATTTCTGGGACAGTATCCAGCTGTATTTTAGAGCTGCTACAGAAAATCTGATTGATTATGCCTAAATCTGCTCATGTTTGGACACAATCCAAAGGTCAGCATGATCGCTCTTGCAGATGAAGCTTGTCACATTTACAAGCTCTGTCAGAGTGCCGAGGCCCTGGTACCCTGCTGGATCAATTCTGTCTTTCAGAATGCCAGTGAATGAGTAATGAAGACACTTTACTGTCTCAAATAGAAACTTCAGACAGAGACTATTTTTTTACTATCTTACAGTTTTTCTCCATTGGTTTGGCTCATTTCTTGAAACAGAAATTACATTCTCAAAATTCTAAGATCATTTGGCAAAACAGTGTTACAGTTTAGCACAACACTATAGCTCACTTGCAAAAGCTCACTTCTCTCCAAAAACAGTTCACTCATGCATCAAAACTAAATTCCTTTCCCATATAAAAAGTCAGTGCCACAAAAACGGCAAATATCCTTCTCAATTGCTTTGGCTCATTTCTTGAAACAGACCGGACATTCTCAACAATCTTGGTGCTTTTGCCAAAATAATGGGGATGGTTCGGCACAACACCATGGTTCACCTGCAACAGCTCATACCTTTCCCAAAACAGTTCACTCATGTGTCAAAA
>JAUMHE010000055.1:12779024-12791226 GCA_032359235.1 Enteromius mattozi
GAGGTGCATTCTGGGGAATGGAGTCCAGTACATGAAACGGGGAGACAGAGACAGACAAACAGGCTGAGAATGTGACAGATATTCATTAAACACTAAGTTATATTGCCATTTTTATTTTGACTTTTTTTTTAAGTTAATTCGGTTCAATTTAAGATGTGCAAAGTATTTAATAATTTAATAAAAATATTGCAGTGGGTTTCAGGCTAGGCTAAAATAGGATCATTGTTTTGCTGTGTTGTTGTTCTATAGCCTACAGTAGCCTACCGTTGTACACTGCACTTATTCATATCAGCTATGAATATTTTAACATGAGACTACTTTTAATAAGACTAAGACTTTTTTTAGTACATTTTATGTCAGAATGAAATATCAATATCAGAAAGATCAATAGGGTTGCAGCGAGGCAAAATAAGGGACATCCATTCAAGAAAAAAACAAGGACAAATAATAAGTGATTAAGATTTGAAATTATAATTCAACAATAAACCACGAGAAAACATGCTCAAGTATGTAAATTTGCAATATAACTCATTAATTATCTATAATAATACAATAAAGCTCTGATAATGTATGGGATATTATATTAACAGACCGTTTAAATTTTAATAAAACAATAGGCCTACCTTTAGAAGCATGGATGCCACTTTAAAGGTATATGCTTCACCCAAAAATTTAATTCTCTAATAATTTACTCAGGTTGTTCTATACAGTTCTTTTTTCTGTTGAACACAAAAGAAGATACTTTGAAGAATGTGGGTAACCAACTACTGGTCCTCTGTGACTTCCATTTAGAGAGAAAGCTGCATCCTCCGAAGGTCGCATTTGTAGCCTACATACGTCATCAAGCATGGTTTATTTTAGTTTGAGCCACTATATCAGCGGTTTGAGCATATATTCGCGAGCCATAAGCATATAACATCAATTTACGTTTAACTAAGAATAATGGTCAAATTTATCCTTAATATTCTAAAACATGATCTTATTTATGACGTATGCAGCCTACAAATGCGATCTCAAAAGGATGCAGCCTTCCGCTTGAGAAATGGCCAATGAGGCGCTGTACCTTTAAGAGCAGTTCCAGCTCCTGTTTGCTCCTCCACCCTCTGTTCTGTTCGGTGACGCTTTACAATATCGCTTAAACCAAATAATAAGAAACGAATGAACGCATGAATCAATTACAGGTAAAACGCAAAACAATATTTTATTTGAGAATGTGTATGTGATTTTAATGTTTATATTTGTACTTAATATGAAGCAGACAGCGGGGCAGTTTCTCACCTGTCTTCGTGACGGTGATGATATACATTGGGGTTTTAACGTTAAAAGAGGATGAAAACAGCAGCTGTCACTGCACGGTTTAATCAAAATAAAACACCGCCAGCTGGCTGTTATATATACACGAGTATATCGGTTATTTAAATGATCACTGTAGTCTCAAATACATGCCGAGTTAAATTATTCATGATGCGTTTCACGGAGAAAGGAGTTGCATCAACATTTAGCTTGTATTTCATACCAGTTTTTACGTATTAACGTGAGTTATAGATTGAGAGAACACTGGAGATATTTAGAGAAATGATGATAAATGACGCCATTCAGGACTCCAGCAGTGGGTCTGGAGAAGCAGCGGATGTGATGTGTACGAGAAACACCATCTGCCATCTGCAGCATCATCATCTGTGCGGTGTAGACTGTCAGCTGATTCAGTCTAACCACATATAACTGCACTTTATAATAAACACCTAACTGCATTTTATTATTATTCTTTAAAAGGTTTTAAATGAGAGGTGTTATTAAGCATTAAACACTATTTAATGTATGTCCATGTTCAAAAGCTATATATGCCAGGTCTATATGATTAATAGTTGAAAAAGGTTTTATTAAGCATTAAACACTATTAAAAGTGTGTACATATTCAAAAGATATACATGTCAGGTCTATATTATTAATAGTTGAAAAAGGTTTTATTAAGCATTAAACACTATTATATGTGTGTGCATATTCAAAAGCTATATATGCCAGGTCTATATTATTAATAGTTGAAAGCTGAATTTTATTTTTAGGAAATATATCTGTACAATATTGCTGTGGTTTTTGGCTATTTGCTTGAGGTATTAACATTGTCACCAACTTAATACATAGTGCCTAATATATACAGTACATCTTAACAAATATTAAATATCAGTTAAGAATAAAAACTTTTTTTGCTAAGGTGTTCTGTTGCCTGCTTGTTGAGCCCAGGGTAGACAAGTCCCACCCACCCATTAAAATTATTTACCATTTATTGTAAGGATGGCCCTGTGTATAAATAATAGTTACACAGTATTTCATAAGAAAAAAGCATATTGATTAATTGACAGGTCAGTGTTATATTATAAAGCATTTTGCTTTGTTCCATCGCTCTAAATTTGGACATAAGCCCTGTTTCAAATTTAGGAGGTGTTGGATATGATTTCTTCATATTCCAGTTTTTCCTTTGTTTGTCTTAACTTCCATTTCATGCTAACTAATTAATTATATCAAACGTGAGTTTAAACAAATCACTACGAAGATATTTTTGTCCCTACACTTTAAATAATATTGTAATAATAATAATATTAAAACAAATTTTGCTTTCGGTGTGTAACAGATTTAAATTTACTTTCTTTTTATTTTCGTTTCAGTTTTGTAGGGCCTGTTTGACTGATAAAACTATGGATCAGGTGTGACCTTGTAATCGTCTCTTTTATCAACCCTCCATTCTCTGTGAAGATGGCATCATGTGTTTCCGGCTGCTCTCCAGTGGTGAGGTTCTGTCAGAAGCTGAACAGGCTAAAGACACTGGAGGACGATGTAATGGCAACGTCACTGAAACGTTGTCTGTCCACAGTGGACCTTGCGCTGCTTGGTGTTGGAGGAATGGTGGGATCAGGCCTGTATGTTCTCACAGGAACTGTTGCTAAAGACACTGCAGGACCAGCTGTAGTAGTGTCTTTCCTCATAGCAGGAGTAGCGTCTCTCATGGCAGCACTGTGCTACGCTGAGTTTGGTGCTCGTGTACCAAAGACAGGCTCTGCCTACATGTTCACTTACGTCTCCGTTGGGGAGATCTGGGCATTCCTGATTGGTTGGAATGTAATTTTGGAGTATATGATTGGCGGCGCAGCAGTAGCCCGTGCGTGGAGTGGATATCTGGACTCTATTTTCAATCATCGCATTCAGAACTTCACAGAGAGTCATGTGATGCGTTGGGATGTGCCCTTTATTGCTCATTACCCAGACCTCTTAGCAGCTGCCGTTCTCTTAGTTGCTTCCTTTTTCATTTCATTTGGTGTTCGTGTCTCATCTTGGCTCAACCACATCTTCTCAGCTGTCAGTATGGCAGTCATTGTCTTTATCTTGGTGTTTGGCTTTGTACTGGCCGATCCAGCCAACTGGAGTGCTCAGGAGGGAGGCTTTGCCCCCTTTGGACTTTCAGGTATCCTGGCAGGAACTGCAACATGCTTCTATGCCTTTGTTGGGTTTGATGTGATAGCGGCTTCCAGCGAGGAGGCCAGCAATCCTCAGAGGGCTATTCCTGCAGCGACTGCCATCTCCCTGGGCCTGGCAGCCACAGCATATGTCCTGGTGTCCACAGTTCTTACGCTGATGGTTCCATGGCATACGCTCGACCCAAACTCAGCTCTGTCAGATGCATTCTTCAGACGAGGATATAGCTGGGCCGGGTTTATCGTGGCTGTGGGATCCATCTGTGGTGAGTATAAGTTAATGGTTGACATATAGGTTTATAAATGGCCAAGTGTTGACATTTGCACAGCAGGGTGGTTATTAGTTGATTTAAAACTAATATATACACCTACATGACAACAAATGATATACCAAAAGTCACTTATTTTTTGCCATATTTATTCAAAACTGGTAATGGAAGATATGAGCAAATTATTTAGTCACAATACTTGTTGAGAAAATGTCCCATGCCTTTTTTGATGTGCTTTTAAGAGTGTATTTGATAAATATGCATTCACTGTGGTTGCCTCTGTCACCTTAAATACGTATAAATATTTAATATATAAAAGATCACCTCCAATTAGCCTTTTTTTAAATGTACGTCTTTTTTTTTTCATGACAGTTTGATTCACATTTTGGTGTTTCTGTCCAGTATTTTTTATGCAACAAAAATGCATTATTGTTTCAAAATTAATTAATTTTGGCTAATTATTTAGATTTAATTTTTGGTTAATTACAGAAAAATATACACACATTTGTTTGAAAAAAATCTTTTATTTAGCAAAGATGCATTTTAATGTATAATTTATAATTTTATTGTATAATTTTAGAAAATATTTCTATCTTTAAATAAATGTTGTTCTTTTAATCTTTTATTCATCAAAGAATCTTGCAAAAAATATTAATCAGCACAACTGTTTTACACATTTATAAAGAGAAATGTTACTTAAGCTGCAAATCAGCATATTGAAATAATTTCTGATGGAACATGTCCAACCTTTGACTGATGTTGAGAAGTAATGATGTTGAAAATTTTGCTTTGACATATACATTGCCATGTAAAAACAAAAAATTGAAAGAAATGACTGAACGTCTTAGCAGTTTCTATATCTGTTATATATACAGGTAGAATATAAATGAAGATGTTGTATTATTGTTATATTTCAAAAATGAAGACTATGGATGGATTATGGTCTGTTGACCAATTAAAACTCTCTTATCTCTTTCATCTAGCCATGAACACTGTGTTGCTCAGCAACCTCTTCTCTCTCCCACGGATCGTGTACGCTATGGCTGAGGATGGCCTTTTCTTCTCTGTCTTTTCCCGTGTCAACCCTGTAACCAAAGTCCCAGTGATCGCCATTCTTGTTTTTGGCAGCCTTATGGCAATCCTTGCCCTCATCTTTGATTTGGAGGCACTGGTTCAGTTTCTCTCTATTGGCACTCTTCTTGCTTACACTTTTGTAGCGGCCAGTATCATAGTGCTCCGCTTCCAGCCGGATAAAAGCAGCGGGAGCTCAGGAGGAGGACTCAAGACAGATGCTTCATCCACACCTTCAATAAACCAGCCAGGACAGGATGTGGACCCATCTGCGGTGGCGAATGAGACCCAGACCTTTGCACAGGATGGTGGAGAGATGAAGGAGTATGAGTCCTTCTCAGATAAACTTCAGCTGGTGGAGCGACAGAAAGCGGTGAAGGAGAGACGGGCTCCTGGCACGCTAAAGGCTTGCTGGGAGCCGTATCTGGGCAGGATACTGGGGGACTGTGAGCCAGGCGAGGTGGTGGCGTTCTCTGTGCTCGCTCTGATGGTCAGTGGAGTCTCTCTTTGTGCTGTGCTGGTGTTTGGGAATAACCAGCTGAATCTGCCTGTGTGGAGCTTCACCCTGCTGCTGGTCATCTTCAGTCTGGTCTTCCTGTTCAGTCTGGCTCTCATCTGGGTCCATGAACAGCAGCCCAATAACAAGACTTTTCAGGTGAATTAAAATAGCACAGTAATGAGATTTTTAGACATCTGGTTAGACAAATACATGGCTATACTTCTGTGTAAAATGGAGTAAACTATGTTTCCTTAAACATAGTTAAGTGTTAAATTCTGTGTACCATTAAATACTAACATAGCCTATTATTGAATATGTCAGTGATGTACAATTTGTTCTTTCGAGTCAGAGTTGAAATTAACTGAATCAGTTCAAAAAATATTTTGTGAAATATTGGTCTGAACAGTTCTTGAATCAACCGTTTACTGACTTGCTGTCTTTCTTGCATTGATGTGGGTTAACAACTCACAGACTCATTGAATATAGCTCTAGTGTGCTTATGATAAGAATATTTGAAGCAAATTATATTTATGTTCTATGATTTTTATGATCTAACCAGTTCATTGAAACTAATTCCGGGGGGAAAACAACAACAAAGATTCACAGTAATGATTCAGACTTCTGATCACTGATATTATGTTTCATCATTTAGGTTCCTCTGGTGCCATTTATTCCTGGCTTCAGCATCCTTCTGAATGTATTTCTTATGTTGAAGTTAAGTCCACTCACCTGGATCCGTTTCACCGTATGGGTCGCAGCAGGTACCGGTTAATCGCTCTTTGCTTATATTATTCAACAATATTGTGAATTGCATCAATGCACAATTACATCAATTGTGAATAAAATCAATTCAGTAAATACCTACACACTCTACAATATCACAGGAAAGGAGATTCATATATGATATAATTTCTCTGTGCCTTTATCATTATAGTTATGGTATGGACGCTGCTATTCTTTAATAATGAGAATGATTTTTAGAACTATATCTTTATCGCTATCTTTATAGTTATGGTGCTTGGTGTGATCGGGTATTACCACTGGAAGATATGTAATGCAAAATGTTGACTGTGCTATTTTTGTTTTCCTACTGAAGATTTCGGCTTCCCCAAATGTCAAAAAAGTAAGATTTTGTATTGTTTAGGTTAGTATGACATTTAGACTATAAAATGTACACACCGTCTTGTTTTAAATAGGCAAACAAGTTGAAAATATGCCTATAAATTGTAGGTTTAGAATTGTTCTGCTAGTTTTTTTAGTCAAAGCTAAATGGTGCCTGCTTCTGAATGTTCAAGATCTTAAGGAGAGTCCAGCTTTTGTCTGTAGTGACTGAGCTGGGCTTGTATGGGAAAAGAAGATCAGTCCAAACATGATTATCTTCAGCTCCTGTCAGCACTGCTACAAACCATTTAAACCGTTAAACCAGCCTGCTCACATAATTAAATCTGTCCTGCTGCTCTGTCACAGGTCTTCTGGTGTATTTCGGGTATGGTATCTGGCACAGTAAGGAGGGTTTGCGGGAGCAGCAGGGGCAGGACGTGGCAGCGCGTTACGTGGTCCTTCCCAGCGGCAGCCTGGTGGAGACAGTCCAGAACGTCCAGCCTGAAGGACACACTCTCAACACACACACACCCACCCACGACAATCCAGCTGCCAACAGATGATCTGATCACGCTGAGGTGTGTTTACAGGACAACTGCATGCCTGCCTGTTCTACTTGCTTTTCTTTCTCTTTAGTTTACTGACAGCATGTCAGAATAAACTGTTAATCAAAAAGATGATTTGAAGGAATATTTCAGGTACAGTGTAACATTTGTGGCATAATGTTGGTTACCACAAAAAAAAAAAAAGTATATATTTGGACTTCAAAAAACAATAGGCTGTGGAGGTAAATGGGGTGATTTTGGAGGACTTGCAAGCAGAAAAAAATATTCTTCTGTTAAAACTGTAATATTTGAGTTGTTTAGATCATTTTTACAGTCATTTTAGGGTTTACAATGCTGCAGTCATTGCAACCAAAATTGTATAAGATTTTTTTGTCTTGTTGCTATAATTAAGAAAAGAAATAAAGAGAAAAATCATTTTTGTGGTAATCATTGCTATGCCACAAATGCTGTTAATTAGTCTTAACTTGTGCTGACCCCAGCATACTTTTTTGTATTGAAGCAACTAGTGTTAACTTCCTTGTTTACCATCCTAATCAACTACGGGCCATTTATTTTCTTTCTTACGTTATATATCCACAGTGTTTAGTATGGAAGCCCGTTTCCGCCACTGTATAAAAATAAAAAAAGGTTATTGCGACTTTTTAATCTCACAATTCTGACTTTTTTTCTCAGAATTGCGAGTTATGAAGTCAGAATTGCGAGTTATGAAGTCAAAATTGTGAGTTATAAAGTCAAAATTGCGAGTTACGAAGTCAGAATTGCGAGATATGAAGTCAGAATTCTGCCTTTTTTTCTCTTCATTTGCGACACTTTCTTTCTGGCAAAGCACCATAGGAACCACGAGATGTGATTCAATGATTGGGTCACTGTTCGTTTTGTATGCTTCAAGCCAGATAATTTTTCTGGAGAACCCATCAATGCATCCATTTATACATACTCTGTAAGGTTTTAACTTATCATATCCGTCAATATGCCACACATAGTTTGTTATACATGTGTCGCCGTAGACGACCGCGAGCACGTAGATTAGCTCCTCATCCATCTATAAGTCGCATCAACTGACGGACAGTTTCTCTGTCTGTAATAATACCGGACAGCCAACAGCTGATCTATAAAACGTGCCACTTCAGCCTCGTCTGTTTTATTGTGTCTTCGTCACAAATGATTCCTGCATAACGTTCTCTCAAGAGTCCGTAAACTAAGCTTTATGTAGTGTGACTCTAATAAAATTAAGATTTCTCTGTTAGTGAAACCGCACCGAAAATAATCTTCTATGATCTTTTCCATGGTTACAGGCTATAGAATACACATCCTACAGTCCATGGACACGTCTTGTCTGTGACAAGTACATCTCAGTAACGCTGAAAAATCTCGCAATTCTGACTTCATAACTCGCAATTCTGACTTCATAACTCGCAATTCTGACTTTTTAACTCGCAATTCTGAGAAAAAAAGTCCGAATTGTGAGATAAAAAGTCGCAATAACCTTTGTTTATTTTTTATTCAGTGGCGGAAACAGGCTTCCATAATTTAGCTACTTTTAGCTACTATGCTGACTTGAATGTAAATTATATATGAGAGTCAGCAAAGTGCACCATAATTCTGTAGCCCAACCGAATTCAATATCTCCATTGTCTTTTATGGTGTTTACATAGAGCCTAGTGGATCTGCATTGCTGCTCTGTGAAAACTGAAACCTTTAAGAGAAGCTGCTGTTTATGATTCAAACAATGATGTAAGTTGTCGCTTGAGCAAATTCTAAAGGAAATCTTATTTGTGTAGTCTAAAGACTGAAACACTTAGATATTGTAGTACATTATTCTGCACAACTGTTAATGTTAGAGATTGTGGTTGTGATTTGGAGTAAAGTTACTGGATACTGGATATTTTGATCATTTCTGCAGACCTGTGAGAAATACTGACAATCACTGGTTGTTAGACACTAAATATGGGGTCTTAGCAAATGCTGTTAAGAGATCATGTGGTTCTACTCATATCTGTCTCCCTTTCCTCATAATACTCCCCCACTCACACTTTAATGGCCATCATTTTAATTTAACAGAAGGCAGGAACCATCAGTGGATCATATTAATATACCTAAATATTACTATATTTACACACCCATTAATTTGAGGTCTGGGTCACAAACACACTACCTAAACACACTAACCTCACCGGCTCTGTTTCTACCATCTTTCTACATCTTTTGTTTTTTACTTCTCTGCACATCTTAAATATTTATTTTTATAATGCAGTATAACTGTATATTTATTTATTTTTCAGTACATACTCTTACCAAAATCATGTTTTAATAATGTTAACTATTCATGATGCAAAAATGAATCACATTTTTCTCTTTTGTACGATAAGCGTAGTATGCCTCTTAGTAACCATGTTTCATTTGTGTCCACTGACACGCCTCACTAGCCTTAGCTTTGCAAACACACTTACCCTAGTGTTCACTGATCCTTATTCCCACACTCAGATCTACACATCTCATGTGACATTCACCCATACTGAACGGCCCTTGGTATCACACATACTCAGTGTGACGTGGCAGAGCTGGAACATTTACTTAGAATTGTTTCCTGTCAAACTAGCTGTTCATTTTTAGCAGCTGGGCCAGAGACATTTGTTTTGTTTTTTGTCCAGAGGCCAGTTGCATAAAAGATTAAGACTAGTCTTAAAAGTTAGTCAGCTAATTTTTTCTTTAAGACTGGTCACAGTTTTTTAAAATTCAGTTGCATAAAAATGTAAATACAAAAAATAAAACAGATTACTCTTGGCTAACTGCTAGTTGGTCAGACTAGCTCTTAAGATATTGTCTTGGCATGAGGGCTAAGTTTATGCAACTGGCCGCAGATAAACTATATTTTAAAACATTTTCCCCTTTTTTTAACACTCTTAATTGTCATTGGCCCAGTTTGATGTGTATTAAAAATTAAGCTAAGCAATTAACTAATTTTATGTTTATAGAATAGTCAAAATTCTACTTGCATATACACTTACGTAGTGTTTAGAATTTCTGGCACCCTGATCACCATTGTGACTGAGTGCTTCAGTTTGTGTTGCTCTCAGTGGACTGTCCCTGTTAGTAGTAAGATTAAATTTGCATTGGAAATGAACATGTAATAGTAATTTATAATTCTCTTTAACACCAATAGAATATTGACAAAAGCACAGAACAAATCCCTTTTTTAGTACAAGGAGAACAGAAGAGTGCATTTTATGTGCAGTGGATACTGTTTGGAGAGCAGATATATATTTAAAAAAATGATATGCCATACAGAAACAAAGATAAGATATTTGCCTTCCCAAGCCCCTGTAATCTCCCTCACCCCCTAGATTTACAGCATCCCCTCCCTCACAGATTGACCCAGATTATCTCTGTAGACAGGGTCAGTGCAGCTGCAGATTATTATTGTCACTCAGATAGCACTACACACATCCACAAACATGATGAATGTCATTCTACTTCCTGCTGTTTCTGCTTTCTGTTCTCTTTTAAACCTGTAGATAGCCGGCAAAGTATAAAACATTTATATAAATTAAAATATTATTTAAACACAAATGGTGTTGACAGTCGAGTATGTTCCTACAAATGATTAACACTCCAAAACACTTTCTTTTTGTATATACAGTAAAAGTAAAGCTAAGTACTGCACCAGACTAATGGCTAGTCTTCATTTCACTTATATGCTGATAAGACCCACCACATCACTGCTTCAGATACAATGTCAGTACTTCCTTTATTTAGTGCACTGGTGATCAAACCCTTTCAATGAAGTTCAATGGAAGTTTATATTCTCAGTCTGTTTTGAATTTGTCTTGAATTTGTATCTAAGCCTGTCTGCCAGTCCAGTCTGCTGTGTAATCCACTTCACATCTTTCTGGCAACCAGACTTAGCAACTTAGACTTAGTTGTGTAATTCAGATATGAAGACTAGTAAATGAAGGCACAAGATCCAGTTAAGATGTACATACTCTGTTTGTGTTTGTAAATATAGCACATGTAACCAATGGCCTTAATGATGCAGATACTGAAGCATTCCCAAAGTTTTACATACAGCTACTGTAGACTAAGGTCTTATTTGTAATTTTGTGGTATTTAATCAAAGAAGAAAATTATTATAATGCTGGATCTTGTTTATAGGACATTTTGAAGCACCTCTTTTTTTGGCCTGTTCTCTTTCTACAGCTTCTGTATTTCAGGTTGTGTTTGCCTATGCCCTGCTCACTTGCACTGTCATCTCTTTCGAAAAGCACCATTTATTGAGACATTTCCTCTTTATTGTCACTGAACATATAACTCTGTTTTTCTGTCTTTGTATCATTCTGTTATGAGATTGTATCATGTGATGAATAAATGTTTTGAAGCATCATAAAGTTGATTGTTATTTATAGTATTTATGTGGTAAATAATATAAAAAAAATATAATAACATTTAACAGTTTTTCTATTAAAAAAATCATCATGCATGACAGATGAGCCTATCAGACAGGAATAGATTATTGGATTAAGCTGAACTTGTGAGGAGTCACATGGGAATTTTTCCCAATTACCAGTTTGAACTAGATGACCTTGGCTTAACTAGATTTAGACAGAGACTTTTAACATTAACTCTATTTGTGGTGAAATGCGACCTGAATAATGCATCTACAAACTGGAATGTACGTAGACTCTATATAATATGACACCCATTATGCTCAGTGCCACAGAACAAAACACAGAGATTAAATTTCTATTTAACATGCTGGGTCTGTCAGTCCTATTATCACAATATTGTTTACTGTTAATATGTAACATGGTGTGTGTACCTGTGTTATTTTAGTATCATATATTTACTATTAAACTATTTTAGATGTTAAACTTTGATTTTTTAAACTTGATTTTTAATGTCTATAAAGTTTTTATTACTTTATTTCAGTTTTAGTTATTTTACTTTTAATTTAAACCAAATGAAAATGAGAAATGTTTCTCTGGCAAACAGCTGGAATAATATAGGCTTGCATTTTAATATTTTCAACTTAACATTTATTTTACAAGAAATTAAAAAAACACAGAAATTACAGTTATTACAACATACATTACTGATATGACCAATGATAACAAGATTTCATTTGAACCTGGCAACATGCCAAGCATTGCTAATGACAATTTAAAAATGACTGTCATATCTATATACATCTTTGACATACAAAATATTTTAGGTTTATAGTAAAATATATAT
>JAUMHE010000055.1:12813551-12829042 GCA_032359235.1 Enteromius mattozi
TGGATGGGTTAAATGCAGAGCACAAATTCCAAGTATGGGTCACCATACCTGGCCACAAGTCACTTCACTTCACTTTAATTCACTGGAAAAGAAAGTCTCATAAAAGCTGTTTGTTAGAGAATCAATCAAGCTTTGATTCACTGAAAATAAGTCAAGTATGTTTGTGAATCAGACTACACTGGTCGCACTGTATGTTGTATGTTGAAGTCACACAATAGAGAATAGTTGTGCTCATGTTTTTGTTTCACTACACAACTGACTGAGTTCTTCTTTCAGGTATCTTGACTACACTAGCAATACTGCACATCTGTAAAAGGTCTTAAAAGGTTTCCGTTCACAAGACTCATTTGTCTAGCGAATCTGACCTTTGTTTCAGTAGCAGTGCTGCTGAAAACTATAAAGTAGATATAAAGTAGTGTCTCCTCACAGCATGCTAGCATACTAATACTCTTGCTGAGCCAAACGCAGACAATGTCAGATAATACAGTACATACAGAGGGATGCACTTAAGAACCAAAAACAGAACCGAATGCTATTTACACCTACTCTGATCACCACACAGTTTAGATTTTTTACCTTTGGTAATAATAGCATACTTGTAATTACGCTTACTAACATCTAGTTCTATTTGCTTGTGTAAACGGGATGTTACTGTTGCTATTATCACTTGTGCAAACAGTATCTACCATTATTTACACTGTATAAATAACCACTGGCTTTACAACATGGAACTTGTTCTGAAGAAGAACCTGACTCCAACTCTCTAGTGTCATGAGAGGAGACCATCCTATATGATTTTGTGTATGTTTGTGTGTGTTTAACTCACTCTGGGGTGCTGCTTGTGGGTTGAGCTCAGGAAAGGCCACCAGTATCCTTTCTCTCTGGCTGGCTTCTTCTAGGACCTCTTTCAGCCGAGACAATCTATCCTCCAGTTCTTTAACCAGTGTCTGCAGATTCTGCTTCTCAGTATTCAGCAAACTACAGTGTGACTGCAGAGAGAGACACTCTAAGATATACTTTTACTGACCTCATGTAGTCAGGCTGAGTCAGTCATACTAAATATTGACCTGTTGCTGTGTGAGTTGCTCCCGAAGTTCATCTTTTTCTTGAATGATCTGTGTGAGTTTGTTGGCAAGATCAGCTTTTTCATCCTCACATTCTTCCAGACTGCTGTGTAGATCTTCAGTCTGCTGAACCAGCACATCCAGATGCTTACGCAGAGCTGCCTGTTTCACTTGAAGCGCCTGTGCACAAAATGTTTCACAGTCTAATTAAATTAAATCACATCTCATCATTGTTTTTCTCATTGAATGTCCTGTATAATTGGAAATACATCACATTATGGAAGTGAACACACACCTCATGTTGGCGTTGCACGCTGTGGCTCTTGGCGCTCTCTTTGTCCAGCAGAGTCTGTATACGTCTGAGCTCCTTCTCCAGGTTTTGCCTGCTCCCCTCTGTCTCTCTTAAGATGGTCTTTAGTGAATGCAGACGATGAACTTCCTCCTGTAGTGCAGCCCTCTCAAATTCTATACAACAAAAAAGCCATTTCTTGTTATCTCCAAAACCATTCCTGCAAGCCTTTGCTACATTCTGTAATTCAGAGGTGTGCAAAACTGTTGTCGAGAGGTCCACAAGGAACCAAACATGGGGTTCCCTCAGAAAATTTGACTCTAAAACTTAAATAACAGTTTTTATAGTGTTTGTGTTTCTACATGCTCACTTGAAGTTGTAAGGCACTCTTGTATAAACCTGCTCTAAAATATTTATTACTTTGGGTAATAAACAAACATTCTTAATATTTTTCTAACACAGTATAAATTGCTCTTTATATATCAAATCTAAATGACTTCTAAAGTGGTCATCATAAAGTCATCATATTTCAGGGTCACTGACATAAAAAATGTGAAACTACTGATCTAATTTATTTCATATCTTTACTAATTGCTATGAGGATTTTTTTAATGATTATTGCATTGAACCTTTAAACATTTATGCATTTTATAATACTGCACAAAATCAAAACTTTTTTAGTTCATCCCATTGGCTAGTATTTGATGATGTGATACTTACCAAGACTCTGTTTTGCTTCTGTTTGCAAATTCATTTCTGCCATGAGTTCAGAATTTCGCTCTTCTGACAATGTCACGGCTGTGAATGAAAACGCTTATTACTTTATATAGTTTAACTATCATATAAGAATTTTCACATGAGTTAAAGTCTTTTAAAGAAACTCCCACCTCTCTTTAAATCCTCCTTCTCATCTTTTAACCTCCTTACTGCTTCCTCTCCTTTGGATTTCACCTCCTGCATTCTGCGCTCCCGCTCCTCCTCCATCTTCCTCCTCTCCTCCTTCTCTCTTTTGTCCATCTCTGACAGCTGTTTTCTCAGATTCTCTCGTTCCATCTCTGTCTCTTTCAGCTTCTTTTTAAGCGGCTCAACAGTTTCTCTCACCTATAGATGAAAAAGAACAGTCATGAAAATCAAATGAGGAAAAACTAAAAAAAAAAATTATTTTCTCATGCATTATGATGTGTGGACACAACCCCTTACCTGGAGGACATGTTTTCCCACACGGCTCATATCTCTACGCTGTTCACTTGCCCACTGGGAAATGTCACATGCAGACAAGCGGCCCAGCTGCTGCATTTCCTCCACAGCTTCCAGGAAGCCCTGCATGGAGCATGGCAAACCCAGAGACTTGCACAAAGACACTAAAGCATCACTGCTGTCCTTCATAACTGCCTGAACACAAGCGCAGGCCTCACAGGGCACCAGGGCCGACTCTACTGTCTGACACCCTACAGTGTGAGCAGACACACAGGAGCCTTTTGTGTTTGCTGCTGTTCTGGTAATGGATTGACTTTGTTGAGTTAAAGGTTGCTGTCCATTACTGGTTCTCTGCAAGAAGAGGATAATTTAGGATAGGCATTTAGCAAGTGTTGTGTGTTTTGTCTCTATCATCCTTCTTACCTCTTGTGTTTGTTGAATGCTGAGCTGAAGTAGGTTCTTCCAGTAGCGTTTGACCACAGGACCAATGGAAACAGATATTTCATTTTGTTCAGATGATAAAGCTTTCTGCTTTTCAAGCAACAGCTCAGCATGAACGTTAAAACTCTGAAGAAGAACCATTAATCTTTGACACAAACACAAATACGCACAATGATTTGGGGGAAAATACAACAGTACATTTAATGTGTTACATTATATAACGCTTAAAATAACACATTGCGTATTTAAATAGATGACATCAAAGCTTTGAGTGATTCATTTACAGTTGTATGTTATGTATTTAATTGCATGTCGAAGCAAATATGTATAAAACATTTTCAATATAAAACCATGTTTTCATAAATACAAAAACAACATTTGTTGTGAAGTAAAGAAACAACGAACTACAAATTGACTAAGTTACCTGTCAATCAGCAGCTCTTGCAGGACTATATGAGAGTGCTGACTGAACTCTTCGTCGCCATCCACATAATCATACTCTTCTAAAAGCCTGACTAAGTCTAAATTACATGATAGTTTATCGGGAAACTTCCATGATGGGAAACGGACTGGTCCAGTCTTAGAAAAAACATTCAGAAGAGCTCCCTGTAAATCTATAAGATCTCTGCGAAGACTGTCGATACAGTCCTGACGACCTAACAGATGAGTCATTGTTTAACTGCCTTGTTTTAACTTTCAATTAACTTGTCTAAAACTGCCTTTGTTCTTTAATACTTGGCTTTAGAAGCAAGAACGTGTGCATTAGATCTATTTGCATTGCGTTTCCATGGTTGCTTGTTGTAGGAAGACTTTTCTCCTCTTCAACTTCATTTCCCACAATCCCCTTCGCCCGTGCTACCGGAAGGGATTTCGTTTGTCGTTTTCTGTTGTGTGGCGGTTGGCGCAACGAGAGGTTAGTGAGTTGTATGAAACTGTTATAGAAATCATATTACTTAGCTTTACGGTGTCTATTGTCCAACAGATTACGCCTTGAACTGATAATAACACTTTATATTTTTTTTAGCGTAAGGTAACGTTATTTGATTCGGGAGAAGAGCGTGTAGTGTCGCAGTCATGCCGCCTGGGCCTGTGCAGATCATGCAGCCGGAGCAGAATAATAAGGTATAAAGCGATCATTTATCGATATCTATTCTTTTTCGTTTCTTCTGATTCATATTCACTTGGTAACATATTTGCCTTCTGTGCACTTACAAACATATTAATGGACCACAGTATTGCATGTTTTTAGATTATGTTTTGAGTAACGGTTAGCCACAAGTATATTTGTTTTTATTACGTTCCTTTTGCATAGCTCAGCTATTATTGATTATGATTTAATCAACAGCCCGAGGAGCAGAAGGAAGAGACTCCAGCCACAAAGCCCATTGTTGGAATCATCTACCCACCTCCTGAAGTCAGAAACATTGTTGACAAGACCGCTAGCTTCGTGGCCAGGTTTGATGTTATATCACAAGTATGATGTAATGCAAATTGTATTGTTGTTCTCTTGTTAAACTAAGAATTAAAAATGTTTTGTTTATAGGAATGGACCTGAGTTCGAGGCCAGAATTCGACAGAATGAGATCAATAATCCAAAATTCAACTTCCTCAACCCCAGCGACCCTTACCATGCCTACTACCGCCACAAAGTCAATGAGTTCAAGGAGGGCAAAGCTCAGGAACCATCTGCAGCTGTTCCTAAAGTCATGCAACAGCAGCAAGCAGCATCACAGCAGCTTCCTCAGAAGGTCAGCAATCTGTCAGTGATTTCAATACACCAATAACATTGCTGAAATAAATACAGTCACCCGTATTCTAGCAGTCTAATCTAAAAGTCTTTCTGATCTAAATCTGTTAGCCAGTAATTACACATTTCTGTGGTCATTTAGGTTCAAGCACAGGTGATCCATGAGACAGTGGTGCCCAAGGAGCCTCCACCTGAGTTTGAGTTCATTGCCGACCCTCCCTCCATCTCAGCCTTTGACCTGGATGTGGTGAAGCTGACTGCACAGTTTGTCGCCCGAAATGGCCGGCAGTTTCTCACGCAGCTGATGCAGAAGGAGCAGAGGAACTACCAGTTTGACTTTCTTCGACCACAGCACAGCTTGTTCAACTATTTTACTAAACTAGTGGAACAATACACAAAGGTACGACATCAATACTCAGGACGAATCAGACTGAGGTGACTAAAGAGAGCTGAGTATTGTGAGAAACAGTATTACATACACAAGTTTAAGTTTGACATTACATTCACTTAAATGATTGGCTTCTTGCAGGTTTTAATCCCTCCAAAAGGTCTTCTGCTGAAACTAAAGAAGGAAGCAGAGAATCCACGTGAGGTCTTGGACCAGGTAATTCATTATAATAACCATTTCAGATCAAACATAGTTGATCTTAAGATGCTACATAAGTTATACCTAGTATGATGGTGGTGTATTATGTTGATCCAGGTGTTTTAAAACCAATAAAGAGACAAACAAATGGTAGAACTGAAACTGCTAAATATATTACATGCCATATTAGAAGCAAATATATCACTTCATTGCCCAATATTTTAGGTGAGGTATCGTGTGGAGTGGGCTAAGTTCCAGGAAAGAGAGAGGAAGAAGGAAGAGGAGGAGCGAGAGAAGGAGAGAGTGGCTTATGCTCAGATTGACTGGCATGACTTTGTGGTGGTGGAGACTGTGGACTTCCAACCAAACGAGCAAGGTGAGCAGGTGTAATTAACAGAGTATATGTAATTTGAGATATTTCAGAATGTTTATCATCATAAACATGGCATCAGAAAAATGCTTGAGTTTTCCATGGCAGGAAATTTCCTAAATCTCAAACTCAATTCCTTTTGTTCTATTAGCCAGTTACAGATAAGATCTGACTTTTTTATTGTAAGATAATGGAGTATTATTTTTTAACTATACCAATATAAATATTATTGTTAATATTATTTATTTAATATTTGTCTATGGTAATCACTGTTAAGTTCATATTATTAATATTAATAAATACCAATAATGTTTATAACTATTATTCAATTTCCAGGTAATTTCCCTCCTCCCACGACTCCTGAGGAGCTGGGCGCTCGTATCCTGATCCAGGAGCGCTATGAGAAGTTTGGAGAGAGTGAGGAGGTGGAGATGGAGGTGGAGAGTGAAGATGAAGAGGATGAGAGAGTGGGCAGGGTGGACGGACATGCAGCTCAGCTGGACCAGGACACACAGCTGCAGGACATGGACGAGGTGAGACAGTCAGGGTGACCAAATCAATGGGACAGCGAGGATTTAGTCATGCTTATTTTTTAGAAGTTCCATGTTAACATAAGAAAACAGATGAGCAGTTTGTAGAAATAGTTTAACAATCACTCTGACTGACTAGCATTTGTTCTTCCTCTATCAATAGGGCTCTGATGACGAGGATGATGGCATGAAGGCTCCTCTACCTCCTGATAACCCCCTGCCACCTCCTCTGCCCCCCACCCCGGACCAGGTTATTATCCGCAAAGACTACGACCCCAAGGGTAAGGGCATTTATAAAAACATACTAGAACAGCACATATTTCATGTATTTACACGCATATTTCACACATATTGTGCATTTTTGCATCCACTCATTTTCTATCTCATCTTTCAGCATCTAAGCCTCTGCCTCCCGTGGCCATCCCTGATGAGTACCTCATCTCTCCCATCACTGGTGAGAAGATCCAAGCCAGTAAGATGCAGGAGCACATGCGCATCGGCCTGCTGGACCCCCGCTGGCTGGAGCAGCGTGATCGCAGCATCCGAGAGCGTCAGATCGAGGAGGAAGTGTACGCTCCCGGCCTGGACATTGAGAGCAGCCTGAAGCAGCTGGCCGAGAGACGTACTGATATCTTCGGTGTGGAAGAAACGGCCATCGGTAAGAAGATCGGAGAGGAGGAGATACAGAAACCAGAGGAGAAGGTAAGGAACACAAATATATATATATATATATATATATATATATATATATTTTTTTTTTCACTGTTCAACTTTATTAGTAGACTAATTAATCAAACTAGAGTGAAAAATGTGTATTAAGAGACATTCTAAAAGTCTGTAGTACCAAAAAAAACACTTCATAATCAACAATTTAAAAAATAAAATATATATTTAAAAAATTATTGTAACTAAAAATAAGTAAATCAATATATTCATATATATAAATTATTTAATGTAGGTCTTATTGTCTTATACAATTAAATGGAGTATAATTTTAAAATGAACATTGTGTAGTACCATGAAATCCTCTTAGAATACAGCATATTAAATAATAAATATTGTGCGTTCATTTCATGAATAAAAAAAATACCATGCTTGTTTCCGTCTTAACACACCATCCTCTTTTTTCTGCAGGTCACATGGGACGGTCACTCTGGCAGTATGGCTCGTACTCAGCAGGCTGCTCAGGCTAACATCACCCTGCAGGAGCAGATTGAGGCCATCCACAAAGCTAAAGGTCTGGTGCAGGAGGACGACACCAAGGAGAAGATTGGCCCCAGCAAGCCCAACGAGATTCCTCAGCCGCCCATGCCATCAATGGTCCCCAGCCTACCCAAACCCAACCCACCCATCAGCACCTTACCTCCTGTGAGTCTCAGTCTGTTTCTGCATTTCAGAGTTTTGAAAGATCAGCTTGATTGAGTCAAACGCAAAAAAAGGAATGTGCTAGATCTAACTGTGGGGTCTTTCATATATTCCAGATGGCACCTCCAGTGCGGACCACATTGCTCCCTGCGGTTCCTGTCATACCCAGACCTCCAGTGGCTCCTGTGGTGCGCCTGGCCCCTGGGCAAGTTCTGGCCCCTATGCCACCCATGTTGCATGCCCCACGCATCAATGTGGTGCCCATGCCGCCCTCTGCACCCCATATTATGGCTCCCAGACCTCCACCCATGGTGGTTCCTGCTGGTGAGTCTTTGGCATAATAGATCTTTGAACAAAAAAAAAAATTACATACTGCAGCTTTAATAACAACAATTTAATAATTGTTTACATTTTTTTTTTTTTTGTATAAGTCTTCTAATTAAATAGTTTTTGTTTTTCAGCATTTGTACCTGCTCCCCCTGTGCCTCAGCCTCCCAGCGCTGTTTCTGCCCCCATGCCTCCTGCTCATCCTCCACCTCCTCACGAGGACGAGCCTTCTAGCAAGAAAATGAAGACAGAGGACAACCTGATTCCAGAAGAGGAGTTCCTGCGCAGAAACAAGGTACATCACTGCTGTAACAAAGTGTTTTGAGTAAATTTAGCAATCAATGTTTTTTTTACTGTTATTACATGCAAGTCATTTCTTCATCTTTTTAATTTGACCTTTGCTGTCTTTTAGGGACCTGTTGCTGTCAAGGTCCAGGTGCCCAACATGCAGGACAAGACAGAATGGAAGCTAAGTGGCCAAGTGTTGAGCTTCAACCTGCCTCTCACAGACCAGGTAAAGACTTTATCCATTATCTGTATGCAGTATTTGTACATATTTTAACTACTAATCTTTAGAATTATACAAAATATGTATAGAATCCATGAAAATGTAAGCTCATTAAATGCCATATTGTGCCTCAGGTGTCTGTCATCAAGGTTAAGATCCATGAAGCCACTGGTATGCCGGCTGGAAAACAGAAGCTGCAGTATGAGGTAAATTACTTCACTAGAATGAGATGGTTATTTAAACGAACAAGGCATCTTAGTTATGACATTATAGAATATAATATACTTACTTTGAAAACTAAGATCTCATGTTGTTTGATTTTTCCAGGGAATTTTCATCAAGGATTCCAACTCTCTAGCCTATTACAACATGAACAATGGATCCGTCATTCATCTGGCCCTGAAGGAAAGAGGAGGAAGGAAGAAGTAGATCACTCATATTCACCATCTCCATTTGAATCTTCCACATTTATTGTGCTTATAACCCTGCTATAATTTGAATTTGTACACTTCACAGAACTTGTGCTATGTTCTGTAGAAAAACTGCAGTTCTAAGTAATCAGTGTATTGTGATTATCCTACCGATGTGTTTAAATATTCAGTCTATGAATGATTAAATAAGACATTTAATATTGTAGTCTTCTAGCAAACTGCCCTGTTTTTAGTTCAAATTTTCTCTGAGGTGACTGTGTTAAAAACAAATTGTAAATCTCAACTTAAGCTTTGAAACATCGCATTTTGTCTGATGCATAATAAATACTTGTCTGTAAGGAAAACGCACCTAATAAATTTCAATAAAGTCATTAGAAATATTGTCTTTTTTCCCATCACTAATATTTTTCACATACACTAGTATTTTTCATGGTACAGTATTTCAGTTTTGGTCGGCACTGATAAAAAGATAGGGCTATTATCAGTTCAGACTATTTATAATGTAAATTCTACGTCCAAAAAATATCCCTTTACATAAACGCAGAAAATCCTGTCCGGTTTTGGAAGCTTTTATTTTGAAAGCCTGGCTTTAGCGGAACTCGCGTCACATTTTCGTAGAGGTCATAGGTGAAATATTTAGCGGGAGATACCAAAATCAGCACCAGTAGGTTGACCGGATTTTGTTATTTATTTTGTTTACTTTTTCATCGAATCAAGCTGTATTAACAATATATTGTAGAAAAACAACAACACAGCAAGTAACTTAAGAAAGTGAAGCTACTGTTAGCATACAATAAGATGCGCGTTTGACAATTCTTATATTTCATTCACATGAAATTATTTAGTTGATAATTTGCCGTCCAAAAACCGTGCCCTCAGTCATGTTCTCAGACGTGATCGTGCCGAAGGAGACGCTATTGTCTGCTCCAGGCTCAGATGAGCCGGTGTTTGACCGACAGCAGCCCTCATACAGCGGCTGCTCGGAGAGATTCCGCCTCGGAGAGCGCAGCTTCAGCCGTCAGTACGCGCACATCTACGCCACCAGACTCATGCAGATGAGAGACATCCTCACAGACAGAGCCGCGCAGAAGTGGGGTGAGAAACATCTATACAGTCCCTGAGAGGCTCGTGTTGCTGTTGTGTTCTGCCTGAAGCGCACTGAACTTGAGTGAATGTGTGTGGCAGGCGGTGTCGTGCCCGTCAGGAAGCTGTGTGACCTGCAGATGGGTGAACAGTGTATAATAGTGGGCACCACCTTCAAAAACATGGAGCTGCAGCCCTCCATTCTGAAGGAGATCAGTGAGGAGGTGAAACCAGCAGATGTTACAAACTTCAGCTTTGTGTTCTCTCTCTCTTTCCTTCTAACATTTCTAGTCTCTCTTCAGCACAATCTATTGCCCCAGCCACCTCGTGCCAAATACATCAGCCAATCAGATGAGCTTATTTTGGAGGATGAGCTGCAGAGGATTAAACTGGAAGGCAACATTGACGCACCCAAGTTTGTAACAGGTGGGATACATAAAAATGTTTTTCAGCATATATAAGACTGATCTGTCACAATCTTCTCAGTCGTAATGCTTTGTTGTGAAATGGTGTCGTCAGGTAGTGTAATTGCCATCATGGGTGCAGAGAAGAATGATGGGAAATTCACTGTTGAGGACTTCTGCATGGCCGACCTTCCTCCACAGACACCCAGACAGCCTCTCAGCTCAGACAGGTACAGAAACACACCTGACATGACCAGAGATCCAGAGATCTGAAGATTTTTTAAAAAACATTATGATAGGCACAGTATTAAAAATCTGGCCAATACATATGCTGATGATTTTTATTGGTGTTAACTCATAAATAATGAGTATTAAAATTACTTTGTCTATATGAATAGAAAATAAACCACTTAAAATGAGGGGGGGGGTGAAATAGGAAATTAGGAAACATTAGAATGTGCAGTGTGAAATAGATATTAATTTTGGATTTAGTAAAGATTACATTTAATAGTGTTATTTAAGTAATAGTATTTTTAAAAATAAACTTTTAAGTGAGTGTTACATGATGGCAAAAGTAATCTTAAAAAATGACAAATAAGAATACACAAATATATAAAAATAATAAGAATACATTTAAACTTGTTTAAAGTTGCCATGAAATCAAATGACAAATGCTTTATTTTTAATGTTGCAGTGTTTATTATAAAGGATTTATCAGTGCACTTTGTTTTTGGAAATCATTTTTACATTTTACAGGGTTTCCGCAGGGTCTTAAAAAGTCTTACATTTAGTTTATCAAATTTAAGGCCTTAAAAAGTCTTAAATTGTCCAAGAAAGTCTTAATTAGGATTTCAAGAGGTCTTAAATTTGGAGATGGAAAGACCAGAATTGCGATATGGCTGAATGTGATGATTAAACTTTAAACGACTATGATCCGTTTGAGTCCGGTGAGCTGCTGTCAGAGAATGAATCAGTTAACAAAAGTTAAACTAGTGCGCATTCGAGTGGTTGTGTGTGTGTGTGTGTGTGTGTGAAAGCCTGTTGTGAGGATTCTCTCCCCCTTTGGTTTCTTTCCAAGGATTCTTCTGTTGTTCTGGTGAACTATACTTTTGCTGAGTGTATTCTCTGAGTAGTATTGTGTTAATTCACTCTTGTGGTACATGCATTCTTACAACTAGAAAATCCAGCATTTGTTTGTAAGCCATCTTTTTGTTTGTTTTCTGTTTGTGATGAGGTCTTTAAGTTTTTGTATTTGTTCATTTAGAACGGGGTTAAGTAGAGAGGGGGTGCATTACTTTCGCATTTGTAACTGCAGGTTAGCATTCTATGTCCCTCTAAGCTGCATTAAACTGTAAATACATCCACATGCGACTTCAGATGCATTGCAGATTTATTTTGTTGATATTGATTTCATTTGCTTGGTAAGATCTTAAATGCAAAAATTTGATTCAAAAGATGATACACACTTTCAGAAAAAAAGGCTTAAAAGCTAAAAAACTTACTGGAAAACTTACTACTAATTTCTATCACTATCACTATTTCTGTGAACTTTAATATAGGCTGTATGTACGGGCTGACAACCAAGCTGAGTGTTGAAATTGCACACACGTCTGGTAATCGCAATCATGGTTTTGTATGACATTCAGAAGGATGTTTAAAGATTATTTAGTACCATCTTTATTATGCTTTTCCTGGCTGATTTTAGTGTGACTCTGTCGAATCAACATACTGTAACTCACTTTCACCTTTAACCCTTTGCTGTTTTACTGGTTGTACAGGTTTGTGCTTCTTGCCTCTGGCCTGGGGTTAAACGGCAGCAGAGCAGACAGCATGATGGGATTGCAGCTTTTAGTGGATATGGTAACCGGTCAGCTTGGAGATCAGGGAGAGCAGAGCGGAGCAGCATCCATCTCTAGAGTCATACTAGCTGGAAACCTGCTGAGTCAAAGCACTCAGGACAAAGACTCAACAACCAAGGTGTCAAATGGGACCTCATTTTTAAGCAGAATTCTATAACATAAAGTGAATTAATCTTGTAAATGAAGCTCTTTTCCATCTGAAGGCAAAGTACCTGACTAAGAAGACTCAGGCTGGGAGTGTGGAGGCTATCAGACTGCTGGATGAGCTTCTAATGCAGCTAGTGGTGAGTGTGTTTAGATAAAAGTGTGGACTTTGGTAAGAGACCAAAAGCGCTGAGGACATTATTTGGGACATGGCTGAATTACATTTTACTCCATTTATTCAGGACGTTAAGTTAAGTAGGTTAAGTTTCTCATAATGCTGAATGCATAATGGATGTTTTTTTACACGCAAACATGCAATGTGTGATTTGTCCACCATAGGCCTCTGTACCTGTAGATGTCATGCCTGGACAGTATGACCCAACAAACTACACTCTACCCCAGCAGCCCCTGCACCGCTGCATGTTCCCTCTGTCTGTGCCCTTCCCCACCCTGCAGCTGGTCAGCAACCCTTACCAAGCTGTGGTAGATGGTGTCCGGTGAGCAGCTGCTTGTAGTTTATCTTCTATCAGTAGTATGCTGTGTAGTGAGCAGCTCTTGACAGTGAATGTTTCACGGTTTCTCTCAGGTTCTTGGGCACAGCAGGACAGAATATCTGTGATATTGTGAAGTACAGCAGCATGGATGATCATCTGGAAATATTAGAAAGCACACTGAGACTCTGTCACCTGGCTCCCACAGCTCCGGACACACTAGGTCTGTTTATTTTTAAATTTGTAACAATTTTTTTCTGAAAACTTAAAAGGCTTGTTCAAGGTTATTTTAGCATAATATCTGTGTACCTCGATTTAAATGAACAAAATCATGAGCTACACTTTCATGTATGCACACTGACACTGTACAAAGACATGAGAATAAAATAATTCAGGATATTAAGTTTATAATATACATTTGATTTGAACTTTCTGATACAGAGCCCCTAGGGCAGGGGTGGGGAACCCTGCAGAGTTTTGCTTTAATTTTTAATTTAAGTTTCTTGCAAAATACAGTTTTTTTTTTAGCCTCGTTTTTAGCCTTGTATTACTTCCATGACCAGATTTGTTTATTCACAATACCTGTGCAAAGAATGCACAAGCATCGAAATATAGATTCTCCCTTTCATGTCTTTTTATGGGCTCTGTACTTCCAAAGATATTTTACTTTTTTAATAAGATTTTTATTTACTTTTTTTATTCAGTAGTTTAATAAAAACTTAAATGTGACAAATATTCATGTAGAAATTTTTGAAAATACTGTTGTATTACTGTTTTTTTATAAAGTGTTTTGAAAATGCTTGATTGTTCTGACATGTTTCTCTGACCTGTAGGTTGTTACCCGTTCTATCAGAAAGACCCCTTTATTATGGAAGAGTGCCCTCATGTGTACTTCAGCGGAAATGCACCAAGCTACCAATGTAAACGAGCCACAGGTGAATAGAAGACTAATAGAACATAATATAAAAAGCAGTGTGGCCAAACATTACCAGTATTTATTTATATACTCATTTTTGTCTCTCTTTTCATCTCAGGGCCTGAAGGACAAGATGTTCTCCTGGTAGCAATCCCAGAGTTCAGCAGTACTCAAACAGCCTGTCTTGTGAACCTGCGCACCTTGGAGTGTGAGCCAGTCTGCTTTTCCTCTTTTTCCACAGAGGATGATGAGGACAATGAGATGAATATCAGCCATTAAACACTCACTTATCAACATATGACACTTATTTTGTAGACTGTCCAACAAAGACTTGTTTCTGTTGTTGTTAATAAAGCTCCCTTTTGTATGGAAACATTTTTTTCCTCTCTCTCATGTAGTGTTATATTGTACAATAAACTTTGTGTTTCTGAAAACAATTTCAAACGTTTTTTTTCCCGTATTTCTGAAATACGGTGGAAAAGTGTAAAATTACATGGAATAGACTGTAATATACATTTTCAATGTAAAATAACATGGCAAACCTGTAACTGTAATAAAACCATATGGAGTTTAGCTTTTTCACATCATAGCTTTTTCATCAATATGCATTTTTTTGAACAGGCTTGCTTTTGTAGTTATTTTAGATATTTTTTTATAGTGTTTTTAAAGGATGAAAAAAAAAACTGTCAACTGTGATATGTGGTCCCAATTTAGTTATTTCTTCCTGAAGAATGACTTATTTTAATGTCGTATCATAATATAACATCATTCTTTGTTGAAATAAACGGACGTTTATGATAACAATAAAGATTTAAAATACTGGAACTAGAGGAGTCGCGCGCGGCGGATGGATACCTCTCTTCTAGGCACACAGTGCAGCGGCGCGGATGAGCGGGAATCAGTTCACTCCCTCAGCAATCGTTCATGGATGTGGATTAAATGTAAGCAGGTAAAATGCATATTTTCTGCACAATATTGGCTTCTGTAATTTGTAACTTTGTTTTAAACACCGTTGTTTAGTTTTGTTATTAAGTTTAATCTTGATTGTGTGAGTTTTAAAACTTGAACTCAGACCGTTAGGCCTAAAATTAATCTTTTTAAATGCTTATGATTTTTATATTTGCGGTCTCATTAACAGTTAACGTTAGTTATGTTTGTCGCTTGAGAGTAAGTTAGTCAAGTTGTGCTCCCTATTTTGGTTTCCGTTGCATTCTGTTAAATAAAGTACGTTAACCGTTAAGCGCCATTTTTCTAAGTTAACGTCACATGAGGAAATTTCCACAGAAGATGATTATAGCGCGATTTTTATTCACGTTAATCAGAGGTAACGTTAACGAATATGACGTGACGTCTGAATTATTATTAAGTAACGTTAGGCGTAACATTAGTCTAAAAACAAATGAGAGAAACGTCAGGGTAAGTTACTCTGAGGCCAGATTAGGAGACCTTAACTCGGTTATAGAGTGAACTACATGCGGTTTAACTGAAACTGAATGTTTTATTGTTTACTAACAGAAGAACTAATATTTCTGTGTATTTTTGTAGAAATGTTAATTATCATGTTCAATGCACTCACATGCTTGTTTTGTTTCTCTCTGCAGAAGTTATGTGAGCAGCTGATAGCCAAGGGCAAGCTAAAAAGGTGAAAGATGTCTATTATTGTATTATATTATATTGTTATTATATTATGTTAGTTGTGGTGTTTGTGAAAAAAAGGTCTAAAAGGTTGTGTACATCAT
>JAUMHE010000055.1:12833859-12855984 GCA_032359235.1 Enteromius mattozi
TAAATATATGCTCAAGCACAAGGCGTTTATAGATGCACTTGTAAATTGTTTACTAATGCATATTAATGTTGGAACAATGGTTTATAAAGGATGAATTGAGTGTTTACTAATGCTTAACTAATGATTCATAGTGTGTAGTTATTATAAAGTGTTACCGAGCAGGGTACTCACTACTACTATTACATACTATATCTTTGCTCTGTGTGTGTATATATATATATATATATATATATAGTACTAGGCAAACATGCTTTTTTGTCTGTGTGCGTTAGTAGAGCCTTTTTAAAATTAAACATAATAAAAAAATAACCTATAAAAAACTATTATTGTTATTACTCTAACAATATTTTATTACTCCTTTAGAACATTGTCATAATGTCTTCAGGTTAAAACTGAACTTTTATGGTGATGACGAGTTGTAATTGAGTTTCTGTGTGTTTCGGACACTAGATTTATCAAATAAAATGGTGATTAATGGTGGCCTACATTGTAAACATCTAAAATTTGCCAAAATGATTAGTAAATAGAGATCACAATGCAATGCACTCACATTGTGTTTACATGAGCTTATAAAAGAGGTAGTTTCTACAATAAAGAACATAATCAATATGTGGTGCTGTTGCTTTTAGGGGCTCATGGTCCACTGGTCTTCCCAAACGCAACGAGGCAAAGACCGGAGCAGACACCACAGCAGCAGGACCCCTGTTCCAGCAGAGGCCGTACCCTAGTCCCGGAGCCGTCCTGAGAGCAAACGCTGAGAACACGAAACGCTTAGAAGAGGATGATGATGACGACGATGATGATGACTGAGCAGGAACAGTGTCTGTAAAGCCTTTATGATTTTTAAAAGGCTCTTGTAATATCGTTTCTTACATTTGGGACATAGATTCATTTGTAAATATACCATGTGTTGCGTGTTATACATTTTATAAACAATTGCCATTTTACTTACGAAAGTAATGTTCCCTGCAAAATAAAACCTTTTGTTTAAATGTGCATTCAGTGGTTTGGTGTTCATTTTAAAGGTTTTACAGATTAAAAAGTGTTTTTTGTAAAGAATCAAATGAGAAAATGATACTAATACTATGTTTGAAGAGCATTCACTTCAAATGTGCTAAATCCCAGCCTCAGAACACTGAGAAGTACCAGTACTTACAAAGAAACCTATACAAAACAGCCAGATAGAAATGCTAAATTTAAAGAAAAATGTCAGATGTACTTGTGGCTTTTGCATCTAGACTTCAAATATTTATGACAGAAGTTATATAGCAAAACAGGTTTTCAGCAAAGTTTTGATAATGTTGATCATTTAGAGGTCTTAGAAATGAATCAATCAGATGATATGTTTATATAACACTTATATGGACAAGTAGAGCGATGATTCAATAATTCAGAGGTCCAATCAAAGCCATATTGAAGGGATTTTAACATTTTATTATAAAAGGATAACATGAATGGAAATTCTATGTTGCTTGAGCATAATTTTTTACATGAACAACAAATTGAGATCTTTATTGGACTAAGAAGAATCCAGAGCAGAGTTTCAAAAGTGTTTTGATTCTAATTACCTGGCAGTGACATTTTTAATCCCTAATTACATTGGGTCAAAATGTAATTTCCCTGACACTCAAACACTGATGCTTCTGAACCCATGACCGGTGTAAATGTTCATTATCACTATACAGAGAAACATGGCACTTTTTATTCATTCGGCAACATAACAGAATCTTATTGTGTTGCTTTAGGATCATTATACAGATATGCCACTGTCACAGCGCAACAGGTTATGACTCCACATTTGGGTCTAAACTCGCATTTAAAAATACACCACCACAACTAACAAAATAAATTAGGTCTTGGTTGTATTAAAAATGTGATGTGTCTGATATGTTGGTCTCTAGCAATGTAGGGAAAAGCAGCCAATCACAACTCATGTTGCTGTCAGAATAAGACTGGGATGATGAAGGGTGTGTCGTATCATACATTTGGCCTCTCAGTGATCTGTTCCGCCCACATAATGACAGATGGCGTCATAGTCGAGTGTGAACACCTGCTCCTCGTACCGCTCCAGCTGAACCATGGCTCGGCACTTCTCTCGGTCTCGCTTCAGGATGCGGCCCACCTGCAGGATAACATATGCATTATGATTCCACAGCAGAAATGCACTACTTTCCATATGGATAAATAAATAGAGTGAAAAAACGTGTGGACCACAAATACATATAAAATGAATTAACATAACTGAAGTGCTCTGTTCCAAACATTGCATTTCTTTGCTGTCTACAAGGTATATTAACATGTTACCAAGGTAACGACTAAATACTCTAAAGTGATATATACAAATATTTCATTTTAATTAGGTGGATCCATTTTTAGTATTGAATAAAATGTTTATTCACCATCTTGGATTTTGCAGTGCATTCTAGTATTTTTTTGTACTTAAACTTATTTCAGACTCAGCATCTAACATTTATATTTTATTGTAGCTTTAGTTCATTCAAAAATTAAAATACTGAATAGTTTTAGTTCCCAACAATAACAATTTTTCAGTGTGTAACAGCTTGATGTCAGGAGTGTGTCTATAATGCCTAAAATGCTGTCTAAGTAGGTGGCCGATGAGGGTTTGGAACAGAGCAAGTGAATCCATGTACCTGTCCTCTGTGTTCTCCCAGAACCACCATAATGAAGTCTGAGTCGTTCTTGGGTACAATGGTCTCTAGCATCTTCTGTCTTATATCTGAAACAGACCAATGAGTGAAACTTACAACCAGCTTTAAGACCAAGCTTCCTCATAGTTAAAATACATCTTATACTGGTCAAGGTCAGAGTGTTTCATACCATCCAGCAGTCTGCCCTCCTCCGTACGACACACACAGGTGTGAGGTGTCGTGACATCCTCCACTCTCATCTAAACACACAACTTTAAACAGTTACACTTATATATGAGTACCATCTTGATTATGAATAAGTGGTAAAAACCATATCTTTACAATTCAGCTGCATTCGGTTTAGCTTATTTATGAAGACGAGAACACATCATGTGTTTCCATCTTTGAAACACCGGTACAGACACTTCAGTATCTCTCAGCATTAAAACAAACACTGCATCAAACAAACCTTTGAGTTGTAGTATTTGCCTCCTTTGAATGCTTTATCTATGAATCGCACACGGAGGTCTCTTTGGAGCCACGAGGGGACCGGAGGCGAGGGCCTCGACTCCTTTGCTGGGGGAGGCTTCTCTCTGAAAGGAATGATAATTCATGCACCTAAATAAATACAGATTCAATAACATACACCTGAAACACACTGATGTCTTACCTGTCTGTACTCGATTCTGTGTGTTTCCTTTTCTTCTGATCTCTGTCTCTATCCTTCTCTCTCTCTCGATCTCTGTCTGTCTTTCCTCGGTCATCTTTGCCGTTTAACCTCTCCTCTCGTTCCCTTTGCTGTTCCCGCTCTTTTTCTCTCTCTTTGTCCTTGTGGGCTTTACTAAGACGACCTGGTAGACAGAAAAGACCATTTTAACCGATAAAGATCTGGTAAATAAATTACACAAAGAGTAAAAAAACAACAGTTACAGTATTAAAATGGCTTTTATATTATTCATTTGCGTAAACCGGTTTTACGTGTGCAGACCAGCATGTGTGAAATATGTCTGTCAGACCACACAGCTTCTGATTACAGACAAATAAAGGCTTACTGGTGATGTTTTGGGTTTAAACAGCTAGTTTTCCCACAAGCTCAAATTGCACTTTACACAGTTGTATTCTCAACTGCTTTCATTCAATTTAAAGACACCATGAAATCAGAACTGAAATCCAAACACATCGATGTAGATTAATATAATAGTAACTAAAATTATTTTAGCTTACAATCCAATATAATCGTAATGAATAAATGCCTTGCACTACATTATTTCTATGCTTTTAGATTTAACTAGAATAACAAAATCAGGACCAACATGTGACAAACGACACTGAACAAATTGTACGTAACAGATGAGGATGTAAAAGCAGACTTACTGAGGTCTTTGCTGTATTTGTCGTATTCCTTACGGGTGACTAGTTTTAAAGAGTGCTGAATAATGGTTACCGTCTTCCCGCCGATGGCAAGTTTAACTACAACTCTGGCATTATCTGGATCCACTCCCTCTACCTGTGAAAGAGACAACATGAGAACAAGAAAAAGAGACAGAATTAACCAAAAAAGAAAATGAAAAATAGACAGGGAGAGAGCAAAAACATAATATTGTAATTAATTATATTTTAGACCACAATTCAATTATTTAATCTGCATAACTACTTTTATATATATGAGAATTTATTTTGATAAATAGTTACTTTGATAAATAAATACTCAAAAATATTTTCCTAAATTGTGATTTGCTTACAGACACAAGGGGGCGCTAATAAACGTCTATTAACCACTCCCAACTAAAAAAATAAAAGCACATTCACAATGAACTTAAAGGCACAATATGTAAGATTTTTGTAATAAAATCCAAAAACCACTTGCACAGTGTTATATATTTCATGCAGTTGTGTACTTACGCTATCTCAAAAGTTCTGTAGGATTTGTAAATTCAAAGAAATTCCAGATTTAAATAATGTCCGTCCCGGTTCATTGTCGCCTATCAATGATGCAATATCCGTGCTATCCTCGGTTTCCGCCTATGAATACTACGGCAACACGAGTGGACAAATGCATTATTATTTATTGTGCATTTCGATATCATGGATCATGATTACACTCTCCACAATCCCAAAAAAATTTAAATGTATACATAAATAAATGAGAACAAATAACCGTTGTGGCGTTTCCGGACCTCGGACAGGACAGAGACTCCGTTCTCGTGTGTTTTTTAATAGACGGGTAAGCAAATATATAATATTCATTGAGTAAGTAATAGTCATGTACAGGTGGTTAGGTGATTAAACAGATATAAATAAGCTTTTCATCCGTGAACATGATTTGTGAAAACGACATATCCCAGTGTTCTATGCTCCGTCATCAAACTTCGCCTCTGTTATTGTTCTGAAATGCGATCTCTAGTGGTGAAAACTTACATATTGTGCCTTTAAAATGCTCGATTTTCACATGCTAATTCTTCCAACAGCTCATTAGTGTGTGAGTACAGTAGCTCACCATTACAGTCAGAGAAGTGAATGCATATGAAGTAAAGACCACTTACCTTCCCGTACAGGTCTTTGTGGGCTCCAGCCAGGACCTGCACACATCCTCCAGGTCCCAGAACCAGCGTCTCCTCTTCTTTCCTCTCCTCACCAGGTTTAGGGGGTCTCTTGGGGACACCGGGCTCCAGGTCTTTAATAGCAGAGCGATCTGCACCCAAACCCAGCCCTTTAGGCCTTAACTCATGCTCTATGGGCTTGATATCTCTGACAGGAAATGAGAGAAAGAAAAACGAAGTTATTAGGTTATTTCAAACATGAAACACAAGCAAACACACCTCCCTCATATGTGCATCAGCATCCCACCCCCCTCCTCCAAAAAGAGCAGCCTGTGTGTTTCCATGTTCATATAAGCGAACAGATGGGCCCGTAAGCACAAAAGATTAAAAAGTGTGCAGCCAGTCCACGCCAAAGATTCTGTCTGCCGGCCTGAAATAATTCTTCACTGCATTCGACATGAAATTATAATCTTGTGTCATTAATGTCTCCAGCCAGGACAATAATCCCAACACAAGGACATATGAGTGGAAAATAGTTGCAGAGAGCTAAATATCACGTGCATTAGAAAGCGTTTGTCACTCAAAACTATAAAGACACTGCAGAGGTCAAATATAACACACACTAAAGCAGAAAAGCTGTTTGGGGTCTTTCAACACATGGTCAATGTGACACGGTTTATAATGCTGGACATACAGTATGACTATTAGTGCTATAAAATGATTAATCTCAATTAATCGCATACAAAATAAAAGTTCTTGTTTTTTCATAATATATGTCTGTGTAAATTTACATGAATACACACACACAATATATATTTTGAGAATATATATATTTTTCTAATTTAACACTTACATTTACATTTGAGTCAAGGGCATTTAAAAACAAATAACATAATTTTTTTAATTAATGTTTAAATTTAATTGAAAATAAAAAAGTCCTTACTGTTTAAATGTGCGTCCAATTCCCTCCCCTTGCTTCCAGCCCATTCCCTTCAGCATGGCCATCCCATAAGCCTCCACAGGAACACGTTCGTAGTCAGCCTCTGTGGACTGAATCAGACCAGACATCAGCTCTATAGCATATTCAACACACATCTCAAACATCTCCACAGAGAAATCAAGCACTGACTTCCTAAGCAATCAAAACACACTCAGACACAAAACACTAATTAGAAACACACACCTCAACCTACAAAGAAGATGATAATTAAATGAAATATTAGAGCTCTTTTTATGCACTGAATAAACAAGCACTTTGACAGGCAGAGTAAAATTTACTCATAATGACTCTGAGCGTGTTAAAGCCTAATCAAGCTGTAGCTGGCGCTCTCACAACAATCTACAAGTGATGGACTTGCACTGCAGGAGAAAATGACACTGGAGGTGCGAGGAAGAAAGAGAGAGAGGGAGTTTATGCACAGTAAGCTGTTTGGATGCAGCAGGAGAGTTCTTCATCACTCATTTCATTAGGACACACCCTTATCCTACACACACACACACACACATTTAATGCAACAAGAGCACTGCATGTGCAATGACCTTGAACTGCCCTGTGCTGGCACCATTACTGGACAACAGCTCGAGCAGCCGATAGAACACTAATGAGTTTTTATAAAATACACTTCATAAATCAACAACTACAATTGCATTAGAAATCCTCAGCATGTACAAACATACCAGATCTGTAATTAATTTAAACTGAAAGAGATATATATCTGCATACAGTATCAACAACAGTCATATACAGCAAGCACAAAGTGCTGCAGTACCAATAATAGCCCTTGTAAAATAGTTAGGATGCTAAAACGGGATATTTAGGTAATTTTTTTAATTAGACTAGCTCTTTATTAACAACAGAATTTCAAACAAATATTCTTTTGAACTTCTAATTTAATTTTTTTTTTTAAATATATATATATATATATATATATTATTCAAAAATAACATTTTAAATCATAATATTTAACAGTTTTTACTGTATTTTTGATTACATAAATGCACAATCTGTATGATTCTGACTCACACTAATGTCACAGTCCATGTATAGAGCCGACAACTAGTCAAAGACTAGGCTTTAGCACACTTATTTCCACACTGGATTCATCTTACTTTACAAGATTTTCCCATTTAATTCAATACCACTTGCTACGGTGAACTTGACACTAAAATGTATCCCATGTGCAGCATTCGCAGAAATATTTGTAAAAGCCTTTACATGTTTAATAATTTAATAATGGGTAACTTGCACAAAAGCATAATTCCATGCAACATTCATTCTGTATAGACTAGCTGAAAACAGTAAAGGGGCTCTACTTCAGCTAAAACAGGGCTGTTTGTCCTTTCATCCAATTTTTGTGTCAATCATGAACCTACCGACTCAGGTCGCAAATCCACTTTGACTTTGTCTCCATCCTCAAAACCCTCAGGGGCCTGGTTCTGCATGAGAAGAGGAATGGCAAAGTTCGGATCCATCTGTTGTCCATTCTTCCATCTCTCCTGGTGCTTTTGAGACTCTAGTAAATTACATTTAAACAGAAACAGAACATTAGTCTTAATTGAAGCAGATGCTTTTGAGTATAAAACTGACATGCAGCATTTTTACTATGACAGAAAGTGTTCCATCTACAATCTTTTGCTTGCCATTCCAGGTCTATAACCGCTAAGCCACATTACAGCCACACCAATTGAGTAATGAGAATTATTGATGATGCATTTAATGTCAAGCATTACATCAATGAATAACCAATGGATTTAAATCCTATACAAACTACTACTGCATGGAGCCACACAGTTCACTTCATTAGCCCTTGTGAAAAAGAAGTACACTTTAACATACTTTATAAAAAGATGCTTTATTACAGAAATAAAGAACTTTAAAATAATGTACTCAAATACAAACTGAATGTAATGTGTCCAGACACTGACGTGCAAGATATCTGAAATTAAATTAAAAGGTTATAGTTTATATTAAATTATTATAGTTTTATTAATCATTTATATTTAACACAATTAGAAAGTGATTTTTGACCCACTTTAGTAAATTTGTGTGGTTAATTTCACAATTCTATTGTTTTTGAAATATAGCATTTATGGTAACTGAAATATACTTTTTGTAGAAATAACAAACACTATTTCAGTATGTCATACCTATTAAAAAAACAATATTTAAACATATTTGTATTTACAAATTTGAAATATTGAAATAACAATTTGGTAGATTTAAAATAAATATAATATATTTATTCACACTACAGTAGGAACTATGGTACTTTACATGTCAATATGCTACTTAAGATTTACTAAGATTTGAAGCATAGTATAATTTTCATTATAAATATATTTATGTGTGTGTATATGTGTGTGTGTGTGTATGTGTATATATATATATATACACTTTCGATAATATCATAGAATTAAAATGTTACAATTTTGATGTAAAATGATACTCATGTAGTACTCCAGAGTAAACACCAGAAATAATTTAACTTTCTGCCAATTTTATATCCGTAAATGAATACACAAGAATGTCTCCTAGTTAGGTTTTGAAACACAGCCGAATAGCTCATAATCGACCAACACACCTTCGATGAGTTCTTTGACGGCTTGAGACTCCACCGTGTCCTGCTGCTCCTGGGACGGATCTCTGGTCTTGTCTTCGCTGCTCTTGTCGCCTCGCTCAGCCTCCTGCCGGTACCAGCGGTTCTTGTGGATCAACGGGATGACCAGCTCCTTCGGTTTCTCAACCAGTTTGGTTCTGTAGAAGTGACAGACACACACAAGAGTTGAAGCACACGGCACATTATGAGATATAAATAATTAATGTAATGTTCCTTTCAATTAGATGATTTGCTAAGCTAGTTAGCTAGCGTTAGCCTTCAACTTACCCTTTAAGTTCTTTCCCTTCGACTTCAACTAGATAATCTCGTTCTTCCGCTTTTGCGGATTTAACCTTGATCAATGTTTTACTAAAACCGAAAGATATTGGACCAGATTTTTTGCCTCCATCATCTTGACTAATATTATTCTTCAGTGATTCACGCTCCTGATGCCGATCCGGCGACGCCATGTTTGTTGTGTGTTGTAGTCGTTGGTAAATGTAGTTTTATTGTACAGACATCTCTATACCCGGAGGGCTCAAAAGACTACAAATCCCATAACGCAACATGTTACGCACGACTATATTTCTTGTTTTTATTTATTTTTTAATATTTCATAGAAAATACAGAGCTTTACATTAATTAAGCCTAAGGACTTGCTATATTACTTTGTTGTTAATATATTAATACATAAATAATGATTATAGTTCAACTCTGTTCAACCAACTCACCTTGCAGTGACCCCTAAGTTAGATGAACTTGGGGAGAAATAGCTGTGGAAAATTTAAATCCAAGCATATTTTTTGTAAAAAATATATTATTATCCTTATAAATGATTATTGTAATAAAAAATAATATGCACAAGTTATGTAATATATATTTAAAAGCACAATAAATAAATAAATAAGTAAATTAATAGATTTATCAATAGATTTGCCATAAAAAGAGTATAAGTGAATAAGGAAAGAAATATATTGCTAATGCCTCTTCATAACTGACCCAGAAGGACAAGTTGGAAAATAACTATTTGTGACAATAGATTGGTGTGACTCTATATTCTTGAAAAAGAAAAAAACATGTCTACTTTTATTCATCCAGACAGAGTTCTGCTGAAGAAAAAAAAGCATTTGTGAACCAGCTTAATTTGGTTTCCTGGTCTTAGCTGGTTTCTGCTGGTTTTAGATGGTCTCCCAGCCTGACCAGCTGAAAGAAAGTGCCAGAAGTCCATCTAAAACCAGAAAACAGGTCAATCTTGGAAATCACCAAACCATGTGGTTCGAGCTGGTTTAGATGGAAGAGGGTGGTAAAATACACTTTCACACTAGTTTCCCAACTCACTTCCCACCTAAATCCTCCCATTTGACCTGTCTACATCTCTCTTCCCTGACCTGAGGTGCTTTAACAAAACCGCAAACTACCTGGTTCGTTTACACAAGGGGCGGTTCTTCCCTTATATCTTTCCCTCCCCTCAGCGCCTCCAATATCGCTTCTTACTCTTATTACAGTGTTCTTTTCTTATTGCCCGCGCCTGGGAATATTGGAGCGTGCGCTGGACGCGATTTGGACCGCTGACACGCATCGTTTCCCGCAGCATGCCTTCACGGACATCCGCGACACTGTCCTCCGGTTCATAATCGATACTGTCGCCGTGTTCTGCTTATCGAGCGCTGCGAGGAGCCAGACTCAGCAGAACCGCTGCAATGTAACGGATCAGCGCATTTATTCAGAAAGTCAAACAATTACGCGGATTAAAACGCCTCGGGACACGATGAAGAGAAAGCGATAACTATGAAGGTAAGATTTTGGCTCTGGCATTGATTGCTATCGGACGTGTTGCTGTGTGGAAATCACTCACGGTGCAGCTAATGTCAAGAAAAAAAAGCTATTCAGTTTGTTCCGGACACAAGTTATCTCTGGCCTGAACGCCACAGTCCAATGACAGTGGCTGTTGTTTTGGAGTGTCTACAACCAAGTGGAAACGAGCTGTCCGATGTGCGTTTTTTTTCTCCCTGTGTTTTTTTTTCCTGGCTGATCATCACGGGTCCCGTTCCCAGCTGAACACACACTGAACGCACACGCGTCTGGCGCGCATCTCGTCTGCGTGCTGATAGCGCTCTCTCCAGACAACAGCGTTTAGAAGTCGTAGAAAGTTATAGATATTCAGCATCCCTGCGAATATTTAACATTTAGGAATTAATTATAGGACTTTGACCGTCGGGGTCAAATCTAGGCTTTTATCAATGTATATAGACGCGTTCAAACGGATGATTTTTGAAAGACTGAACTGTTTGAAAAGAATGTGTGTGTGTCAGCGGCAGTGCAGGTGAGTGTTTTCTGCTAAATATCCGTGTTGTCTGATGTTTGGACTGTAAATGTGGGTGTGGGAGAGACGAGAGATAGAAAGATATACATCTCTTAGTTCTGATCCATTTTCATTTAATTTCCAAACCTAATATCTATCTATATATCTAGGCTTTTTTATATTTAGACTCTCAAGTCATTTGTTCACCTTGAGAAATTTTCCTTGTTTAGTTTTTTGTTTGTTTTATCTTTAAATTATGCTTGATCAAGTAAAAATATAACTTGTTTGTATAAATTTGTTCTCTGATACATGTGGACTTTTGCTTTAATATAAATTTAAACTATTTATTTATTTGAAAAAATAATAAATTAATAAATAATAAAATATCTATTATGAATTATTATGAATGATATAGTTTATTTTATATTTATAGTTTATTTTATATTTATTTTATGAATAAAAAAAACTGCATATTAGGGTACACATACCCCATTACTATTAAAATATATGGTTTGAATCCAATTAATCAAACAATTAAATCATTTATTTGTATACTTTATTATAATATATAAATAAGTGTATACTTATTTTAAAGTATTATAATATATCTGTGTATCGTATATATTACAATAATCGTATATAATACAATAATTCAGCGATAATAATTCAAGAATTCAATTAGCGTCAGCAAAAATTTTGAGATGCACATGCTGAATTTATGTAGCTTGTTTATTTGTTTGTTTGTTTTCACACACATAAAAATTCCTTGTTGATACTGTAAATCTGTTAGATTTAACTGTCTTGCATGTCATCAGCTTGATATGTGACTTCGCATTTCATCATGTTTAAAAGGCTTTAGAAGTGCATGCATGTGTGAAAATGTTTATATAACTTTGAACGGCAGTCATTTGTATTTGACTGGTGTACGTGCCAAAGAAACAAGCAGAGATGCTGAGTTGGTGAGGTGTGTGTGTGTTTGGGTGTGTCTGTCCTGATGTGCTACTGAAATAATGAATGTTGTGACCCAGACTTCACAACAGTGCATTGCTGAAGGCTCGGGGAGCAGTCAAGGTTATCCAACGGTTATGAATCATTCATTAATATGAGAAAGAGAGAGGGAGAAAGAGACAGAAGTCTGAAGAAAGCAACAATTGCAATATTCCCTGTATCTCCCAAACCCCTGAGAACCACTCACTTCACGCTACAGGCTGTGTGTATGTGTGTGTGAACATACGGTTGTGTGTGTACAAATGCTAGCCTTTCCTCACCTTCTCAATTTCAGCTAAATTATCAATCCAACTTCTGGCCAATTACTTATAATCGTCTTATTGAGGCTGTCTGAATGTTCATCTGATAGCTGAGCATCTGCTAATGAGACGATTCTGATCCTCTGTGCAGAGCATGTATTGTGCGCGCTTGTTAATTGTGTGATTATATGCACAGTCCACACCTCACTTCATGCATATTCAAGGTGATGTGTAGAAGGTGTGGTTGAAGGAGAGAGAGATGTGAGGATGCTGCAGTTTACCCTTGCTGTGTAGGACAACACTGCAAGACAATTCTGCTACTTTGAGCTCACTGTTTGCATTGCAATACCATCACTATCTGCTAATCTGTTTCAGCTTATTCAGTCTCAGATGTGTAATGGAATCGATATTGGAGTCATGTTATGTGAGAAACTGTGAAGGTCATTCATAAAGGAAGTGATGCGTTGAAGTTGTAAATAAAACATAAAAGATTATTTGATAACGTTTTCAGATTCATATTTGTTTTAAAAAAATTTCATTTATTCCTTTGTAATCAATTGTGAAATTTGCTAGTGATTTCTGAAGGAAAATTGACTTGGAACCAGTGTTTTACAAGTAGTTCATCCAGAATTGAAATTCTGTCATGTTCTAACCCATGTGTTTTTATTTTACTTCCTTTTTTCCTTAAAACACAAATGGAGATACTTTGAAGAGTGTTTATACTGCTCTGTTCCGTAACTAAAACATGCAGTCACCAGAGGCTGTTAAGTTTGCTAATATCTTTTATTATTTCTTAGGAAAATAGTCATGTGGTGTGAGAAAAAATCAAACAAACCAAAAAACCCCCCAGGAAATTATTTTATAGAGGGGACTCCAGCAGACCCTCAAGTCTCCTAAAATATTCGATTTACTTGTCTTCTTCATGATAAGCCGTATTATTAAAATATGTGGTGCGACTCTCCATAAATTACAAAAAAACAAATATATATATATACACATACATATAGTATATATATTTTACATTTTATTTTTTATTGTGATCACATTTTTTAAATAATATAATAGTTCAAATTAATAGAAGTAATAATATTAACACTATTGTTAAAATTCATAAGAAATAAGATGTTTAAACTGACATTTTTAAGGTGTAAAAATATGTTATTACTCTTAACACTTTACAATAAGGTGTCTTGTTAACATTAGTTAATATGTTAATGCTGTTGAACTATTATTCATTCTTAGATCATGGTAACAAATGCAGTTAACTAATGTTAACTAATGAACCTTGAAGTGATACCTTTATTACTTTTTACTTACGTGTGACATTTTTAAAGTTAATAAATGTAAAATTTTCTTGAAAGTGGTATAAAGGTTTTCAAAACCATACGAAACCCACATTAATAGAAAAAGTACTTTTATAAGAACTTGACACTAGAATTTTACATTTTTCGATTTCTTTATCATGGACACTCATATATATTGTCCCAACTGTTTCATAATGACTTTAAAAAACGAAAAATATGAGTATATGATGAGAGGCTATTTACACTAAATGAATTTAGCATATTTCTTAACGATAGATGGTATTTGCAAATAGCTATAGATTCTACTTACACTATGTAAAAATAGCAGGATTTTCTGCTATTTATGCTACTTATTGCAAAAAGTGGCAATAATCTGCACCTTGGTATTGTAGTACATTATTAAACAGTTTGCTATATTGAGTGCAAATTATAATTTTCATTTAACTTATTAGATGGATGCCACTTTATTGGAACAATAAAGCCCCCCTAACCCTACCCAGTACTTTATTTTCTTTGAAATTATTTTTATAGAAAAAAATTGCTTTTCCGATGTGATATGAGACATTAAAAGGCAGCAGAATGAGTTCGGCAAAAGGCTCAATCATGTCAAAAATATCACATTAAACACTTTACCATCTACGCCACTAAAGTTGTTAGTAAGCAATCGTTTATCATTTAGTGCTGACTAGCCCAATCACACCTTGGTGGGTGGAGTTAGTGTCCGTTAACAAGGACACTCCAATAAAATAATGGTGCAAGATAACAATCCCTTACCCAAAGGCCAAAAAAGTATTGTAAAGCTATCAAAACACTCCAATCAATGGACCAAACTGTTTGAACACTTATATCTTGACTTGGGTCAGTGAAGTGTGGTGCAATTGAGATTGTATTGTTCTTTATCTTCCCACCTTTTAACCTAAGAGTCAATACCTGGACCATAGTTCCTCTCGCTTCATTATCCAGACTAAATGGACCTTGACATATCTGTTGCTTGGAACAACACAAATATAAATCTGAACGGTGATGGATCGGTCCCCGTTATATGGATATTGATAGCAGGTAGGGCATAAGTGTGTCGCTGTTGAATTGTTAGAAGAGAAGTGCACACAGCCTTGAGCTGGAGGCTGCACTGAGGAGGAGAGAGGGAGGGCTGCAGGATCAATATCAGTGAGGAGGAGAAGACATGCTTGAGGAGGGAGAAACAGAGGGGTAAGGGACTGAAGAGGGATGAGGAGGCGGGGCGAAAGGAGAGAAAAGGAGGCTGGTGGAGAGAGAGAGAGCTCAGAAGGGAGCGATGGAGGGTCACCTTCAGCGATGGCATCTGATTCAGCACAATCTTTCCCACTCGGGTTACTGCACTGTGACCTGCTCGAGCATGCTGGGACTCTTTGAGGCCAAGCCTCTCTTCCTGTTTTATTTTCCGTCTCTTTTCATCCCTCTGACTGTTTCTCCTTTGACCCGTCATCTATACAAACTCAATCTCCTCTTTTTTTTGTCCTTCTGGTACTTCTACACACAACTCAGGGTTTATGATATGTGAGGGTTTTATTTTCTTCAATATCATCTCATTGTCATCATCTAGCTTTAGAGTCTTTAGTCATGTCACAATATACCTAGACTCTTTTTCTTTTCTTATGTTTGGGTCATTTTTCATCTCCCTTAACATCTTGGTTTTTCTCTGGCTCTATCTCTGTAGACAATCACCACTCCCACACAAGCGTTTTGCTCTGTCATACTTTTGTTTTGGGTCTTTGCACATCATGCAGAGACAATTATGCTTTATCTCTGACAATAAAAGCCTTTCGACAAAGAAAAAACACAATTAAAAGCTTTCAGGCATGTCGTTTTGCATTGTCACTTTTGATCTATGACTGAATCTTTGCTGTATTTTTCCATCCATTTTTGGGACAGATCATTTTTTGTAAAGAAACGTCAGCTCTTTTGACAGTAAACTACCATTTAAGATTAATTTTTTAAATACTTAATAAAAAATACATATTTGTATTTTAAATAAATAAATAATTATTTCATCGAGGAAATTGATCAGACTGACCGTGAAGACGTTTATAGTTTATAGACATTTATATGAAAGATTTTATTTCAAATAAATGCTGCTCTTAAATGTACTTTTCATTGAAGAACCCCCCCAAAAATGAACTTTTTTTTGTGCACCAAATCAGTATATTAGAAAGATTTCTAAAGGATCATGTGACACTGAAGATGAGTAATGATGCTGAAATATTAGCTTTGCCATCACAGAAATAAATTAGATGTTAAAATATATGTATATATATAATAGAAAACAGCTATTTTAAATTATAATATTTCACAATATTATAGTTTTTAGTGTGTTTTGTAATTAAATAAATGCAGCCTTGGTGACCATAATGAGCATAAATTTTTTTACCAATGATTTTTTGTACCCTTATTAAATTTATAGTAGCACGTTTTTTCCCTACCCTGATTGCATTGAGTTTCATGGGTATTAAGTCTAATGTGTGTGTAGGCTGGGTTTTGGGAATGTTTGGTGTGTGTTTTTCAGCCCACTCACATTTAATCTTTTATTTTTAAATCTGTCACGGCTGTCCATGTGTCTGCTACACTAGTGGCCCAGATTTGGGCAGGATTGAGCATCACGGAGTTTAATGCAGCTCGTGTCTGAGAGTGTGGAAGAGTGATTAGATGCAAGATGTGTTACTATCCAGACGTTCTTCTATAGGCTGGGTGGATGCTCAGGTTCGTTTGGAGGTCGTTTGTAATTTAAGATGCATGGGCTGGCTGGCCTCCAGCAAGTCTCTCCGTGGAGGGTGATGTAAGATTAGGGTCAGAGCAGTCAAAAACAGGTTAGGACTAGGACTAGGGTGACATAACTGCTTAAATGCAGGTTATTAAATGTATTAGACTATGCCAAAACCTAAACTATTCCTCCTAGTAATGCGTTGGTCTCCTGTGCACGGTGTATTTTGATGTGAAGTGAAATTATTGTGGTAAGTGGAAAATTCAAAGTAATCCATTCAGAAATCTAAATCTGATTACCAATTATTTTAACTAACTGAATACAATTACTCATATTTTGTATTTTAAAGGTGTTTAACCTTTCCGTTGTGTTAACGCATTCTGTTATTTCTCAGCCATAATCATAACTGATGGCAACTAGAATATTTCTACAACAGCATGATTTTTCTTGATGCTACTTATATCATTAGTTTAAGTTTGAGATCACTGTCAGTGCAAAATAATAATAAAAAAGTCACTTTAAATGTTTTACCATTTTACATTTTGTAAAAATGTACTGTTGTAGCTTTAGGACCCTGTGCAAAATCTGTATTACATTGTAAAAGTTTCACAAAGCAAATTTTTGTGCTGAAATGTGGCACAAGTATGCTGTTTCTGTGCTACTATTGTCACTTAGCAGAATTACAAAAATAAGGTATATTTTTAAACAACCTTTGCAAAGACCCCTTTATAATCATAAAGCCCTTACAGTTATTTTTATGCTTATAATATCTTAATATTTTATCTGTGGCTTGACAGTAAAGCTTACTTCTTTTCTTGAGAAGAAACTGCAAGTTTGGCATCTTTATTGAAACCCAAACATTTCATTAAATTTCTCTGTTTTATGTTTTATCTCATTGTCTGTCTCTGCATATTTTAGTCTTAGAATTTTAAGTGTCGCGCTTCTTTAACCAAATCTTAATTTCTTTTCCCATGGTCCCAAACTGACTAAACACCCTCTGACTCAGCCTGCTACAGTAGCCACGCCCCCAACTTTCGCCATTGGTTGAGCTGGAAATACAGACGGATCTGCCCATATGCAAACGTGCTATAAGTGCATACACTTTATTAATCTCAGCCTCAGACATCATGACCACGGAGTACTGGCTAAACGTCAGATGCAAATGGCATACAAAAGTGGAAACACTTCAGGAATTTCGAAGTCATTAGATTGGTTGAATTATACAGGATTTCCAGGAGACGTGTGTATCAAGTTGCCTTTAAGCCAAACTCCCTTGCGAAAGATGAAAGCCTTCATGTTTACAACTGTGACGACGAGCTCTTATCAGAACCAACTAAACGCTGGATTTTTAAAAGTATGTGAAATATTTAAAATTTGTGGCATATAATCTTTAAAATAAGTCAGAGAATTTTACACACTGGTCTGTTATTGTGGCAACATTTCCATGCCCCTAAACGTGGCGCTGAATGAAACAAACTGTGGTTGGATGCTACCATGGATTCTAGACCTTTAACCTGTAGTTATGAAATAAGCAGAGCATTGGTGACTTTTTATTCGCCATTCACCTCAACACCATATCTGTGACTTTACCTGGTCTTATACTTCATGGCTGAGTTGCTGCTGTTCCTAAATACTTCCACTTTGCAGTAAGCTGGGATAAAATTTAACCGACAAGTTGCAAAGGTGCCACGGCCTCCTAATCTATGCCTTATAGCAATATCACGTTTGATATAGTGCATTAGGCTATATTTTAAATTCCTTTATTGGTGAGTGGGCCGCTGTATGTTTTGATGATGCTTGAGAGGCTCAAGGGGAGATAAATAAATCTCATAAAGTATATTGTTTCAATGCTCTTTTTAAAAGCACGCTACAGTGAATTTCTTTACACAAGAGTAAGCATAATTGATGTGTAAATTTGGGCAATCATGTATTTTCAAATATCTTCAAATATACTATTAATATTTTGGACCCTTGTAATATAAGATATCAAGAAACCAAGCAAAACTTTATTGGACTGTTGGTCTCAGGATTCTGTGAAGGAAAGTAAATTCCCCTTTAAGTCATTATGTACAGTTGTCATGCTTACCAACACTAATACAACAAGGACAAGAGGTTGATAACCGAGTAATCTGTTTCCTCACAGACTTTGTAAAGGAGAAACCTGCAAGGTGAAATGCAAAGATTTGTTTCCTTTGTCTTCCTCACTTTTGTCCCCAGCCTGCATAACAATCAGTCCGTCCAGACACAGATGTGTATTTCACACTGAGTGATATTCCTATTAGAGCAATGTGTTTCTCATAACAATGAGGTGCTTTTCCAGCTTTGACTGGAATAAATGATCTAGATTGTTGAGTAGAAGCTATCTCTGCATGTTTATAAGATTCATCAGATCATACAGGTGCAGTCTTCACCTTACAGCTCTTGTTTATGTCTGTTAAGATAGATGTCATGCGGCAGATAACTTACTGTTTCACCTGCTGGGGTTTGTTGCTGACAGAGATGTGTTATTGTTTTATGTCTTGGTGGATAGTTGTATTTCTATGCATTATCATTATGAAATTAGTTTTTGATAGACAACATTTGTGGTTTAATGCAATACATCTTAATTCTGTCTTAGTTGCTGTCTGTTTGTCTCTCATTTTCAAACATTCTTTGCACTCTTTGATTGATTGACTGTGGAATTCAATTAGACAACTCTTGTAATTGAGTCATTTTGTTTACTCTCTTCTCTTTAGTTTCATAATTTGGGCACGTCTCAGTTGAGACTACAGTTTATTGTTGGCACTGGCTCCATGATTTGCTGAATGGCTTTGACCCTTTTGTTTCCTGAAGTAATATTTATACCAAAATATGCAGCTATAATAATACAGGTGGTAAATAGAAGGTCAGAGGATGACTTGATGTTTATCATTAATGAACTTTAAATAAAAAAATGGCTGATAAACATGTTCAGAACACCAACTTGTGACTCTAAAAAACATTAACTGACAACAAACAGAAAAAATAATATATGCATAACTGATAAACCATATATATATTTAAGAAATGAATCATATATATTGTTCACAAAAGTAATATTTTACTGAAAAAACTTATGTTGTAAACACATTGCCTTGTTAAATATACAGTAGAAAATAATCATGTAATTCATGTCCATCATTAATTCCTATTTTTAACAGCTTTCAGTGCAGGTTCATAGAAGTATTACTCAAGCCTCAAATAACTAGCCTCCAGTTTTTTAATTACATTATCATTAAATGTTATGAATCTTTGCTGTTTTTTTCATTTTTTTTATCTTTCTCTCTGAGAGGCGTCTGAACTGATAAATCTCTTTATTGCTTTAGTCACCTTCTAATTAGTGTCACAAGCCTGGAGCCTCTGTTTATCTACACTGGCCAAAAGAAGTTAAAGTTATCTTTATTTTTTTATCTCTCTGTGTCCTTTGGGTGTTCATAATAATGAAAGTGCCTTGAAATGGCTTGCTATTTCCATCTAACCCAGGCTTACCTTTCTACAATTTTAAAAGTTTAAAGGAATAGTTCACCCAAAAATGAAAAATAGCTGAAATTTACTCACTCTCAGGCTATTCTAAATGTAAATGTGTTTGTTTTTTCATTGGAACAGATTTGGAACAAATGTAGTATTACACTCGAAGAACCATTTTTGGTTCTTTAAAGAGCCACCTTTTTTTACCTTTTCATAATCTGAAGAACCTTCTTTTGTGAAACAAAAAGGTTCTTCAGACATTAAAGGTTCTTAATGGAACCATCTGGACAAAAAATGTTCTTCTATAATATTGGGAAGTAGCTTCATTTTTAAGAGTGTACTGTACATCACTTGCTCAGCAATGTATCCTCTGTAGTGAATGGGTGCCGTCAGAATGAGAGTTCAAACGGCTGATGAAAACATCACAATAATCCACAAGTTATCCACTATCAATGATAGTCAATAAGTAATTGACTATCATTGAACAATTATCATTGTGTGAAGTGAAAAACTGTATGTTTGTGATAAACAAGTCCAAGGCATTTTAACTTTAAACTGTTGTTTCTGGCCAAAATATGAGTCCATAATCCATGATAACACTTTCTCCAATTAAAAATTTCACGATCTGTTGTCTTTTCACATCAAAATCCAACATAATAATAGTATAATAGTTTAGAACTGTTTTGGACTTGATCTTTACCTATTTCTCGTCTGAGTCAGCATTCAGCATTTCACTTCAAGACATTAACTGCTGGATTGGAGTCGTGTGGATTATTTGTGGATTGTTGTGATGTTTTATCAGCTGTTTGAAATCTCATTTCACCCATTCACTGCAGAGGATCCATTGGTGAGAATGTGATGTAATTGTAAATTTCTCCAAATCTGTTGTGGTGAAGAAACAAGCCCATCTACATTTTGAATGTCCTGAGGTTGAGTAAATTTCAAGCACATTTTCATAATTGGGTGAACTATTTCTTTAATGATTTCCATCCAGAAAAGCCTGCATTCCAAAGATGCTTTTCTTTGAACACCTACAATGTGACACTTAAACACTTCCTGTGATAATGAATTCAGCAGTCTCTAAAAAGGCAGGGGCCCAGGGTAAGGTCAGCTATGATAATGAATACAGAGATGAACATGCATTGTTCCACATTCTGACCACGAGCAGACACACAGCGCCCCATCACATAACTCTATACTAGTTTTGTTGGCACATGCAATATATAGCCTATAGGATTAGTTATTCATGTTGCATGAATGAGATGCCATGGGTGTTCCTGGAATAAAGATTGATCCAAAAATAGGCCTTATGAGGAAACAGATATATTTAGAGAGAAAACAACAATGGCGGTAGATGTGACAGATTGTTTTGCTCCGGGACTGTATGGAATTTCACTGGTGAGCCATCCTAGCAGAACAGAGATGTGAAAATGGATATGGGGTGGTCAGCTCTTTCCTGACCTTAAGGGTCAGCATTTTCAACACTACATGTAAAATATGCAGTATCGTCATACAGCCACCGGCGTTTCTAGTTCAGCCAGTTGAAATAGATGTAACAAAACAGCTTTTCTAAAGCAGAATATCTGCTGAATGGAAAGTATACAACATTCCATACTAATAATCACATTATTTGTAATTGTCAGATTAAATATGCCAATATCGGTTATGATAATGAAAATAAATGTATACATGTATGCATCAAATATATTTATGTCCCCTAGAGAAAGATCAAAATGCTCTTTATATTTGTAGCAATGACAAGGAGGCTTTTCATCTCCAGAGACACAGAGATTCAACCTTTGAATATAGATGCATCTAATGCCGCTGAGCAAGGTTGACAGTCTAGAGCGTGAAGATGTGTAGCTATATAACCAGAACCTTCGCTCTGTGTGTGTGTCTGACAGCACGAGACGTCTCAAACCAACCAGACTTGACAGTTTGTCTCGCACAAAGACACCTCTAGACATTTGAGTGTGTAGCTAGGAGTACATTTGCTTGATCTTGCCACATAGACAACAAAGAGATGGACACCGTTGGGCTGCTATCTATCTATCTATCTATCTATCTATCTATCTATCTATCTTTCTGTCTGTCTGTCTGTATTTGTGAAAACTAAATTACAGTTTTTCTCAATTGCTTTGGCTCAGTTCTCAAATGATTTTTTTATTTCCCAAAACATTAAGTTCAGATCTCTGAACAATTCGCTTCTTTTTCACATCAGATTAGAATTTCTTATTGATTTGAGCAAATTGCAAATGCTTTGGC
>JAUMHE010000055.1:12891441-12924086 GCA_032359235.1 Enteromius mattozi
TATATATATACAGTAGATATAGGCCTATTGCTATACATATACAAGTTGTATGGAAATTAAAAAAAAGAAAAATTATTGTATGCATTCACATTATCAAAAGTGGCAATAAATACATTTCTAATATTACAAAAGATTCATATAAAAAAAAAAAAAAAATTATTTTAAACTTTCTATTCTTCAAAGAGAACTGAAAAATGTATCACAGATTTAACAAAAAAATGTATCTACATTGATAATGATAAAAAATGTTTCTTGAGCACCAAATATTATAATGATTTCCGAAGGATCATGTGACACTAAAATGGGGATAAATTATGTTTCTACACATTTAAAATATTAATATTAAATATTTATTAATGTTTCATTAAAATGATATAAAATTACTTAAAAAAATACTTAAAAATATTGTTTTCACAACCATTCAAAATAGACTCCAAACCTTTAAAAAGTAATGCATGTAAAATCTGGTTTACATATCTGAAAGTAAGATTATTTAGTTTTGTTTAAACCTTCATAATCAATGCAATTTCACAAATTCATTTTTCATCTCTTGCGTGTTCCAGCGGATATTCTGGTGTACATCAATGATACCTGTGTCCTCGGCTTCTCTCACAAAGACGTAGTGGAAATGTTAAAAACCATTCCGGTGGGTCACACTGTGGACGTTGTTGTCCGAAGAGGCTACCCCATGCTCTATAACTCTGACGGCTGTCCGAAGATGCCCAATCCTAGGCTAACGGCATCCCTAGACCAGTCACTGCATCTACCTCCACCAACCACCACCCAACCCCAGGCCCAGGCTCCTCTCCCATACGCTCAGCTACATCTCAGCCCCAACGGGCCCATGTGGTCTGATTTTGAGAGGGGATCCTCAAGGAATCTCAGAGCGCGGGCATCAAGGTTCAGTTTGGATGCTAATGGTAATTCGTCTCCATTTGCTTCTCCTCCAAGACAGCCATCATCATACCAGTACTCAAACGGGTATGGGAGTGGATTCCTGAGACCACCACGCTCTGCCAGAAGCATCAGGAGGTTACAGAGTGCAGAACTGGCCAGCCAGAGCGACAGCGAGGTGGTGTCTGCGATTGGATCCCATAGGTGAGAGCTTTTATATATGATTGTCACAGTTATGATTGCTATGGGTTGGGAGAGTTACGTTAAAAATGTATTTCACTACAGTTTACAAAATACTTGCTGTAACCTATTTATTAGATGACTTTTTCTTACAAGTGGACAAATCTGCCAGTGTTGTTTAAAAGTAACATTATTTGCTTTCCTCATTTTTTATATCTTTTTGAATGCTTTTAAAAGCCTTTTATGCTCAGCAAGGCATTTATTTATTTAATAAAAACAATGAAATACCGTAAAATTGTGAAATATTATTACACTTTAAAACCGCTTATTGAATATATTTTAAAGTGTGATCTATTCCTGTGAATTAAAGCTGAATTCTTACTATTATTCTTACTATTCTCTTTGTTAAAAACAGATGTTCTACTAATATTTTTTTTGTAAAAATCTTTAGATTTTTTTCAAGATCCATTTATTTTAATCTTTTATAACATGATTAATGTCTTTTCCCTTTTAATCAGTTTTTAAACATATATTTTTCTCATTATTTTTTTAATAAAAAATATTTATTTAATTATTGTATAAAAAAATACTTTTTAACTGGCCTGAAAACATTTAAACTTGTCAATGTCAGCTGAAATTAATTTAACTTATTTTTTTTTTTTAAACTTCATTTTAAAGTATTATAGTGTCTTCTAACAGGTGCAGGTCAGAAGCTCAGAACTAGACATAACGTTTTAGCTTAGCATAAAGCTAAATGTTAACATGAGAGTTTACACTCGTAAACGCTATTTTCTACTGTTTAAAATTTACTTCAAGGTCCTGCTAAGTGTATAAAAAGACTTATTTTACTAATCGTAGGGGAAATGCTCACGAAATAGGCAGAAAATACATCTGCAGCAAAAACATGGCTAATTTGTGGTTACCATGATTTAACTATAGCCTATTAACCAGGTTTTTTGGTTTTATTTGTAGTACAAACATGGTTACAAACATTTTTGCAAGGGATTGACAAACCAAATATTGTCATCATAATCTTGTTTTTATTGGTCAAAGCACTTGTAAATCCTCAAGAACTTTTATTGTTAATAGCGCCCTCTGTCTGCTAGTAGGAATATGAAACACATTATAAGGGTGTTTCAATGCTGTTCAACCTAAATACTTTTTTTAATTAATCTGTATGTGTTTACCAATGCCTAGATTGTAAAGGAATACAATTACTTATATTTTATATTTTAAGTACATAACGCTACATTCCATCCCTCTTAACTCTTAACAATGGTTATGAGACAGTACATCTTAAGTTCCTTTCCCTGAGCACATGGTCTCTCTTATTTTATCTTCACAGGGCCTCTATTATCCGTAACCACAACAACAACTCCCTGTCCACTCCACCACCTCTCCGTCTGCACTCCTTCAAATCTTCTGAGAGTGACCTTTCCTCGAGTACTCCACCACCCATATCTCGACTGCCCCAGCCCCACACCGAAGTAAGTCCAGGCCCCGTCTCTTTCTCTCCTGGAGGAGGAAGGCGCTACTCTCATCTCCGTAAACCCCAGCATTCACTGCTAACCCCACCCGGCAGCGCCCATTCAGACGGGCCTTACTTCACCTTCAACGGCACAGCCAGCGCCAGCAGCGGCAGCCCGAACAGCAGCATTCCTTCACCCGGAGCCATGAGCGCTGTGATCGGGAGTGGAATCGCAGGAATGGTGGGAAGTGGGGAATTAGTTCCCGTTGCTTTGGCTAAATGTGAGAGGGGCAGCAATATGGGGTTCAGTGTCACGGCAGGAGGTCACGGAGGAAGACAGACCCTCGTGAAGAAAGTCTGGGACCACAGACAGTGTAACGGACTGCAGCCTGGAGATGCCATTGTGAAGATCAACGGAGCAGATGTACAGAGTCTCAGTTTTGCACAGGTAGGGATGAAGAGAATGGTATTCAACTTGAGATTTTTGTTATGGCGTTCTTTTATTATTATTGTATATTTATTATGTATTTATTATTATTATGTATTTATTATATTTATTTCAAGGTCCAAAGGATTTTGCAAGAACACACTAAAAAGGGGGAGGTTATTCTGCTGGTTTACAGAGGGGGTAAGTTCACCCACTTCATAATCCACAGTGTCAGCATTTAAAATAGGGGGTTTTCTCTGTTTCATACCTGTAAATAAGCTTAAAGCCAGAATTTTGAAGGAATTTATAAGAATGTGAGATGTACAGGAAATTCCACACTGTTTGATGATATAAGCAAATTTATTACAAATTTGGAATATTCTCAAATCATGCTCCATAAAACATTCGTATTGAATATTGAGTATATACTGGCTGATACTAAATACCATTAAACATTTTGTGAAATTGATTAGAAGAAAATATTTTCTCCTGAAAACCTTTCCCAAATGTCTTATATAGTGAATATATAAGATATTTGATGATATATGATGTCTGATGTTTGATCCTAAGCAATTATTTTATTAATTTTTAAATTTTATTTTATTTTATTGTTTAGAATTGTATCAGAATTTATTAATTTTATTTTATTTTAGAATGAAGAAATAAAATACTTGTCTGCAATAGATAAAATAAACTTACAGGCTCCAAGTAAACGTTTATTTATATTTTGTATTTGTTTTTCATGATTTATATTTCATATTGTGTTTATTTATGTATTTTTGTTTAATAATAATGTGGTGTGATCATTTGTCTATAATTTCTTGGCCTACATCTATCAGCCTTTTTGCAGTTCCAATAACATTAAACAGTCAAATTTATTAACCAATACTAATATATCTTGCATCACTAATCATAAGGTTTTGCTCAATCTTGTCATGCAGCTCAAGTGCTGCTGTCAAAAAAAAAGTAATTCTGTAAAGTCTTCATCCCTGCTCATCAAAAATCTTTCTTTGTAGGCCCCTCACATTTCTCCAATTCGCCTAATTCTGTGCGTCGACTGACTCCTCCCCCTCCTCGCTCCGCCTCTGACTCTGAAGTCCCTCTCACTGACTCCATGCCATTATCGCGCAGCTCATTAACCCCGCCCTCCCCAGCGCTAGTCCGTTCCTCACTGGTCCAGAGCACCAGCTTCCTGGATTCTGTTCCTGTCACTCTCACGCTGGAGCCACGCGACTGGATGAGTTCAGAGGAAGGAGGGACGGTACTCAGTCCCAGAGTAAAAACAGAGGAGAAAGAACAGCCCCCTGCACTGAGGGGGTATGAGGTGGAGCTGAAGAGGAAGCCAGGTGAAGGCTTTGGATTTGTTATCGCCTCTCAGGATGTGGAGAATGTCAAAGGTGAGTTTTTGTAATGCATCAACACCATGCAGTAACCCGTTGCTAGATATTCTTCATATTCCCTGAGTTTTGCATTAAACATGTAAGGGAAAAATAATTTAGTTTATTAAGTCCAGCCTGCAATGACACCTGATCTTTCTTAATGATTCCATGTGTCCTCTGTATGTTAATACAAATCTATGTCTGTTTGTAATATTTGCCAAGTACAGGAAAAAGAGCTAAACTGACATGAAACCAGATTTCATTCACCCCAACTGTCTGAATGTTTAAACTCCCTATACCCTATTTAGTGCACTATATGCTATTGGCCATATATAACAAATAAATATTTAAACAAGCAACAGATTTAAAGTAATAGTCTACCCCCAAAAATTCTGTCATTAATGAATATTACACTATTACACACTATAATTATTAATAGACCTTAATCTATCTTTGGAACAGAAATTAAGATATTTTTGATGAATTCCAAGAGCTCTTTGACCCTCTATAGGCAGCAATGATATTACCACAATCAACGCACAGAAATGTAGCAAGGACATCATTAAAATAGTCCATGTGACAAAAATAATGACTTTATTCAAAGATTTGTCACCATATAGCGTATAATCCAGAGAGTATCACTTCTGTAAACAACATAAGCAGTGTATGTACGCTGATATGTTGCTTGCATTCAGATCAAAGCATAAACAGCGTAAACAACGTATCTGTGTAATTATGTTGTATACATTGTTTGTGTATGTGATATTCTTCATAATGGCGCTATATGGTGATGCGGAGAAGACAAATTGTTCAATAAAGTTGTTAATTTTGTTTTCTTTGTGCACAAAAAATATTCTCATAGCTTCGTAAAATTACGGTTGAACCACTGATGTATTATTTTAAGGATGTCCTTGCTAGGTTTCTGAGCCTTGATTGTGTAAGAATCCTTCCTGTCTACAGATCTCCCAAAATTCATCAAAAATATCTTCATTTATGATCCCAAGATGAACAAAAGTCTTGCGGGTTTGGAACAACAAGAGGGTGAGTAATTAATGACAGAATTCTGCTCTCTGACCCTTTCACAGACCGCAAGGATCCTAACACGATAAAGGCTTAGAAGTGTAGCAAGGACATCATTAAAATAATACATGTTACATCAGTGGTTCAATTTTATAAAGCTATGAAAATATTTTTTTGTGTGCAAAGAAAACAAAAATAATGACATTATTCAACAATTCATCTCTTCCACATCACCCTATAGTGCCTTTTGGAGAGTATGACAATGTAAACAACGTATGCATGCGGATATGTTGTTTACATTCAGATCAAAGCATAATCAGTGTTTCTTATATTGTTTAGTATTTCATACTCTCCAAAACTGCACTATAGGGTGATGCGGACTGCGGAGGAGATAAATTGTCGACTAAAGTTTGGTTTCCTTGTGCACAAAAAGTATTCTCGTAGCTTTGTAAAATTACAGTTGAACCAATGATGTCACATGGATTAGTTTAACAATGTCCTTGCTACATTTCTGAGCCTTGATTGTTTTAGGACCGTTGATGTCTCTTGAGGGGCAGAGTGCTCTCAGAATTCATCAAAAATATCTTAATTTGTGTTCTAAAGATGAATAATTAATGACATAATTTTTATTTTTGGGTGAACTGTCCCTATAGTTCTTGGTTTTAGTGTTTTTTTACAGTGTAAGAGGTTGGAGGCTTCAGATCCTAGAAAGCTTTTGATTAGTCAGCAAATCTAGTGAGAAGCTGAATACAGTATAATAAAAGCAAAAAGTTTGATTTCATGGGGACTTTAAAGTGTCTGTAGACTGTTATATGCATAATTGGGCTTATTCAGTGGCAGCTGTATTAGGCTGACTGACTGACAGTGAGACAGAGGCCTGCCAACACTGAGGCCTGCCAACAGTCAGGCCCGGATACACACAGCCCTCCTTCCCCCTCCCACTCTCCCCTACCTAAGCCCACAATGACCTCATTTTGCTCAGTGTTCCTTTGGTTTTTATTGAGGCCATGGCATCACTAAGAGCTTGAGCATCTAAAAAAGTGCCTGTCCCCAATGTCACAGCTGTTTCCATGCGTATCAATATATAGTATGACTTGATTTCATAATCTTTTAAGGAGTGTGTTCTGTTTTGATGTTTTACACAACCTCAGAGTCTAAGTTACAATTATAGTTAACATTTAAGATTATATATAATAAAAATTTATCTTGTGTTATATTTTAGTTCCATTAACAGAAAGCCTTTTATTGTTTATGTCTGAGCTGTGGCCTGTTGCGTACACATCTGCTGTACATACATGTCTGGATGTTAAAGAGTCAGTCTGTCCATCTTAAGCCTGTGATGTCTGATGTTTGTGTGTACGGCTGTGCAGAGGAGCATTAAAAACCATCAAAACAAGCTATGTAAAAATCAGAAATGGTGTTGATTTAAAAATGTCAAGGGAGACACTGGGAGAGTGATAAAAAGAGGGAGAATTATGTCAGCTAGCAAAACATGAGTTACAAGATCAATGAATCAATAAGAGTGATTATCCTAGTTGTGTCACTGCCAGTCAATCCCTTAAAGGGACAGTTCACCTAAAATAGAAATTCAGCATTATTTACTCTCATGTTTTTCCAGGCATATGTTATTTTGTATATGTATAGTGTATACATGTATAGTCCTGGCTACTCATTTTCATACAGTGTAAGTGAATGTGGACTGAGACAGTCAAGCTCCATTATGACAAAAACAGCACCAAAAGGTTATATAAAGGTAGTCCATTCTGCTCTATCCCTGAAGTTTAAGTGTTGTGAAGCCATATAATAACTTTATGATTTGGAAAATCTATTTATTTATTGTTTCCCTTTGCTGAATCCCTCTTTATCAGTGGATGACTTTTGATGTATTTATTACACAAAGTTATAATATTGCTTCATAATATTTGGAATATTGCGCATGGTATGGACTACTTTGTACCTAATATTGTACTGATAACCACCAATAAAATAGGTGTGCAGGGTCATACACACAAAGACAAAGCACCAGGGCATCAGGGTAAAACTGTTTTATTTAGTATGGTGCTAAAATAATGCCATAAACATTCACTAAATAACAGAAAATTTAACACAAAACACTCTGATTACAATGATTACAAAAATAAGAAAAGAAGAAATATTTGTCACACAGTAGTGTACAGTACTTTTGTAATGTCGTTTTACTGCTTTACACTGTAAATTATTAGTTAGTTAAAGGGTTAGTTCACCCTGAAATGAAAATTCTGTCACTAATCACTCACCCTCATGTTGTTCCAAAAATCTTGGATCTTCAGAACACAAATTAAGATATTTTTGATGAAATCCGAAAGCATTCTGAGTCTCCACAGACAGCAAGGATCCTACCATGATCAAGGCACAGATACATATTAAGGACGTTGTTAAAATGGTCCATGTGACATCAGTGGTTTTACCATAATTTTACAAGGTTACAAGAATATTTTTTGTGCACAAAGAAAACTAAACAACTTCTTCTGTTTCTGGACAGTCCTCCCACCTTTATCAACATGTATCACAACTAATATTTTGTAGTATTTTACGGCAGATTTAAATATTATATGATGTAGTAAAATCATTTGCAGTTTTTCATTATATGTGGTGAGGTGTCAATAATTAGTAATTAACTAATTAACAAGTTTGTACCGTAGCATTTATTTTCTGTAGTGTGTGTGTGTGTATTTTAATGCTTTTATGTCATTTTGCTTTTAATGGCCCAGTCTATATTCACAGTCTATATTCACTTGTATGGAAGAGAATTAAGTCATGAATCTTTGAAATGTGATACAGATAAAGTAAGGATAAGGATTAATACTAAGATAATTAATTTTTATTTTGTAATTTTCGTTTTTTTTAATATTCCTATTATTACACAAACTATTATCACAGTGCACCAGTGCTGTCGTATGCACTGCGCTGATACAGCATTAATTTCAATCACTCAAATGCTTTTTTTATTGGCATGACCAGCATGCATCAGCAATGCCAAAGTCAGATTACACACATACGTGCATGTAGGTCTCTCTCTCTCTCGCTGTCTTTCCCCGATCGGCACACCCCCCGCTCTGCAGCAGTCCATGGATTAAATCATTCGTCTCGTTCGCTCTCTTATCGCCCCTCCTCTTATCTCCATCTCTCTGTCTTTATTCCCTCCTTTTCTCTGCTTGTCCACCCCCCTCCCTCCCTCCCTCTCTCCCTCTCATTCACTGACTCCAGATGCCAAAGGAAAATGAACCCGTTACAGTAAGCGACTCGCTCGCACGCCGAGACAGGCTCCTTCTGTTTTGTTTTCATTTGCTTTCTTGTTTGTTTATGCCCTCCATTCGTTTTCTCATTATGACCCTTCCGCGTGATCGCTCTCACATGTGTTGGGATTTAAGCGGAGTGTGATCTGGGATCGGGACCCTTCCTCCACACACACACACACTGATACACACACACACAGACCAAGCCATGCTGGAGAGACTGCAGTCTGCCTTGAAAAGTGTGAAGGACTCTAAACGTAAATATGTGTTTATTTTTCTTGATTTCATCCCTTATTTCTGTCATATTTATGTTAGTAGTGAAGCAGATGTTTGTGATGGCAGAGATTTATAGTACTTTACAGTATATGATTATTGTGCAAATTAATAGGCTCTATGGCCTGTTCGTTTTAACTGTCATGACGATATCTGCAGTGTGTTTATGTATGTATAGATATGTGATCATCTGTTAAGGAATGATTTATACTGTACAGTATATTAGGAGATATAAATTTCATTCGCTCAGTATAAAAACAAGTAAAGTTATTGCAAAGACCCCCACTATAACAGAAAAACAAAGTAATGTGTGTGTATTTTGTTTATGTAAAAATCAGATTGTTATGTATAGAAACTATTTACACAACAGCAATATATTCATATGTTTTTATAGTTGCTTTGTGACGTTTTTCTGTGTTTTTTTTTTTTGACGTCAAAATTAGTTTGCTTGGATTTTGCTGTCAGAAATCTATTCTTAAGGCCCAAAGTGTGACTGAAACAGACAGCACTAGATCACAAAATACACAATTATACACATATTTTTGTGACAGTGGAAAAGCCCACTGCGTTTTCTACTCTCTGCTTCAGGTATAGCAGTACTGCATTGTAGCTAAATCAATAGCACATCTGCAGAACATCATCTGTTCATTAACTATCAAGATAAGTGAGATCCTCGTACATCTGCTTCAGTTGTGACAAAGTAATATGTTTTAGACAATCATTGCAGTAACTGAATTCTGAGGGTTGTCATCTTTAGTTATGTTTTGGAATTATTGCCTCATAAGCGTTTTTTGAGTAATGTATTTCTTCAACAGACTGCCTTTTTTAATCGTTTACAGTTCCAAGCTTGCTGACTCTGTCAGAATGTTTTGTGCATGTCTCTTACAAGTGATTAAATGTTTCTCATGTCATGAGTGATTAGATTTGTAATGCTTTAGAGGTTGTTAAATGTGTACTGAATACCTTATTTCACTGAAATACATAAAATTATGTAGGAATTTAGGATGTATACAAATTATGAATTATAAGCAACATTTTATGTTGATTAAAGTGGCAGTTATGTTATCTGCTTTTTAGCCATTTATTAATAGTTGTCAGTATTTCTTCAGCTGTAGCTTATAGATACAGTATATATTGTTAGATCCAGTCTGTTGGTAGTACTGGGAAAAATTGCTACTGCAATGCAACATAGGTTCATAATGAGCATCAGATACACTCTCAATGTCTTTCTCTTGTCCCTCTCAGTCTCTCTCTTGTATTTTAGTATGCAGCACTGGTCTTCTGAAGGGAACGGTGTTACAGTGCCAGCCAGTGCATTTCAGCAGCTGTGGGGCACTTTTATTATTGAGATGAAGATGTTCAAAGACTGCTACTATATTAGAATCTTTCATCTGTGTCACTTAAAGGCCATCTTGTTTGTATCATTGTGCTCGTCTTGTGTTTCAGACAGACTGTCAGTCTGTGTACTGGTTATTTTCCAGTGACACTTTCTGCAGGTCATATAGTTAGACAGTAGGTGGGGACAAGCGTCTTTTTCAGTGAATGAGTCAGTTGTTCATTCAACTGAAAACACTGAGGAACTAAATAAGTAACTGCTTTTTGAGTCATTGAATCATTCACTCAGTTGATTTTTTCAAAAAGACTATTTCACTACAGAATGAAACGCCGCTACTGTGTCTTGCTTGGCAACTCAAGGGTTCATTTACTTTTGAATTTGTTTGGAACTATTTAGGTTGGCGTAGCTAAAGTAACTGCTAATATTGCATCTAAATATTGTTTAAAACATTGTGTGTAGTTGCTTTTTGTTAGCTTTTTAGTATTTGTGTGTATTTTTTTTAAATTGGTTTGAATATCAACAAAGCTGTGATTACCTCATGTCTCATACCTACAGCCAAATCAAGCATTTGATTTACAGAAATCTGTATTGAGCAGAGAGATTAATTAACATGTTTGCTCCATTTTCCTGGAACAATCCGAAATGTACATATGTATATCTACTAAGAGTGAATTTTATCAATGGTTTGAAGTGTTTTAACATGAAGATGGTCTAACATGCATGGACTAAAAGTCAGGGCTCTTATGTGAATAAGAAGTATCTTGTGCTGTTCACATGTTTCAGCTTAACTCCATATCTTGCATGCCTGTATAAAGGTGGTCCAGTGTTTTCCTGGATATCAAGACTAATTGTATGAGCCTGTGTCTTAAATTGTGGCTCATTTGTTGGCATTAGTGTATGAAAGCTTATGGCGACAATACTTCATACCTAATGAGGATATATGATGTTTTGCGCTTTATTTATGTGCAAAGCATTTATTTACAATGTTACTGTTTTATCAAAGCAAATCTCAATAGAGAATCGTTTTAAAAGGGTAGTTCACCCAAAAAGAAGATTCTGTCACCATTATGTCCTTTTAAACCTTTGTGAGTTTTTGTTTTCTTCTGTTAAGCACAAGAAAAGATATTTTGAAGAATGCTGGTAACCAAATAGTGTCTGTAGCCATTGACTTCCATAGTATGTAGTAGTATTGTCTGATGAAAAGTCATACGGGTGGAAACGTTTTTACTTTTATTTACTCTACTGGAGGTATTGAGGGTCTCCATTTGCTTACTTTTTATTTCCAATATGCTTCAAAATATTTTGTGTGTTTAAAAGAAGAATGAAAGTCATACAGTAGGTTGGAACAACCTGAGGGGGAGTAAATACAGAATACTGTACTAAATACAGTTTAACGTCTGGTAAGAAGAAGATTTATAGTTGATAAATTTCCCCATTTCACTTGCCATTGGCATTAGCATCAAAAAGTACATTTTGGACTTTGTTTATTGCTGAATGATTTTGTGCTCTGCACGCAGGTTGGATTTTCTGGGTCTGATGGCCTATATAATGACTGACTCAATAGAACAGCTGCTTCAGCTGAAAGAGTAGCAGAGGATGGGGGATGGAGGGATTGAAGAGAGAGGTAATGTAAAGAAATGAGAGAAAAAAGACAGGTGACATGAGATGAAAGGATGGAAAGTGAAGGGCAAGAGTGTGGGCAGGAAGAAAGGAGAGAATAAACAGTTGAAAGATAAAAAGTTTTAAGATGTTAAAGGTTGTTAATAATTCATGTACATTGTTAGCAACAGTTTAGAACAAATGTAAATGCGGTCTGCTCTTTATACACACTCACACACATACGTCAGCTCTCTCATTCAGCACTCAAGTGTTTCCGGAGGCTGAATCTGTGTGACTCACACTGGATGCGGCATTGTGCGAAAACTAATGATTTTCAGTGACAGCCGTGATTATGACTGTCCTCCACTCATTTTGTAACTCCACTCGTCTGTTTTTCTCAGCTTCACACCTTCTCATATTGAAAGGGCTTTTATTCTTTGTTATTTATTTATTTAGCGATTTGTCACATAACAGATCCGACAATAAACATGTTTTCTTCTGACTGGTCAGACCAGTTCAGATTTTTATCCTCTGTACCACAAAAATATATATGTTTTAATTTAGAAATACATATTTTATATGTATCTTAAAATATATTTAATAAGAAGTTTACAAAAACTGAGGTATTGTTAGAATTTATAATTTCAGTTATAATTATTATTATTTTCAATCCATTGAACTGAAAATTCCAAGACAAATCATTTGTTGACCATAAAATAACAGTTCATGATCTAAACAGCTTTGTAAAGATAATTATCTCATAAAAAGTGACATGAGTAAAGCAAGTTAATTTAAAATTTCCAATCATAGGGTGCCTTTTTCCTCCTAAACATATATATTGAATATTCTTAAAAATATGCAAAATTATGATGAGAAATACAAACACGCACAAATCATCATCATCACTATAATAATGTATTTGTGAAAGAGATATATACCATTTAAATTTTCAGCAGTCATTACTCCAGTCTCCAGTGTCACATAATTTTTCAGAAATAATTTTAATAAGCTGATTTGTTGCTTAAGAAAGATTTCCTATTATTATAAATGTTAAAAAGAGTAGTAATACTTTGTGGAAACCATGGTTTATTTGAAATATTTTGATAAATTCAATATTTATAAATGTATAAATATTAAATGTAATTAAAATTAATATTTATACATTTAATATAAATTTAATATTCTTGATGAATTAAAGTAATATCTTTTATAAAAAAATCTTCTGAACCCAAATTTTCAGACTGGAGTGTACATATATTTGTGAATAAATATATGAAGTATTTTGGGCTGGTAAATTTTATTTTAATGTGGCTCACACACGTTATAAAAAATGATGTATATAACTATAGGTACTGGAATTTATTATAGCTGTGGTTATATCCAAATATCTGATTGTAAGATGTAATATGAATGCATTGTACTGTATATGCTCTACATAAAGAGCTACTGCATCCTTCTGGGCCAGAATGACTTATTTTTATTAGAGGTGCAGTCTCTCCAGAGGAATCAGGAGTAAGTGTTTTACTCACGGGCAGATTTGTGATGGAAACTCTGAGCTCTTTTCTCTTCTTATATTGTCCATTATGGGACTTGAGCCTTTGGGTTTACCAGCCTGGACATTTAACCTCTAAAATACCTCCCCATGCCCAAAAAGCCAGATCAAAATGACTTATTAATAAACATGAGCAACCACGAGAACAATTAATCTATATATGATCACCCACATAACTGATATAAGTCTTAAAAGTGTAGTGCACAATGGGGATGGGAAAATAGTCATTCTATTAAGATTAAATCACAACAGTGTTTGATGCATGAAATCTTGAGTAACAATATAATGTGTAGAACGTGGACACTTAACGTGAAATCCAGACTGTTAATCAAGCAACATTAAAAGTCAAATGGCACTTGGATTGTCATTAACATTATGATCTCAGTCAAATCGTGTTTTGAATAAGAGCAGGCTCTGTAATGCATAACACCTCCTAGGCAGATCATACACTGGCATCAGCCCAGCCGAGTAATTGAATGTCATGTTAAACCAAGACACTAATGCTAGTTCTTACAGAATGATATCCCCTTAGGCCGGGAGTATGGGGGGAAATCAAAAGGTTTAGCATGAATTTTTCCCTTTGAGCTAAATCGAGTCAGCATTAAACATCAATGAAGATTTTTGTTTCTCCACACACTGCTTACAGAGGTTCATCCACAAGAAAAGAAAGAGAGATGTACTGTATGTGGGCTTGTGAACATTTGTGTCTTCAACAGAGTGTGCGTGAGTTTGTTTCTAAGTAGGTCGGCACAGGACAAGTTCCTGTTCTCGTTAATGGCGCACACTAATGGAGACAGGCAGATTGACTTCAGGGACAAAGATGTGGACTCACAAGGTCATTTCCCTATAGTGTCTCCACGTGACTTTCGGATTATTATTGTGCCATGTGTTCACAGAACATTACTGCTTACTAACTGATTAATGAAACTTCAAGTTTAAACTCAACAGCTGGGGTTTTAATGGAGACCATGTTTTGCAAACAACAAAGGTAACAAGTGTAAATGCATCTGTTCTGGTTTAGAAGATTGGAAACACTTTTTAATTGGATGATTCAATGCTGTTAAGCATCCCAGGATGCACCTTTGTTTGTTTGTTTGTAGCTACATACTTCCAGAAACAATTTTGTTTTGTTTGGATATCAGTTTGTCTGCTTTTTTGCTTGTGTTGGATTGATTTTGTTTTGTTTTGTAATCCCCAGATAATGTTTACCTGTTTAAATCACTATTACAAAGAAGTAGAAATAGAAAAAAACAAGTTGATGTTTGTGTTTTGTTTTGTCTGTTTTTTATTTTGTTTGATTTATGTTTGTGTTGGTTTTCTTGTTTTGTTTTTTGTATGTGGATAACATTTTTCCAGGATTGTCCTCTTTTTTATGCTGAACTGAAATCATCAATATTTTCTTGCGTACATCATAATGTACATAAAACATGTAAAATTGAACCTTTGAAAACAATATAATAACAGCCAACATACTTTGCATCTTAAAACATAAAAACAGTTAATAGTTATAAGTATTGGTCACATATTTATAGTATTTTTTGGTTTGTTTGTTTTTTGTAAATGTTTGATGCCATTTATTTTATTTGAATTGGAATATAGTCAGATTTCTGGAAACATTAATGAAGACATTTCAAGTAAATGGTTACAATGACATTTTAAAGTCTTTTTTTTCCTGCAGAATGTCTCGTTTCTGCATTTTAGCTCCAGTTTTGTCTGTAATCTCTTATCTGTGTTTAATCCCTGACATCATATCAGACTTTTAATGGACTGATGACTGTGATTTTAATGACTAAGGATTTGTGTTAAAGCTGCATTGATATTCTGCCTGCGAGCTGCGTCACAGGTTTCTGTAGGTGACATTCAGTGAGAAGATCTGCAGCAGCTACAGAATCTCTGATTCAGCCATGTATTAATGATAGATGCCTTTAAAAGCCACCCTGGAAAGAGTTTGACATTGAGGGAGAGAGAGAGAGAGAGAGAGAGAGAGAGAGAGAGAGTGTAACTTTTTTATTCCAGCCACGCTGATGAATCTTTCTCTGGCAATCTTTCTCTCTCTGTCCCATTTGAATCCCTCCCACTTTACTCTTTCCACCCTCCATCCATCATCTCTTCCGTTCCTCTCCAGAGGGAGAAATCTCCAAAGAGGTTTCTTTATCTGCTTTGCCTTAGATAATCCATCTTTATTCCTAACTGTGTGTGTTTTTGTGCAAGTATTTGGTAACTGTTCGTTGTACGCTTAGGGCTTGTTTATTTAAACGATTCAATGTGATTTTTCTGCGCTTCCTTTTTTCTTTTAGTCTGACTCATATATACTTAGTGAAAGGACAGTGTATCTGAGATATAATTATTGACTTTCTGATAAAAACTACCAAGCAGTACTTAGCAACACATAACTGCCAAACGTTCTTGCATCGCAACATACTGTAGTACTGATATGGCAAGTTTTGTACAATGAATGAATGCCATTTATCTCTGTTCTGCAGCAGCGTCTCTGCTGCCTCACAGGTTTGTGACGGTACGCAGGGGCAGCCCGGCGGCACGCAGTGGTCAGATCAGGCCTGGAGATCGTCTGGAGGCCGTGGACGGGAGATCAGTGGTGAATTTACCTCACAGAGAGCTGGCACAGATCCTGAGGAGAGCTGGAAATACACTCCGCTTGACCATCGTACCTCGCGCCAGTGCTCGTAAGAGGATTATTACATACACCTGAGCTATCTATCTATCTATATAATCCCTATACTTTCATTTGTGTAGTTTCATTGTTTATATAATGAATATTACTATTATAATTTAAAAATAATAATAATAATAATAATTTAAAAAACGTAGTAGAAAAAATCAGGTAGTGTTTCCATATTTTTGTTTTGTTTGTCTGATTAGGCCATTGTTGAAAACAATATAATTTTCCCAACATTCTCCTTTTTTAATAACTAACTAAAATGATCAGTTTTTATCTATTTTAATGTACATCATAATATTTCATTGGAAGCTTGTAAAAGATTAAGATTTTTAATAACAGTCAACATGCTGTTTAGTGGCTTTACAAATGAAAATGATACATCATTGTTAAAATTGTATCTTAATATGTTTCTCTCATCAGATTCTTCAGAGCGAGCAGAAAATGACACTGATTATAAGAACAGGAAAGCTCACAGGTCAAAACCAAAGGTGAGCGATACCTGCACTCTACAATGCCTATGCATAAGCTTTGTGGGAAAATAATGATAAATAACAACTCTCTTCCTGTTTTCTTTTTTTTCACTATGAAACACAAAGCAGGACGCAACGCGGTACTACAGTGTGGAGCTGGAGAGAGGACCCACTGGATTCGGCTTCAGTCTGAGAGGAGGGAGTGAATATAACATGGGCCTCTATGTGCTGGGACTGATGGAGGGAGGACCGGCCTCACGCAGCCACAAAATACAGGTGCGCATGTGAGGCTTTGATCTACATACACTTTTGGAGATAAACTTATACAAAAACTCCTGGAAGTAACACTTTTACACAAATGTATAGGGACTACATAATAAAAACGGAGGGTTTTTAGGTTAGGGTTTGTCTGTAGTGATTATAGTTAGCTCAAGAACAATAGAAGTCAAGAGGACATCCTCTTATAGATAGCTATGCAGGTGTGTTAGAGATGTTGCTTTTTGGGACCTCAAGTGCTATACAGTATAAATATTTTGTAACACTTTATTTTGATTGTCCACTTCAGACATTCTACTAACAGTAAGTAATTTCGCAACTACATGTCAACTAGCAGTCATTAGAGTATTAGTAGACTGTCTGCTTAATATCTTCTAACACTTTATTTTGATGCGCTCACAACATACATACCATGACAAACTTTGCGAGTATATTGTAACTTATTCTACTAACACTAACCTGCCGTTACAGTCTACTCTGAGAGTTAGTAGACATGTAGTTGCAAATTAAAGCAAATTAGTTGACATGTAGTTGAAATGTAGACAGTTGTGGCTGATTTCTGTGGTAATTGTGTGTGTTGTAGGTGAGTGATCAGTTGGTGGAGATCAATGGAGACAGTACAGCAGGAATGACTCACAGTCAGGCTGTGGAGCAGATCAGGACCGGAGGAGGCAGGATACACCTCGTGTTCAAAAGAGGAAATGGATACGTCCCCGACTACGGTAAGACAACAGGTCAGAGATCAGCTGAACATCACATTATCATACATCATCTAAAACCTGAGATGGCCATAGTCACATTGCTTTTAGGATCTGTCTGCTATAATGAATGCTATTATGGGTTTTTGCACATCAAAAAGCATAATATTTTAGTTACAAGGCATAAGGCATGTAAAGTGTTATATAAAAGTGGTTTAACCATGTGTCATAATGTAGCTTCTTAATTTCTTTTTCTTTCTAGATGTAGACTTGGGTATAGAATATGAATGGATTGAATGAATGGTACTGTATGGTTGAAAGTGATTATATATTTATGGCTTCAAATGTGACTCATCCAGTCAAATTTTTGTTTATTTTATCACTGCCACTGTAAAGATATGGAATATGTCAGCAGTCTTTGGCCACTTGTGAAATTGTATTTCTCTTGATCTATTAGCTTACTAACAGCTATTCTCTGCTTTCTTATTTGGACTTTTCCCTTTTCTATTCTCTGATTTTATATATATTTTTTATATTCCTTATCCACTTTCATTAACAAACTGTTTTATGTTCACTTCTACTAATTTGCTTTTGATTTTGGGTCATCTCGTTTGGTTTGTCCTTCATCCTTATTTTTATCTCATTTTTTTCTTTTGATATTCATCTTCTTTGATCTTTCATTGTCTTTATTTTTTATGAACCATTTTTATTCATTTCACTTTTCTTCTAACTTCCACGAGGAAAACTTTTCTACCTCGTCCCCTCTCGTAACGATTTCTTTTCATTCTTTCGGCCTTCCCTCTTTCTTTTCCTCTTCCTTCTCCTCCTTTAGTGGAGCTCTCCAGTCTGTCTCTCTGTATGACCAACTCCAAGCTGGGCGAACCGTGTTTCTATGTGATTGGAAGGACAGAAAATACGCGGTTGGTAGCTGTTCCTGTTAGTTCTTCATTTTACTGTTTCTCTACACCTCTCTCATATTTCTCTGTCGTCTAAACGTCTTTGACTGTGATTGCCGGTGTCCTGTCGTATGTTGATAATACACTGTGATGTCAACCTGTTTGTGAAGCTGTATAACAAGAGAGGTGATGGGTTAAAAAACAGCTGGTAAAGTTTGTTGGTAATTCCACATGTTAAAAGTTAAAAATAATTGTCATTTATGTCATGATTTCTTTAGAAACAAATGTGTATATAGTGTATACGGGACTGTCAGTTGATTTAAAAATGTAATCAAATGAATGATATGATTATAAACCAAGCAACCATAAACCAAATTAAGAGACGTTATGTTATTTTGACAGACAATTAAATCGTGTCAAACAGGCTTTGCATTTTGAGGGGACGTCAGGCTTCAGTTGCTCTGATATGAGAAAAGAATTCCTTACAGAATGGAATGTTGATAAGGGGACATCATTAAATGTGTTCATTTTATGATAACATTGTCTTATTTCTTTCAAAATGTCCATTAGGTGCAATCAGCTCCTTTTTTAATGGGAGAAAACAAAATATGATTCAGAGATGTCCTTTGACACCGCAGCAGCCCTCAGTTGGGCTTCTCATTACCATTTTTAATTGGTCCATTCTATTTCATATCAGTTTATCTTAAATAATATCTTGGTACAGTAGTTTATCTTGATAATTTGGTTCTGCTACATTGACTTCACTATTGTTAATAATCTAATTTGGAACAATTAAAAATAAGTTATATTAATCAATTATATTAGTCATTTGACTAATAAACTGTCCTGCTTAGATTCTGGCTACTCCAAAGGTTTAGGAAGTGTTTAGCTATATAAATATCAACAGTGTTAAACTTACTTAAAAATATGTTAACTTTATTAGCCCTAATTTATTTGCTTTTTGCTGTAATTGTAGACAGATTTAAATATTATGTATGTATCTGTGTTTTTTTTATTGTAGAGCTATCATAATGTATTGCATATAATTAATTGGTTCATTATTAGCATATCAAACAGACACTTTTGCATTTCAAAGCTTCTTAGCTTTTAGTTATAATGAGTCAGCCACAGCTTTCAATGTGAAGAACACGGCACATTCAGAATGACCTCAAAGTCTTCACTAAAGAGGATGACAAAGACCCGAGTGAAACACTTGAAGTACTCTGAAACATTGGTTGTGATTGGTTTTCAAAACTCTCTAAACCATAATTGACTTTCCATTTCAACTAGATTTGCTTAAATATTTTCCCATACAAATCTTTCAAAGATCTGAAAAAAAAGCAATTAACTATTTTTAACAATTTTTGTGAATGTTTAAGAAATGTCAGATGTTCCAAACAACATGAAAGTAGTTTATAAGCTATATTTTAAAAATAACATTACTGACATCAAACCTAAAGTAACAATGAAAATTAGGCTTTTCATTAAATAAACAACTTATCATTGTTATTATAGTTTTAAAAAAAACTCACTAAGCACTATCCCTTTAATATTTTTTCTCCATTTCTCTTTTCTCTCCTCCATCATCTGTCTCTGACGTTTCACTCTCAGACCGTGATCACGTCACAGCCGTCTCCTCCTCACCCCAGGCCCTGCAGTCGGGTTTGGCTACAGTGAGCCGTCGCCGAGCTCAACAGGATGCCACATCCAGCGTTCAAAAACCAGGGAAGACCAACCGAGAGCGGAGAGAACAGAGGGAGAAGGGAAGTGATGGAGGAGACCGCGAGAGCCCTGACAGTCTCGAGGGTGGCAGTCAGGGCAGGGGGCGAAGGTCGAGAGACGAAAGGAGGAGACGAAGGACACAGAGCTTGTCTAGAAACACAGGACATAGTGATGAAAACATGGAGGGAAGGGTTGAAAGAGTTGGGAAAGAGAAGGACAAAGGTAACGAGAGAAGGGGAGACAGGTCAAGACGGAGCAAGAGCGAGGAGAGGGTGAGACGGAGAGAGAGAAAGAGGGAAAAAGATGAAAGCAAGAACACACAAACTATCAATAACCAGAGACTTCCTGAGCCTAAACTGCAGTGGGAGGAAGACAACGAGGAGAAAAGAGAGAGAGAAAGGCTGAAAGACAAAGAATGGGAGAGGGAGGAGAGAAAATCGCTTACTTCAGAGAGCGACGAGGAATGGGAAAGAGAAAAGGATGTGAATAAGGAAGTGCTTGAGTGGGAGCTGAACAAAAAAACTGAGCGAGGGATTCCAGACAAATTGAATGTAGAGCGACAAAGTGAAAATGGAGCAGAAACGAGTTTCCGTAATCGTCTGCCTTATTTGGGCGTCCGTGTGCTGCCTTCGGAAAATCAGTCCCGCCCACTTCAACCCTTATCTCGCCTCTCATTGGAGCAGCCAAAAGTAGGCTCTGAATTCAATCGAAGCCCATTTGCTTTCCTTACATCTGCGCCGTCCGAATACGCAGAGTCCGAATCAGAAGCTAGTGTGTCTGAGTGTAGCGTTTCTGCAGCCAGTATCTCTGGTCTGTCAATGTATCTGAGTGAAAGCCTTAGCTTGAAACCCACACAAAGGGCCCCGGGGCCTCCACTTCCAGGCCTCTGGCTCAAACCAAGCTCACAGAGACTCGTCAGAGAGGTTGAGAAAGGTGGAGAAACAGAAACATGATTTATTTACTATTACTATTGCTTATACTTAGATTTAAAGTCGCAATGAAACGGAAGTAGCAACAAACTTTCACTACTTATTTGTGGCGTATATCTGATTGAAATGTTTTTTTTCAAAAAGAAAGAAATGTAGGACGATGAATTGATTAGATGGACGTAGATCTGAATATGAGTTTACAGCTGATTTTTAGGGACGAAATGGACAAAATCTTGTATATGTCATCAGTAGCAGCAGTATTGACAATGAACCATTTTTTACCAACAAAGTTTTTGCTAAAGTGACTGCGCCTAAAGAGTATGCTTTTTTGACTTGGTCAGTAAGAAATTTACATAAATTTACATTTAGCAGGTATTTTATCCAAGGTGACCTAAAAATAAGGAAAAGAACAACCAATTCATGCTAACAATATTCATAGAACACAATGCCAAGTTTAAAGTATGAAGTAGATTAATGCAGAACCGTCCAGAACATGCTTGGACACACTATTACAGGCATCCACAGCAATGGAGCATCATGGTGGCGAGTTCTGCACATGCAAACACCACTTATAGCACTTTATTATTATGGTTTGTTTTTTCCTGTCCATCGAAGCAGTTTTTGAACACTCCCATTCCAGCTTGCTCTCTTAAGCCTTTCTCTCTTCTACTCTTCCACTTTGTCCTCCATAAAGAAAGTCTGCAGTAGCCAACACAACATCTTTTACTTTTGTGCCAGACTGTATAGTATGTTGACTTTGTATGCAACAAAACTATCACGTGAAGGGCCAAATGTTCTCTTTATCTTTCATGCTAGCTTGAGTCCAGTTTTAACCTTTAGCACAGTCACTTTTCTCTTCTGTTCTGCTGTTTGAACTCTTTTTAATCTTCTACAATGCTCCATATGAACCAGCAAAATATTATATGGTGTACATTTATTAGTCATGAGTTTATATATTATCATTCAAAAGTCTGGGGGCAGTTCTTTTTGATTTTTGATATTTCTATTCATCCCAGTATTCTGAATTGTATTACAGTTGCGATTAAAAAATATGATGCATTATTAATATTAAGAAATGTTACTTGAGCATCAAGTAGCATATTAGAATGATTTCTGTAGGATCATGTGACACTGAAGACTGGAGTAATGATGCTGAAAGTTCAGCTTTGCATCACAGGAGTAAAATACATTTTAAAAATATACTCAAATGAAAGTAGGTTATTTTAAAGTGCAATAATAATTCTCAATATTGCAGTTTTTACTGTATTTTTGATTAACCATGCAGAGTATGAGACGTCTCTAAAAAAAACATTTTAAAAGTCTTACCGACCTCAAACTTTTGAATGATAATTTAGCCCAAGATTTTATGTTTGAAACAATAACTTGTGCAACATTATGAAACAAGTGCTATCCTGATTTCTGCTAAACAGCTTTTGAAGGATTATTGCGTAATTTTGCATTCTTGTGAATAATGTGTGTACAGGAGATATATGTGTCACACTCCCAAATGTTCTCTGAAACCCTTATGCTTTATTTTTATGCATTTGCTCATAAATTATTATATTCAGTTGATGCCCTCTGGGTCTCTGACATCTCAGGGAGCAGATATATAAACTATAAGATTTTTTTTTTTGTATGCCCCCTATACACCCTCAAAGTGACCCTTACTGCTGCCTTGGTAACAAAAGACTCCTCCTGTCTGCTGACCTTGGTCTCTATCTCAGTTAAGTTTAAATTAAATCTCACATGATTCATAATTTCAAAGGTTTTCCTTCTGGCAGGGTTGTATGCCATTTAAAGGGAATATAAAATATTGACCTAAGACACATTTCTTGCAGCTATCAGAGTATGATTAACACATATACAAAGATTAACTCTCACTCTAACTGAATTTCAGATGAAGTATCTGTGTAAACTTTAAATGAGATTTAACTATGACAGATGAAGTGTAATTTACAGAAAGAACAATTAATACTTTATGAAATGGTTCTCTAACTGCTCTTGGCAGGTTGACATTGTCAACCAAAAAGGACTGAATGTTTGTACTGAAAATATAAATTGAAGTTTGCAATATTGAGTGGCGTTGTGCCAAGCCTGCAAAACCTCTTTAGTTTAATGCACCCAGGGTCTTTATCTTTACTGATGAAAGCTTGCTAGTAAACATGAGAGAGAGGTTGACTGTATTATGCTCTTGTTAACTGTAGATATACTGAAGATATTTTAGCATTTAACCTAAAAACTGTGCCTACTACTTATTTTCCTCGATTCATTTTTGATCGTTAAGTTACTAATCTGTCATCAAACCAAAATGCAACCCAAAATTGTTCATACTGTGTGTCATATACGCACATTTAAACTATGCATAAGATGTTGCCATTTTATCCCACAGCAGATAATCGGGACAGCAGTGCAGCCCCAGCAGGTCTGGGATCAGTTTGTTAAAGTCAGTTTGGTGTTGGTGGTCCACACATCTTTAAACATATCATAATATTCAGAGTATGAGCCAATGCCACATAACAAGTCTTACACTAACAAATTCAACGCCTCTATATTTATTACATGTTCAATCTGAAAGGTCCATTTTAGAGTCTCACATTGTTTTTATGTCTATACTAATGTCTATGGCCATATGTACCAATTGTAAATATAAATAAATATAAATATATTATAATTATATATACATATATGTTTCTATTATGATTATATTGTTATAATCCATTGTAACCCAAATGCAGGTAATAAATGATATATATAAGAGTTATAATAAAGATTCATGTATCTACCTGAGATCAGTTGTGTTTTTTCTTGCTTGTTTGTGTGATTTCAGTGCTACATGTGGATGTAATTTCTGCCCTGAGCAGTAGATGACAGCAAAGCATAGTGAAAAGTAGAAATAACAACAGTAGCTATGGTAATAACTTACTTTAGTAGGCTATTTCAGATTTAGTATTTGGGAACCAAAAACAACAACAAAAAACAATTACTGCTATTATTACTGCTGATACTTATGATAATTTGTATTTTATTATGTATTATTCGTTTTTGAATAAATAATAAAATATTGGATACACTTAGTTTTAATGTCAGTTTTGAAATCAGAATAATTTAATAACTGTACAATACTGCCATGGCTCATTATCAACTAATGATTAGATTCTAAATGGTCTGTGAAAAGTGCAATTAACTAATTGTTGCATGTTTGCATCACTTTGTACTTAAACTGAAGGCAACAGAAAATTAAGTTTTGGCAGAGATATTGTAACCATGGTAATTTTTGTAAGGCTGAAATCATTTACATATGTAACATGTTTGTGTGAGCTTCATTTGTTGAAATCTCTCTCTCTCTCTCTCTCTCTCTCTCTCTCGTGTACTGAAAAGCTCTTGCGTGGGTTGACTGTGTGACGAGCGAAGGAAAGACTAGTTTAACGCATCTCTGGCCGCCAGTGTCTATCGGATCTGTCAGGTGAAAACCGCGCTCACGAGCCACCGCGAGATCATCTCCAAACCATCAGCGCGCCTCAAGCGACCCGCAGCCGCTTACTTCGGGAAATACAGAGGAGCGCTAACTTTACAGCAGGTGGTCCAGCTCTTAGATATACGTCTGGGAAAAGTGTTGTATGAAAGAAAAGACAAATGCCGTCTTAAGCGACGCTGTTATTCAAACTCTGTTCACGTCGAGATTAAAACAAACAAACGGACGAGCAAATTGTACTAAGAAATCGAAGAGCTTGAGATGAACTGAAATGCACTCATGAAAATGGGTTGAAGAAAAGAAAACGCCGATAAAGAGAGGTGTAAGTAGGATTTTTGTTTAAATGTGGAATCATAATTGTACATTTTATTTTGAATATATAAATCACTGACACTGTATTGGAGAAGAAGAGGAGCGCGCGCCCAGCGCGTGCAAATGTGTCCTAGACTTTTAACGTTTCAATCTTAAATTGCTCTTCTGCTGCCTGTATGAAGATAGTTTACCGTGTTGAGATGTTGGACATTACATTTATGGTTCAGATTTACGAAATGTAACTTTTCTGTTAATGAAGAAAGCTCTTTCTTCACGTTATTTTTACAGTATGCTGACTATCTCAAGCTATACAGATCTTAGTGGATTTCAGGGATTAGATTTATATCTTTTTGCTGCTGTTCCCCATTTTCCACTGTGCTACCTCAGCATGTGGGAGTTGTGTGTAGCACAGCAAATCTCAAGATGACTGGATTTTAAAATGACTGGGTTTATGGAAACAGTGATCTGTAGATGTCATTTCTTCTGACTGTAATATAGGCATTTATTTACATCACCTATGATTTCATGGCATCAAATGGATCTTTTTATCTGGAAAAGCAGAACTGACCATGTCTTTTTTTTCTTTATACATCATCTTTCTTCACTGACTTGTTGAAGGACAATCACTGCAGCTGAAAGGATGCAAATTATTGGCCTTTAAACTCCTTTGCTGAGAGCTGCGGTTACCGCCCATACTTTTTTTTTTTTTTTTTTTACAATTGAAGGACTAAACGTTAAGATGCAGTCGATGCATATAACATTGGTGCTTTAAATGTTCTTTGCTGGTGTTTTTCAGTTGTTGAGACTCAGGTTGCTATATATAGGATAAAAGACATTTCTATCAAGTTCCTACCTTCAGGCTCTTTTGTTTTATCTCCCCCCCACTGAACTTATCAGGTGGGGGGGGAGGTGTAAGGTCCAAATCATGGAGTCCAATCCAGACAGCCCGAGTCGGGCTGTGGAGTATCTTCTGGAGCTGAATAACATCATCGAGAACCAGGCCAAACTTCTAGAGACGCAGCGTAAACGCATCGAGGAGCTCGAAACACAGTTAGACCGGGTCAATCAGGAGAACCAGGACCTGCGGCAGGACCGGAACCCAGGAACCGAGAACTCAACGCAGAACCACAACTACAACCAGAGCTCTAAGCCAAGCCAGCCATCATCACTCCCAAACCACAATGCTGGAGCCGTCCATCAGAACAGCAGCGGTAATATACCCTCGTCCACGGTGCCTGGTCCAGCTCGACGGACCCACACCAGACTGACCCGAGGCCTGTCATGTGGGTCAGCCCCTGTCGAGAAGGAGAGAGGCCGAATGGAGCGAAATGACAGCTCTGGGACCAACAACACCTCGACTCTACGGAAACAGTAAGTGCCCCATTCACTTAGGTAAACCTCATCAGGGTGGATCCAGGTTTTTGGATGTTTGGGCCTTTTGGGCAATATATAGTATTTGTGCTATATTTTATGTGTGAGGAGAAGTTTAGGTTGAATGTTGGTATGGACAAGTCTGGTCAACAAAAAAGTGTGTGGGAGAGATCACAACTAAAGCCTTGCATTTAAGTCACAAATTTGATTTTGAGAATTTCCGAGACCTTTTTTTTTTTTTTTACTAGAAAATTGACTTGAATTCCAGCAATTATAATATATTATTTGATATAATATATTGAAATCTAGAAATTTTTTTCAAGGAGTATTAAATTATTTCATAAGGTTACCTCAGTTGCCTGTTCATTTACTATGGGAAACATTTTATATTAAACAGAAGAAAAAGAAAAACATGCCTAAAAGTGTTCAGTGTTTTTTATTGCTTGTAAATAATAATAATAATACATTTTATTAATGTTAATAAATAATTGTAATAATAATAAATCAATATAAATATTAAGAGTAGTAGCATTATCATTATTGTTATTATTATTGTTGTTATTTTTACTATAATGCATAATATTAAAGTGCACTGTAATTTTATAATATTATTTAAAAACGTTTCCTGAAACAGAAAAACTTGGAGCCAGATTTACTGACAGTTGGCGCCAGCGCAAACCATCTTATACTGTTAGGATTTACTAAAGATGTGCAGTAAAGAATTATTGCTGAAAAGGCGTGGACACAGTTATTTTTGCGTCTGACCTTATTGAATATGCATTTGTAGGAGTTTCGCAAAATCTATGGGAGAAGAGTATTAAAATGAATCAAACAATGCGATTTACTAACGTTTGCACTTGTTAAATTACTGGTATTTGCACCATTATTTAATGCCCCCCAAAAAAGCAAGTCTTAACCCAGGTGGTGAATTGCTGCTATTCATTGAGCTGGTGATTATGGAAATGATCTGGCTGCATTTATGTTCTTTAATGTGCGCATTGTTAGTAAATCACCCATAGAATTTTCCCTTCCATAGCTTCCGTTAGCGCTTGAGACTTGGATTCTATGTCAGAATGCATTCCTTCTATTTTTGTTTGGGGTTTATTTTGGATGCATGGGTGCAGTTTGAATATCACATTGTAAAACACTTCATATAGAGATGAGACCTACATTTTTGTGTGAAGCAAGCTCTGTGAATGCTGTGTGTTTGGCAAAAGCCCAAACTCTGTGTTTTGGTCTTTGGAATTCAATTAAAATCCCCCCTTCTCTCATTATTTTGTTTGCCTATTTTCCTCAAGCTTTATTCTTGCTTCTTTTTCATTTTCTAAATAAGCAAACATACGGAGTTTGTTGTTGGTGGGTGAAAGGTTAACTATTCTGCAGATGTTTTTTTCTGCATCCTTGGGTGATCCAGGCGTCAACAAAAGCAGCAGCTACAGAGCGTCAGACTCAGCGTGTTTCTTCCTCTCTGCCTCATTGAGCTCAACCCTCTACCCAACTCATATAATTATGTTTGCTCGCTCATCGCCGGCAGCTGCACAACCCCTGTATTCTGTACTCAAGTGTCTCGAGAGCTCTCAGATCTGTTCATCTTCTGCCTCGTTCATCCTTGCTTGTCTGAAATTATTGACTAGAACAATTCATCACTCTCCTTTCACAATGTTGAATCATCGTGTTGTGTAAAGCCAAAATAAACCAGGCTGATTGGGGGAACACAGGTTTAGTGTTTCTCACAAGCGTTTTGTGTAATGTTCAAAGTTCAGTTTTGAAGCTATATTTCACATCAAATGCCATTTCTAAGCATTTCTGTGGGGTTGCAAATGCCTTTGTACACTGAAAAGAAAGTTTTTTTTTCCAGCAAGAATTTCATGGCTCCCTGTATCTACCTTTTACATGGGGGCTACATGTCATAAGATGAAACACCAGAATTAATTGACTCTAAAATTTTTGTCTTATTTGCTGATCGTTGTCTGATGGTCCAACTTATTTGATTGAAAATGAAATTTTGCCCCCATTTTTACTGATTTGGTGACACTTTATTTTATGGTTACACCTATTAGTTGCTTATTAGCATGCATGCTACTAGAATATTAGCCATTTATTAGTGCTAATTAAGCACATATTAATGCCTTTTTCTACATGACCTTATTCTACATCCCTAATCCTACCCAATACCCAAACTTAACAACTACCTTACTAACTATTAATAAGCAGCAAATTAAGAATTTATTGACGGAAAAGTCAAAGTTAATTGTTAGCAAGTGTTACCTATTTTAATAAGTGCTACCACTGATTCATTTGTTTCATAACTCATAAATACCATTGCTTTTCACTCTTCTTTTCTTTCTTTTTAATAGACAACCACATTTAAAGTCATAAAACTGGTGTTTATAGTCATCCTTTACAAATTGATAACACTCTTTCAATTCAGTAAAAAAGGGGTTTGACTTTTAAAAACTTTTATGAAAGATAACAAAGACTAAAATAGTAATAATCTTTATCTTAATTTTATCTTAATTATCTTAATCAGTAATAATTGTTGTATTCACAACATTTGTAGGATTTAGACATACATTCAAGCAGTTTTCAGTGAGAAACTGCCATTAAATCTTTCATTAAGTTTCTGCTCCGGGTGTGTGTTCACAGTGTGTGTGTGTGTGTGGTTGTTCACTTCTCACTGCTGTGTGTGTGCACTTGGATGGGTTAAATGCAGAGCACAAATTCCTAGTATGGGAACCCATACCTGGCCACATGTCACGTCCTTTCCTTTCCTTTTTCCTTTCCAAAGGAACAACAAGTAGCACATTAAATAAAATGTTCAATATTTAAGAAAGACTGAAATAGTATTTTCTTGTAGTGTAATATCTGTTACTAAAGTTATTGCAATGTGACAAAAACTTTTACAGTGCAAAAGAATAATTTCACGAATCACTCCACACCAGAAGTGAATGCTGCTTGATGGGCTGTAGTAAATGTCATCAGCAGCTGTTATTTGGTGGATTTCTACACTACATTTTCAACTCATTTAATGTGTTAATTTAAAATCAGTATAGGCATACCTGTATATATTCCCACTTTTTGAAAACCAAGAAGGATTTTTGTTTAGCAGTTGGAGAATTATTTGTTTTGGTGTAACAGGCAAATGTTAGCCATTGACTGACTTTCTCTCTCTCTCTCTCTTTTTCTGCATCCTCCTCCTCCTCTTCGCCTCCTCCCATGGGGCCGTTAGTCATTAGTAAGGAACACATATTAGTTATTTATGTGGGTGTAAGACTGTGCTGATTGGCTGGGCAGTTTGTTCCAGTACTACAGAGATCATAGCGGAGGCAGCAAATGAAACGCTTCCATTTTGGTCCAGATTTATTTGAGATCCTCTAATTAGCTCCTTCACTATGATTTTAATTATGCTTGTGCTTCAGCGTTTAGCACAATGACCCCAGATTTATGACCTCATTGGCACTTTCAAACCTGGTATAATGGCCGTGCCAACTAAAGGTTTCCTTAATTTTTGATTGCTACTGCGCACAATATTGTAACAACAGATAAAGATAAATATCTAACCTGCCTTTTTATCTAGATTTCAGTAGGTTATTAACATATAGAAAGAATCACCAAGAGTAATTTTTGCTTATTAATACTTACAAAGCACATATTAATGCCTTATTCTGCATGACCATATTCTTAATCATTTAATCCTTTCCTAAACTAACTAAATTACTGAATATAATTAAGCAACATATTAGAAGTTAATTGAGGCAAACTCGTAGTTTATAGTTAGTTAACAGTAAGAATTGGAACTTAAAATAAAGTGTGAGCACTTTTACTTTTATATTTTCATTTTTTTTTTATTTGAGTTAAGTTTTAATAATTATGTGCATTGTGTGCTGTTTTATTTATTTAATTTTTTTATATTGTTTTATTTTCATTTCAGTTTTGGTTTTAATAAATTTAGTAGCCTACTTTTAGTATGTCATAATTTGCACACTCTCATATCTGCATGTCATTTGCTGAAATATAACAGAAGATTTTCAGAAACTGTCAACGGTCACTCTTTTTTTTATACGACCATAATGATCTAGATAATTTATGCTTCACAAAGAATGAAGAAAAGCAAAAAATAATGATCAAAAGTGGTCCATTTGAGCATTATTTTCCAAGTCTTCTTTTTTGCGACAAACAAAGTGACATTTAAGTAATTCATTCACATAATCATTCCCTTCAGTGTGCTGTTAACTCCTGCGACCTGTTCCTGAAATATGGTGTACTACTCAAACCAAAATCTACTTTATTGACCCACATGCTTTGTTTTTTTTAAGCTTGACAGCCTCAGTTTTTTGTTCACTTCATTTTAAAAAGATTTTTAAAAGAAACATTTCCCTATCTATGAGAGTTTTGAAGGGAGAGTAAATGATGACAGAATATGGTGAATTGTCTCTTTCATGCATTTATCCTCAACTCCAGTCCGTTGAGTTATTTTTAAGAGCACTTTTCCACCATTAAGGAGTCTTCATTTTCTTTCCCAAAGCATGAAGCATGTTATTCCTGACATCATTCTGCTTTCTGAATCTTGTCTCATCCCCTTTTCACACTCATCTCTCACAATCCTCTTTTCACTGCTTCAGGTCAGAGGTCATTCTTTATTCATATCTCCTCTCCGCTTTCCCCCCTTCCGTGCTCTTTTCTTCCTCACTCTTTTGATTCAGCCTCTCTCTCCATTTATGAGTTATGAGCTTTTTTTAAAACTCTCTCTCCTCATGTTTTTAGGTGTCTCTCTCTCTTTTCATGTGTGCCGCCCTCTCCACCCTCTCTGTGGCCAACAGATGGAGAATCAGTGTGTGTGTCCCGCCGTTTCTCTTTTAGAGTCGAACATGCTGAGAGAAGGTCTTTCTCTCTCACTCTCCACGCTCCTCCATTTTAGCTCGCTCATCTCCGTGTAGTCTTACAGTAAATGCTGTATTTGATCATCTCTCCATCTTTCCGTTGTCATCTGACTCTCTATGTCTGCGTTAAGTCAGGGTTGTCCAGCAGGTGTTAATTATTGACCCATGTTGTGCTTTAGGAGTGCTTCTGATGGCTCAGACTGTGTGCCAGCCGTCTGAAGCTCTCTACTCCAGCTGACCTCTGCTGTTTGTGTCCTTTAGAATAGCCTTGAGCATTTGCAGTTTGACCACATGAAAATAAATTTGACCCTTTTTACTTAAACATCACTGTACATGATTCATCATCTTTGTTTTCATAATTATTTATCAACTTTCTCAACCTTTGAAATGGCATTTCTGCTGGCGTAACCAGGAGGGGAAAAGTAATGTGATCTAATGATATCATTAGGAATCGGTCACAATGGTTGACAAGTCTTAAATGTGTCGCCTATAAAGCATTGCTGCTACAGCCACACACTCTCAGAATATTTTTTCTTTTGACTGTCTATATTAAGTAATAGCAGCCTGATCCATATTCAGTGAATATAATGAGATATGTACCTCTGTGTGTGGTTTTAATACTTTATCTGATTCCTGAGTCCGCTTCTTCAGCAGCCTTGCTTATGGATGTATATGTCTTCTATAGGTATTTGATAAAAGTAAAAGAGCTAAGAGCTATCTCTTTGAGTTTAACACTTTAGTCTTTGCAACTTTAGGGATCTTATCTATTCACTAATGGGTTGTAACACTCCAAAGAAAAAGGAAAACTTGAAATTGCATCATATGACCCCTTTAATAGTTTTTATGTTTATTGCAAAATATATATAGACACAAATAATTTTAGTAGTTTGAGAGCGTAGGAAGATTCAGTTACGTCATTTGCTTTGTTTCGTGGCAGTGGGCATGAAATTCTGTTGTTAAACATTATTTAAAAAATAAGTTGAATAACGCAGACTTTAATGATGCAGATAACATTGACTAAATTCCTCTTAGCTCACTATAGTTCTGTCTTTAAAAGGTCTGAAAGTTATTACAAATGAGTGCTCAAAATGTATGGTATTTTTACTATACTGGAACTTGGCTGTTGCACTGTTGTAGTGAATGTTTTTTTTTTCTGAATTGAGGTCATCAAACTAGGTCCACAGGAGTGTCATGGTTTCTTTTCATTTTCTTTGTAATTGGGGCTTCTCCTTCTCATGCTGGCTTCCATTCAGGATGATGGTTTGAATTTACATGTACAATGTTAGCTTCCACTTTATATTAGCTTGCTTTAACTACTACAATGAAGTGTTTAGTACAATTTGTGCTCATTTGTTACTGCTCATGGGCAGGTTTCGTGGTATACAGTACTGTGCAAAAGTCTTAGTCTATCTTTGCGGTAGCGTGTCAGTTGGAAATATCAGTTTACGTTTCCAAACAATATTTTTGTCATTAATTGTAATAATGCAGTGAGATTATTGTCTGCACAAGGAGTCTGACAACAGCCAGTGCTCCACA
>JAUMHE010000055.1:12925641-12935709 GCA_032359235.1 Enteromius mattozi
CATTGCCTGTACGACCCTGTGTTAAATAAACTGCAGATGGATCTTAATCTGACCGACTCTGTGCCTCCGTCGTCACAGAAATACTGATTAGAGGGCCTTTACACAACTCAAATTTTCTATTGCAAACAGAACCAGAGCTTCTAGTTGCAGCAAATCTAGTCACCAGTGTTAATTTATTAAGATCATATTTTAGTGTTATTTAATTAATTTGTTTAAATATAGCATCTAAATCACATGATCACAGTAAATTGATTCTCAAAACAGAGAGGAGCATGTTCATGTAATTATGCCTATCTCGGGGCTTCAGGTGTATAAATAGCTGATTATCTCACGTTTACTGCCAGTTCTTAATGCCAGCTTCCTATTTAATCCAACCTCCCAACGCCTGTTCATTATTCAGCAACAAACCACCTTGATGAGCGACAGTGTGAACTACCCTGGTTTGCAGTGCTAAGCCAATCATAACAGAGAGTTACACTTTATTTTAATGTATCCTTGTGTATTAGATTTTAAATAATATTACATGCATTTGCTATAAGGTAAGCGTTGGAGTATGGTTCTAGAGTTAGTTGCATATAATTATTTATAATTTACTGTGCATTAAGGGCACTATCAAATAAAGTAAAATCAACTAAATGAATAACAAAATAGGTTTTGGTGCAAGACTGCATGTGATTTGTGAGCATCCCATAATGCGGCATATGGAGCATTTCTATTTGACATTTTGAATGCACTATATTTACTCTCCGGGAGGGTTTCACACCGCAGATAACTCATCACAGCTGGTGTGGATGTTTAGTTTTACTCTGCATCTAAGCTCACATTATTTCATTTAATACCCCGTGAACACTAGCGTGAACGATTATCACCTTTTTTTCACTTGAACGCGTGCTATTAATGGCAACCAATTTTCCCCAGTCACATTTATATTGTACTGTGTAATTCAGCTTGATTCTGCATGTGGGTAGTTATAATGTGTCCATGGACTTTATTTTTAAATGCAGTTATCTTTTGTCTTGTCACAGCGTCTCTGTACCAACTTTTTTCTGCGCTCCTTCATTGGTCCCAAATGAATTTTCAGAAGAAAAATATTTCACGTGTCTTCTCAATGTGGCTTCATAAAACATGTATACATGCTAATTTTGAAATAATAAGCAAAATACGTCACACTTCAAGACATGTCAAGTTTTCAAAAGAATGTGAAATCAACTGGACCTGTGCAGTAAAGAGTGCAAGAAGTAAAAGTGTGTTTGATTCACCTGTATGTCAGACATCCAGACATCAGGGAGTCCGACACACGCAGTATGAGAGTGTTTAATTAGTGTGACCTGAGTGTAATTACAATGAGCCAAGGGTGTTAATTACCGCTGTGATCTTTATTTATGTAACATTTGTGTGCTTGAAATGAAATTCAGCTAAATTTATTTATTTCGACCTATCAGGTCAAGATTGTGTGTTATATATTGAATTGTTATTTATATTTATGCATTAGCAGGTGCTTTTAATCCAAAATTACTTACTCTAAGAAAGCAGTAGCATGAGAAGTGTTCAAAATAGGGATAATTTTGTCTCCTTTATTGTCCACTGGGCCAACATTTATTAGAAAAGTTCTAACACACCTTGCAAGTGACATGACATTAATATTGTAGTACAAACTGTGTGGGAGGACTCATGCATACATGTTTAATACTTAAGGTTAATGAATATTACAGGTAGCAATGTAAATGTGCCCACATACAGTATGCTGTGCTAAAGGCATTGCTCTATTGTTATTTTCCAACTCTTAGTGAATTGAAAAAAGCCTAATTACCCAACACTGTTTTCATTTCATACATTTGCATAATTATGGTTTATTTTCATTTTGGCATTACTGTTTCCTAATGCTGCGCTCCCAGCAGGTCAGTTATGCAAGATTTTAAGTGCGGCGCTAACAGTCACCAGCAGAAACTTTCACAATACACCAGGGAAGACAAGTTGACAGGATTTGCTCTTTAGGCTTGAATCTATGTCTTCGAATTTGCTATTTTTATGATAGTTTCTTCCTCCTTATCTGTCTCTGTCCCTCTCACACATATACACAAACACACACCTGTCCTTTCCCATCATGGTTCATTGAATGTGTGTGGGCAGTTTAATCATAAAATATATGTATTATCAAATAGGAAAAGACTTTGTTTTATTGCTGTATCAAAGAATAGCTCTGTCCTTTTTCTCTTCCATCTCTTTCCATGTGTGTTTGCTGAAGCAATGACTCAGAGTAGAAAATGAAATCACGTTTTCTGTTATACCCCACTGTCCTTCTTTCTTTATCTCTCCTCCGTCTCTGCCTTATCTTTTCTTTTTACACTCAAAGAGTTCAGCCACAATGTACTTTCTACATTTTCTGAAGGTAATCTAAGTTGTGCAAATGTCATTGCTGCAATACTTTGCTATGTGGTTACTGGGTGTTCAGGTAGGACTAGTTAATTGATGTTTAATCAAATAAATGTAGCCTATCCTCTGGTTTTATTATTGTATTGTATTGTAGAAATGGCTGTGGTTCCTCCCTCAGTGCAAGTAAGTACTGTATATGAGATTTTAGCCTGTTTTCACATCATCTCTCCCTCAATAAGCCACACAGTTTGAGTTGTCATTTATGTCAGTAGTGCTAACAGTGTGAGATGAGTGTGTTCAAAGCTACTGCATGGGTTTAGTGTGGCTCTGAGGGACACAATACAAAGATAAAGACAGCTCTGTCTTAGTCATTGTTCAGTAGGGGTTTGTTGGTAATGTGTTGGTACGTGTGTGTGTGCCAAACATGAGAAAAGTTCAAATTAAGTTTAGTCAGTGTGAGTAGCATTAGAGTGAACACTTTAGAGCATCTTTAATGTAAACTGGAGTTGTTGCAGTGAGACAGCTCTTGGTTGTTATACCTAGGCTTCTGTGAAAAAAAAAAAATCATCTGTAATAATGCGCTTGCTTTATAGGGAACACATTAAAACACAAGTACTTTTTGTTCCTATTTCCCTGCTGTGAGGGACAGAAATACAGTCTCTTCATTATGCTGTGCTGCGGTGTACCTGGTTGTCAATCATTCAGCCTTTCAGACTCGCTCAAGATGTTTTTGTCATAAATGTCAGACAATTCTGCATTGTTAGATTCCATTCTGAATAGAATTTTATTTGTATGACACTCTTGTAAATGATTACTGATTAGAGACGAATCTGTTTGATTTAAGCTTGTAATGAGTTCATAGAAAAGGCAGTTAATGAATTCAGCATCTATTATAATGTCTTTTATTAAATCAAATACTTCAGTTCAAAAGTTTGTCATTGGTAAGATTTTGAAATGTTTTAAAAATGAGTCTCTAAGGCTGCATTTATTTGGTTAAAAATACATAAAATCTGTAATATTGTTAAATATTCTTATTCTTAATTTAATATAACTCCTTTCTATTTTAAAATGTAATTTATTCTTGTAATGCAAAGCTGAAATTTCAGCATCATTACTCCTGTCTTCAATGTCACATGATCCTTCAGAAATCATTTTAATATGCTGATTTACTGCTCGAGAAACTTTTTCAAAATGCAGGATTTATTTAATGTTAATCCTTTTTAATAGACATTTCTTTAACTTTTAATAAATTCAGGGCATTCTTGTTTATTGAAAGTTTTAGTTTCTGAGAAGAATTTAAAAATTTTGAACCCCAATTGTTTAAACAGTAAATTATTAAATTATAGTACATTGCAGCAATAATTTGCATAATTTGTCTTTTCTTTAAATTTATATTGTAAACCATAAACAGCTGGTTAGAAAATATTAGATGGTTAAAAGATAATTATCTTAAATAATTACAAATGAAAATATGTCACACTACATTCTTATCATAACTTGAGCTTGTATTAAACAGATAAACAGAATAGTTACAGTGCAGTGTTTATAAATGTACATTAAGTTTGATTATTTCTGATGTGTTATATAGATTATAAGTAGATCACAGTTTGAATGTATCCTATCCCTGTGCATTCTCTTCTAAAACAAGTAAACTAATAAAGTTTTCTACAAAATGCTAAATGTCATAGCAATCAGTATAAAGATGTAGCAGCCAGGCAGGCAGTTTATTATATTTTGAACTGTTCCCACACAAAAGCTGTTTATTCAGCTTCTCCGTTGACATCTTTTCAAACAGGTCTCATTGTTGATCGTTCCAAGATGGCAGATGACAGGTGTGTTTTATCAGGGTTGGAACTGATCTCAACAGGACAGCTCGCTTCGGGACCTTGGATAGCGGATATAAGACCTTAAAACAATACAACACAATGAAGAGACAGTGCAATATTGAATCTTATTAAGGTCTTTGGAGAGTCCAATTCTGGTGATTTACACATAAAATGAGATGGGCAGATGTTGTTAAAGAATGCTTGAAACATTAATCCGTGCCCCAGGGTTGAACTTTTGTCTTCTGTTCACTTATTTCTTTCTTTATTTTCTTGAAGAGTATCTTTAGACGCGTGCGTCCCTGGAGAGCGAGCATGCTGTGGGGTCAGGTTTTTGTTGGCTGTGATGATGTAATCTCATGCTTGGAGCGATGCAATCGTGCCAGGCCTGTGTGGATCCTTTTACCTCATGGCAAATAAACAGGAGCATTTAACATGGGCTGAACCAATGGAGAGAGTGAGGGTAAACTGGACTGTCACACAATAGTTTGTCCCACACTGACTCATGGCTGAGTGGCTGTTAACGAGAGAGAGAGATAGAGAGAGAGAGAGGATGAATATTAGACATGGTACCGTCCCTCCTGGTTATTTGAGTGCACTCTCACCTTGCATATTATATAAGCCTTGCATTTATTTATTCATTTATTTCTCTATTTTTTGCGAACTGCCTTTTCCTCATACGCACTCGCACACACAGGCTTCTGCGCATTACACAAATAGCCCAAAGTGGCATTTCTTGCCAGAGATGTCCGACTCAAACCAAGTTTCTGCACGTATGCATTTATCTGTGTGGGTGTGTGTGATCCGTTCTGTGTGTTTTGTGTGCTGTTTATTTATATACAGCAGGGGTATTCATTTAAATGTACAAGAGGTCTCTAAATGTCCTTCCCACCAGAGGTTAGAATAATTAGCAGTCCAAAAATAACTTACACGGTTGAGTTAGTATGTTGTGTGGCTGTCACGTTAAATAAGAAGTGTTTTCACATGGTAGCCATAATATTCTGTTAAAGTAAGAAATAATGAACACTTTTTTACTGAATAAATCCTTTAACCCCTTGTGAAAAAGAAGCATGCTTACTTGTGCTGAATGTGCACTTATAGTATACTTAAAATCTTAAAAGTATTTATTTTTAAAAAACTGTATTTTCAGGAAATATAATATTAAAAAACAAAAGGCCACTTTAAGGGATAGTTCACCCCAAAATGAAATTTTTTGTCATTATTTACTCACCCTCGAGTAGTTCAAAATTTGTATAAATGTCTTTGTTCTGTCGAACACAAAAGAAGATATTTTAAAGAAAGTTTGTAAACAGGTTTTGGGTCACCATTGACTTCCATAGTATTTTTTTTTTCCTACTATGGAAGTCAATGGTAACCAAACAGCCTGGTTACAAACTTTCTTCAAAATATATGCCTTTGTGTTCGACAGAACAAACAAATTCATACAGATTTGGAACTACTCGTGAGTGAGTAAATGATGACAGAATTTTCATTTTGGGGTGAACTATTAGAACTATTAGTGCCATTAAAGAGAGTACACTTCTATGAATATGTTTATAAGCACACTTATGTGTGCTGACTAACAGACTAAATCTCATGTTAAGTATTTAATTATCATTTTTTAGTGTATTAAACAATATTACATTTAAAGATAATATTAGTGCTGTCAAATGATTAATTATGATTAATTGCATCCAAAATAAAACCATATGTGTATGTGTTCTGTGTATATTTAGATATAAATACACATGTACAGTATATATGTTGAAAATATTTACATGTGTTTACATGTCTATATTTATATAATTTATGATATAAATAAATGTTTCATATATAAAAATAACATACTTTTCTGAAATATATAAATGCATGTGTGTGTATAATATATTTTAGTTTAGCATAAATGCATGTAAGTACAATGAGCAATACACTTAAGACAAAAGTATTTATAAAAAAAAGGTGCTTGCATACTGAGTTCGAAATGTTTTTATGCGTTTTTTATTTTTTCTATCAAAATGCTTGCTGTGGAGGTGAAAACATAGAAAATCGAACTTGATTAGAATTTTTTTTTTGTGATGGACGAAAATCTTCAGAGGCAGTGTATAAACATGATTGACACAATGTGAAGTCATATAAATTTTTAAAGTGCAAAAATTTTGGACAAAAATTTCGTAATCATTGTTCAAAGACCTTAAGTATTTAGTATTTAGTTTAAAGCACAATAAATTTTCATTTAATTTCAGATAACATGCATTTAAGTGTATAGAAACCATTATATTCAGTTATTTCCATAGTCATTTTTTATGAGTGTACGTCTTTTTTTCCTAAGGGAAAGCATGTATAAAGAGAACAGAAATAGTATACTCTTTAAAAAAGTGCTTTGAAAACCTTTTTACAGAAACCAAACTACGTTACTAGATTATTACAATTAGTATTTCTTTCACACGAGAGTCACAATTTAGCTGTTTGAACAAAGTAACTGTATCTGGCAAAGTACTGTAACCATATTGTTCAGGCATTCAGTGTGCATGAAATCAACAAGAAGCAGAGACATCTTAACTGATCATTTGATTCATATCAATGCATCGTGAAACGTATCTTTCCACAACGCTTTAAGCTGTTTTTTTTTTTAGAAGTACCGCTTTCTCCATCTGGAGGAAAACCTGCTGTGGATAATTATATGCATGTATGATATGTGATTTAGTGATTCACCATCAGGGAGAAACCACTCTCGCATCCGGAACCAATATGTATAGACTCACATCCATATTTAAAGCGCTTCATCTTTTAATGTTAATGAGACCGTATTTTATTTTTTGAGTTGTAATTGCAGGCATCTTGGTTGGAAAGTTTAAAAATCAAATCCGTTTCCTGTTTAACCGCTCAGCCTGTCAGAACATCATCAAAGTTCACAAGTCAAGCCAGAGTTTGTGTGTTCAAAAGCGCTTGTGTGTGTTTTCCCATACACACGGTTGCTCTCAAAGCAAAGCAGTTTTCAATTTAGTCTATTCTAATTCCATAAAAGCATTTTTTCACACATGAAAAGCAGATCGTTGTATGAATAATATCGTTGCTGTGGAAACTGAAGATTCCCGCAGGCTGTTCATAGGGTTCGAGCCACCCTTCCACCCCCTGCCTCCTACCCACAGACGCTTCTCAGAGCGGGTGTGTGTGTGCGTGTGTGTTTGTGCATGTGCGTGTGAGAGCATCCTCTTCACCTCCGCTCAGAGATGGATTACTCATTCACATCTTTCAAATGTTTCTTGTGTAACCAGTGATGACAACCTTGCTTTACAGAATGACTTGCAAAATAGGGAGCGCTCCGAAGCCAGATGTTCCTGTATACCAAAAAAATATGCTCCACTTTGAAGTGCTGTCCACTAGATAACGGTGACTAAAAAGTTGTCTGAAGAATATTAAACCTTATTTATCTTCATCTTCCTTTGAAGACACTGTAAAAAGCATTTGGAAGCACTTAATAAAGCTTGTGTTAGGCAACAAAGAACAATATGAATATTTATCCCTCTATAAAATATTGATATAGTAATATCAGTGCTGGAAGCTGACGTGCATCCGTTTCTGGTTACAGCTTGTAGAGAGAAGTGTAAGTATTACTAAAAGTCCAATTTAAATTAGATTAGCATGCTCTGAAGGTAATATCCGCGTTTGCAGGCAATATTAAAGATTTAGGAGAGCTTAGTTTTTACACTTTGTTTTGTGTCAATTACCTGAACCTCCTAAAAATTCACTTGAATTTCTTGCCATCTTAATTTCTAATAAATGTGTGCAAGAATCAACATATTCGAAGAAGTCGAAATTGAACAAAATGAAACACTGGGCCGAAGGTTTTTTTTAAACATGTTTTTTCACATTTTTCCCCCATGTACTTTGCCAGTTTTTGCATACATAAAATAGCCAAAGTTAGCTTTTTACAGTTTTGTCTTGATATTCAAAGAAAAAACAAATCTTTTTAAAAACATGTATTTAGCATTAACATTATTTATTTTCATATATTCATTTTATCAGACATTATACTAACAAAGCACAATATAACTTAAAATAATAAGTTAGTAAAATAATATTTTTGGCCATTTTTGAGACCCCCTTCTTGAACCACTTACTGTACAAAAATATTCAGCCCTGCTGAGCAGAAGAAACTTCTTTTAAAACATTAGAAAATATCGCAGATTGGTGTTTGCAAAAAAAATAAAAAAAATCATAAAAACGTTACTAAGCAACTGTTTTTTTTTTCCAGATTTTGAACCCTGGCTAACAAGCAGAAGCAAGCGAGAAAGATTTCTGTGTCTTTATTGGACAGTTATAAATGCTTGCCGAAATGTTTGTTATATTAGTGCGTGTCTCTATTTGATCATGTCATGTCATTGTTTGGTACAATTTATTAAATTTAATTAAATTTGTATTTATTAGTTTAATTCTTTATTTTTTTTAATGACTTTTAAATGTAATGAGAGGTGGGCATGGGGTATCAGTAAGAAAAAAATATATTTTTTGCACATTCCTGGTCTTATTCATCAATTCACACAGAATATGTCACATTACAAATGTTAAATCGGTTGCACATGGCATTTATGGTGACCTTAATATGTACTGCATATATCTCCTTCATGTAAATACTGGTTGATGTCAGTAATCACCTCAATTTCTGGTCACAGCTGGTTTAAAGTGCAAGGACCTTGTTGAAAGTTTCAAAAACACTAAACAAAGCTGTTAATGGAGTGGACTAATGACTAAGAGCTTTCTCTCTAAAAGCTAATCCATATCCCAGTAACAGGTGGGTGTAAGCCGCTAACAATAATGATGAAATATGCCTTCTAGCAGTAACCAATAATTCCCATAACTGCACACATTATCTTCCCTAAATTACACACTTATGTACAAAGCATCTAATTAATCTCTCTAGTTAATGTGTTGCATCACCTCTTGAACTAGTCATTTATGCACTTTCATTGAGATGGATTTAAATAGTTAATGCCGAAACGGTTATCCTAACCTTATGTTTACTAAACAAACCTAGCTTTATTCTAATTATGGACTGCTCTTTAAAAAATGCAAAGCAAAAGCAGCAGTTTTATTGCAGCAATTAACCCTGTGTGACACATAAAGGCAAATCATTTGTATCTAGAACAATACAAGGGTGAGTAAACGAGTTAAAAAATATTTTTACATATAGAGAAGGTTTTTTTGTAAATAGCGGTTCAAACTGTGATAAATGAGAAATGGTTTGCTGCAGGTCGTTCATGCTGAGGAGGCTGAATCTCCCGCCGCTGCAGGAACACAGAGACACATACAGTCAAATTGACAGAGAAAAAAGCCATTCCCACCCATTCCTAGATAGAGCTGAAAGCTCTATAATTTTCATACATGTGATGTCAACCTCTCACCTAATAAACGTGACATGCTTTCTCACTGAAAAATGTTATGATAGTCCTTGACTCTAGCAACTGTTGTAATCACTTTTCTAGATGCTGTAGACTGTGGGTCTGCATTGCAGTAATGCATGATAATGTCTTTTCAGTCTGTAATCCATAAGCTGTTTTTTGTCATATGACAGTTGATTGATTGTTTCATTCTGCATGTAGGGACATTATGCGATCACATTTGTCATTTTCAGCAGCTGGGACTTTCATTCCAGTAGGTCTCATTTCATTTGAGTTCGTGTATGTATCAAATTTGGCATGAAATGAAAATTCTCAATCTGCAGTTGTAATGTACGTGAACCCCTTCGAGTGGGTTGGTTTTTTGTAATAATTGGTTATTTAATTATCAGATTTTCAGGTCCCACTTTATATTAAGTGTCCCTTATACCTGTGTACTTCCATAGTAACTAGATGTGTATGTAGTATGTAACCAC
>JAUMHE010000055.1:12942522-12968659 GCA_032359235.1 Enteromius mattozi
TATTTATTTTTTTAATTAGGAATAGCTACAACTGTGCCATTTTTAGCAAAGCATTTTACATAAAAAATAAATATCTGTACTAACCACCCTCAATTCAGTGTAACCTAAATGTGCCAAAGAAATGCTATATACACTGTATTTAAATTAAATTATTGTCATTGTTTTAGGATTATTATTTTATGCCTCCCCAGAATATGAAATTAATGTACCAGTGTCAGCTGATTCATCCAATTTTGCAGCAAGTCAGGCAAGTGTTGTAAACTAGGCAATGGTAAAATGTCAGAGGAAAAATTTTATTGGCATGATACACTAATCAGATATTTTGAAGCTGGGTATCACTTGCAATTGTTTCCTGCTGAATCTACAGCGCCAAGGAAACAAAATGATGATTAAGATGTGAGTTTGCAGTCTAAATTGAATGTGATAAGATACAAAAAACTGTGTACCATACCAAAAAAAAAAAAAGGACATTGCATCTTTCAATTGCACCGTGGTGTTTTAGTGCCATGTTAGAATCTTAGATTTTGAGATTAAAGGTTAAACACTGAAATATGTTTATTCTATTCTTAAGTCTATTCTTGACCTATTACAGCTTTATTCTTAAAATCTCTGTATAAAAATATTGAATTTATATATACATATTATATTTAAATGTACGTATTTCAATAACGTTATGACATTAAAATAAAAAAAGTAACAATGCTTTAAGAATTAGGTTGTAGGAAATTAAAGGCTGAATATTGTAAGAAATTCTTTTTTAATAAAAAACGTGTTTGTAGATAAAATGGCTTTATTCTGAAGATCTCTCTATATAGATATATTATTTATGCCTGTACTTTCTTTTGATAGTCCACTTTAGACATTCTACTAAGATAACTCTGCAAATGCATTTCAACTAACTCTCATTAGAGCATTGGTTTGGGATAGTTGTTTATTTATAGATGATGCATATACAGATTTTTTATTTTGTGTGCATATTCAATCTCAATCAGTGCCTTACTGCAAACAGCATTCTACACAAAAACGAAACACTGACCTATGGTGTAATGTAAAACTTTCCCTTTTCTAACTAGAATTTTTTAGAGTTGTTTGTTCCTCTGTGAGTGTGTCAAATTAATTCTGATAATGATCAGCACAACATTTTGTCAAACTGGCATCTTTATAGGATAAAAGAGTTTTGTTATCTGTCTTGCCAGTGCATTTCTGTTACCCATGATAGATGCGAGTTCAACATAAAATCTGGAGCGTTGTAACATCAAGGACGTTTCAGGAATGTATTTCTCTGTTTTGAAAGAAAGATTGAGTCAGATGGAGCGGGCACATCGCTGCTGGAAAACAAGGATGTGTCACCCCTTTAATACATCTGCTCAAATGCTGGCTTTATTACAGAACCCAGAAGAGCTTTTACTGTAAAAACACATTACATAAACTTTTTAAAACTGATTGGAAGGGTCATATATGTGGGAGTATTTCAGCGGCTCAATAAGAGGATGCTATATTTTCTTGAAATATTAATGCACAGCTTGCTTTGGATTGTATTGAAATGGCTTTAACAATGTTTAATTTAAAGGGACACTCAATATTTTTCTAAGCTGAGTGTGTGGAATAGAAAATAACATTAGAAATGAATCTCGGATGTGCTGTTTGTGTATGTTATTGTGGTCTATATGAGATGAGAAGGCCGTATGCCGATTCTCTACGTTTCAAGCGCAATAACACTCGTCCTCAAAACCATTTCTCTCGTTTTTCAATTCTTTTGTTTTTCTAGCCGGTTATTTTTGTTCTCCTCCTCTCGCTCTCATTTTGCTCTCTAATAAGCACAGATGCTCCCACACGTTGACACTGATCTTTAAACATCTATCGTTTTACAAGTCAGGAGAAATATATCCTCTTCCCTCTCTTTCCCTGCCCTCAGCCACCCCCATAGTGAGCCTTTTGCACACTTTTTTTTATTGTATTTTCTGTCTTTCTCCTCCCACTCTCCTCTCCTCCTCTGTGTGAAGTCCTGGTTCTGTCCTTCAGCCACCTCTGTGTCTTCATGTGAGCTTCCAAACTTCCATCCCGCAGTCTCCTCAAACGCTGGATCCACTGGTCGCTGTGTAGGTGTTTCTCCAGTTATCCTGCTGCTCATCCCTGGATGCCTCTTTATCTCTCCTCACTCACTCTGTGGCTGCGTCTCAAAAGCTAGTGTGCTGCCTGCCTAGACAGCATTTTTGCTTTAAAAATGCTGTCTTGGCTTGAAGTTCTTTGAGTTTGAATATTCAATTTCGGCATTTGAACAAGTCTAAGATGGCACAAGAAATGTCTTTGTTGGCAGTTCGCTTGGTTTTAAGTCTGAATGTTTTAAAATCGTGAAATATCTACAATGCCCAGAAATCACTGTGTAGGAAGGCAGCTCGATTTTGAGTTTTATTGGCTGAGCAGTAAAGTATGCAACTGAAAAATGCCCCAAAATTCTGTCTCTGTAGACAGATCAGTAGAGTTTGAGTTAAAATATGCTTCTACAATACCTACAAATGCTGTTTTCTTTGGCAGCTCACTAGGTTTTGAGTACAGATACAGTTCAAATTGGACATGCTAATGATGCCTAAAATGCTGTCTATGTTGGCAGCTCACTTTGCTTACTTTTTTTTTCATTTGAATGTTCAGTTTTAACATTCCACTGATATCCAAAACTTTTAAATAGGCAACTATTTGAAATATTAGAATCAAATATGATGCATCATGTTAGAAATTGTGTCTAGACAGATCACTATTTTGAGTATAAATGCTCGATATAAACATTTAAATGCTCCCATGACAAACGTGCTGACTGGTCAGATGACTAGTTGACTTTTCAGTTTGTTTGAAACACCATTATGATGCTTAAAAATGCTATCTTGGTAGGCAGTTCACTATGTTTTCAGTCTGGACTTCCGAAAATGTTCAAACATGTCTGTGATGTGAGGAGTGGGGGGAAAGATGCCTATGTAGGCAGCTCACCAGATTTTAAGTTCAGACATTAAAATAATCAAATGCTTGAATGTGTTTATGATGCCCAAATGTTATCTTTTGATAAGCAGCTTGCAAAGTTTTGAGTTGTGATGTACAAATCAAAATGTTCAAACATGCATTAAAAATGCTGTCTGTGTAGGCAGTTTAGCAGATTTTGAATTCAAATCAAATAACCTGTCAATGATGCCTAAAAATGCTGTCTAGCTAGGCAGCTCACTAGTTTAAATATTTGATTAAACATGTCAACAATTCCCAAAACAGTAGATAAACTGCTTACTAGATTTTGAGATTAAATGTACAAACTGAATGTTCAAATATGCCTTCAATGCCTTTGACCGGTTACTAAGTTTGGAGTTTCGAATACTAGAATCAAATATGGTGCTTATGATGCCAAAAATTTAGACATCTCATTTTATTTTGAGATTAAATACTTGATTCAAACAATTAAACATTTCATAAGTACCCTAAAAACGCTGTTTAGTTAGGCAGCTCACTATAGGTTTTAAGTTTGAATATTCAATTTGAACATTTAAGCATGTATACAATGCTGCCCAAAAATGCTATCTAGGTAAGAAACACACTAGCTTTTGAATTTGGGATATTACAATCAAATGTATAATCATGTCTATGATGCATAAGATGCCATCTAGATTGGAAGCTAACTCAGTTTTGAGTTCATATGCTTGATTTATACATTTAAATGCCCCTAAATACTCAAAATAATGTTGTCTAGGTTGACAGCTCATTAGTTTTTGAGTTTGAATGTTCAGTTTAAATGATTTAACAGTCTTATGTGCCCAAAGTAGGTATGCTAAGCAGGCAGCTTATTAGGTTTAGAGTTTCAGGTATGACCAAATTAATAATTTTGTTCATCATGCCTAAAATGCAGTTAACGTAGGCAGCTCATACAGTTTTGAGTTTGAAAGCTTGATTTAAACAGTTACACACTGGTTTATGTTAAGTGCTCAGTTCAATCCTTTAAATATTCCTATAACCCGGAAAATGTGTAGTTTTGCTCATTTAGCTGCTCACTTAGCTCACTAATTTTTAGTTTGAGTGTTCAAATCAAACATTCAGACATGGTTATGATTCCTGAAAATGATGTCTAGGTTGTCGACTGACTACATTTTCAGTCTGGAAGTTCAAATCAAATGTTCAAATGCATCTTTGATGCAAAAAATCATGTGCATATGGGTAACTTAAAATCAAATTAAATCGAGTTGAGTTACATTAAAATTGTGTGCTCAAATGTGCTTATGATGTCCAAATGTTATCGTTTGGTTTGCAGTTCGCTAGGTTTTGAGTTGTGACTTTCAAATAAAATGTTCAAACATAAAAATGCTGTCTAAGTAGGATTTTGAGTTCAGTTTGAGTTCAAACCAAAAACTCAGTGATGCAAATGCTGTCTAGCTAGGCAACTCACTAGGTTTTGAGACAGCCTCTCTCTTTTTCTCTCTCTCTCTCTCTCACTATGAGACAAATTTCCTGACCCTACAGCATGCCAAAGTGAAAGCAGGCGGTGAAGCGCTAGAAGGATTGAGAGATGGAAAAGATAAACGGAGGTGTGAGGGAAGTGGAGAATATAAATAGAGAGGATTGAGTCTTTCTTTAATTACAGTTAAGTGTGACAGGAATGAGATGGAAATCGGGCCTTATCTTTTAGCTTTGGAAAAGCAATGACTTGGCATATGAATGTGTGTGTGAAATGGAAAGCGAGACCCCTCAGGTGAGGCTATTACTCGTGCTTTAGCAAATAGGTGCAGGCTGTGGCATGGGGATAATAAACGTGGCTCTGTTGAAAAGCTCTTACTTGGTGTTGCGTAATCTTTCCACTAGGAGCTCTCGCTCCGGGGACTGACTGTCTCTCTCGCTGCCTTTAATTCAGTCTCTGTCACAAAACATTTACAGAGGTAAGATGCTGTTTAATCCCATGTCTATAATGATCTGTAGCGACAGTCCACATGATTTGCATATATACTGTACATTGTAAACACTGCGGTGACTTAAAAGCAAAGACTTTCTGTGCTTTTTAGTTACTTTTCTTCATAGTGCATAGAAAAAATATATTATCCAGCCACATAAAACAGCCAAGCTGGAGCCTATGCCAGCTGTAGATTGAACGAACATGCAAGTGGTAATTTACTATATCTAGCGCCTACTTACCTGCTTCAACAAGGGCTAAGCGAACGTTACATCTCCTAATTAATATTCATGAACCAAGCTGTTAAGATTTATAATGATTCACTTTTCATTCCTGCGCCCGTATATTATCACTATAAAACTGAAACATTATGGTATATGTTACGTAACATTTCAGGAGCTATTCGTTAGCTTTTTATTAATTCACATTCATATTTACCTTATGATTGTGCAATTTGCATGCTTTCTCTTTTTGACCTTGTTTAGTGGGACTAAACAGGCAAATGTTATGAAAATATTTTCCCCACATTGTTTAAGGCTGTAATAAATGGATTCGAGACCAATTAAAGAAAAAGTGTGTGACAGTGTGTGGCTGGATTCTGCTGTTAATGAATACACTAGTTTCACATGGTTTCCTTTTTTTCGGACTTACACAAACCCTAGCTTATTTAAATTACCATTCAGAAGTTTGGGGTTGAAAAGATTTTTAAATGTTTTTGAAAGTAGTCTCTTATTTTATGATGTTTAAAAAACAAAACACACAATATTGTGACATTTTTATTACAATTTAAAATAAATGTTTTCTGTTTTAATATATATTTTAAACAATTGTACGTGATTTTATATTCCTGTGATGGTAAAGCTACATTTTCCGCAGTCTTCAGTGTCACATGATCCTTCAGAAATCTTTGTAATATGCTGATTTTCTGCTTAAGAAACATTTCTTATTAATATCAATGAAATGCAAACAGTTGTGCTGCTTAATGTTTTTGTGGAAACTGTTATACATTTTTTTTCAGAATTATATAATATAAAGAATGGCATAAAAAGTTCAAAAGATTTTTTTTTAAATAAAAGTTATGTTTTTAACAATGTAAATATCTTTACTGTTACTTTTAATGTGTATCCTTACTTATTTCACAATTATAGTATCATAAATATATGATTATAACTGATAATATATATTATATTTTTAACTAGAGGCAGGAAAATGTTTTAGGAAAAAAATTCTTGACATTCTTGATTCACAATATAAGATTTTATATTGTTGTTAAAAAAACAGTACATTTTTAATTAAACCATTTATTTTACTGATATTTCTGTCAACTGTAAAACACAGCTCAATGCAGGTCAGTAAAAATCTGAAAGAATAAAAGAAATATTTTTACATTTGTTTTTAGAGTGGAACTAGTAAATAAATACAAAACACAAATGGAGGAAAATATTCCACGCTGCTTGGTGATTTTACTTTGGAATCTTCAGAAAACTTTAACTGGATATTTCTCAAAATCAAGAAAATTTGCTCATTCTTACTCATTTTGCCTGCACGGGTCATATTTGCTTAATTAAAAAGCACAGGAATTTTAATTTTATTAAAATTGAGAGAGACACTGCATATTTTACAGCCCTGAAGAAAACATACATTTGCATCACATGATGTTGTTGCCATGGTAAAATGAAAGGGTTTGGATCAGCATGTTTGACTGCTGTGGCTTTAGAGCTAAATGCTAACGTGCTACAGATGGAGTGACTCATGCAGCATGTAGTGTTTCAGTGAAGAAGACCACTTCACTGATTCTTCATTCTTCTAGGAAATGCTGCAGTATGAGACTGGAAATCTTCCCAAACTGAACTTGTGAGTGGCCGTTTGCTGTGGAAGCAGATAGAAGCGCTTAAACTGCATGTGGGCCGCCTTTGAATGTCAGCTGAATAGCAAATATCAAGAGTGCATACAGTATGAAAAGGAGCGAATAAAGGCGTCATGGGGGGAAAATACCATACGCATAATGAGCAGACTTACACAATGTGAAGATTTCAGTCACTGTACTGGTTTATGTAAGCCGCTGGGGTGGTAGCAGTCTTTAGTTCCCTTTCTGAGCTCAAGAGTCCTTTCTCTCCATCTTTCTCTCGCTCTAATTCTCATTCACACATCAAACAATGCTGCTTTTTACTTTACAGCAGGATGACCATTATTGCAAAGTATGATATTTGAATAGCTTTCTTACATTCAGACTAATATTCATATTCAAAGTGCACTCCGTAATTTTCTTATTTAAATATTTTACTTAATTTAAAAAAAAAATTTAAGCAAAACTAGACAAAATTATATCACACTAGAGATGCATAATATACTGTTACCATATCAGTTATCGGCTAGTACTGATTTATTAAATTGTTGGTCTATATTCATGCCAATGTTGTCATGTTTAAGTTAATTTCACATTACTTATTAACACTTTCAACGTTTAACATCTCATTACAGCGCTCTCTGTATTGTATGAACTGCTTTTGCTTGTTTGTATGTTTGTGCTATCGTCTGCTTATCTGCTTCTTTCTCTGTCCATCTCTGTCCCTTTATTTGCTCTCCACTCGTCCTTCCATCCCTTTCTGTGTCTTTCTCTGTCTTTCTCAGAGGTGTCAGACTACACTCATCCTCCAGCTGCTCCACAATCACTCATCTCTCCTCAGCTTCCACCTTCAGTTCCCATCAGCCAGGTAAAAGCCGCAGTCACCATCAATTCTGCTGCCCTTCCAGGTTGGGCAGACCCGAGCCGGCCTCCAGCAGGTGCTCAGAGCGGGCCAGGTAAGGGCCAGCAGAGGGCCGACAGAGCCAAAATCATCTAGTTTCCTTAGTTTCTGCACCCATAGCCTTCCTTAATGCCACTTCAGGCCATTTCCCCTCTTCAGATCCTCATATTACCCTGAAGAGCCTTTCACAATTACAGCTGTTCGCAGTGACAAAGAGACCTGAAGTCATTCATTCAAAATGACAGTAATTTCCTGCAACATTAGAAGCAGCAACTGTTGTCGATGTGACAAAGTAGAGCTCAACTTTATGCAAATAAGCAGCAACACAATGCAGAAACTACCAATGGGAAAGCAGAAGGTGACCCACCTCCTGATACTGTAGTTTTACTGTTGAATGCACTCACTTGCAGGTTAAAGGGTTAATTCACTCTAAAATTAATTACTCACCCTCATGTTGTTCCAAACTCAAAAGACCTCCGTTCATCTTCAGAACACAAACTAAGATATTTTTGTTGAAATCGGAGAGCTATCTGACCCTCCATAGTCAGTAACACAACTGAAATGATCCAGGTCCAGAAACGTAGTAAAACATTGGTAAAACAGTCCATGTGACATCAGTGGCTCAACTTCAGTTTTGCGACACTAGGAGAATACTTTTTTTGCACAAAGAAAACAAAAATAACATACAACTTAACTTAACCGTTCTTTTCCCCTGACTTGCGTTTTCCACCATTTTAGAGACAATCACAACACGATACAACGCGTACGCATGCTTTAACGTATCACCCTTGTTTACGTTTGGGGGGGGGAGTGTGTGCATGAATGTAATCTGCGATTGTTTACAGCTAGAGGAAAGCATCCACATGCGTTGTGATACTTTCTAAAATGGCGGAAGACATAACTTGAGTAAATTATGTTGTTTTTGTCTTCTTTGAGCATTGCAAAACTGAAGTTGACCATTGGTGCCACATGGACTATTTTACTGACGTTTTTACTACATTTCTGGATCTGGGATCTCTTCAGTTTTATTGCTGTCTATGGAGGATCAGATGGTTCTCTGATTTCATCAATAATATCTTAATTTGTGTTCCGAAGATGAACGAAGGTCTTACAGGTTTGGAATGACATGAGGGTGAGTAATTAATGACAGAATTTTCATTTTGAGGTGAACTAACCCTTTGAACTGCAGTGAACTTATGAGAGCTGTTGGCTCTTGATGCCACTCCTTATTTCCTACCCCTTTTTCCTGTCTGCACTCTAATGTCCTATGAATAAAAGTAAAAAAAAAAAAAAACTCCACAAATCAACAGTTCGCATTAAAATATCAAATTTTGCTGCGAAATGCTGTGATTGTGAAAACTGCTTTACACCATGTGTGATGCAACAAGTGTCCATTACCAAGTCCTGAAAAATCACATCCCATCTAAGCATATTCCACTTTTTCAAAAGAAAAATACAAAAATGCCACTGGGACAGTACCTTTTCAAAAGGTACTAATATGTAAACCGCAACAAACTCTACAGAGATGTACGTTTTAGTATTTTGTACCTAAGGGTACCACTCCAGTGACAGCTTTGTACCTTTTATTCAGAAACTGTGGTGCTCAAACATATTATTTTTTTTCTGCTGGCCCACTAGTTTAGATTTTCAATCAATACACCACAAAAGAATGATCAATGTTTAGCAATGCATTTTTTATATTTGCTAGAACTGTATTTATTTATTTTTTGATTAAATATTGGATTTACTTTACTTTTTTTCTGAAAATCAATATGCTGTAAATCAAAGTCTTTAAATTCATGAATGTGCTAGAGAACAATGACATATAATGCAAACCATTACTAAACACTACTATGCAGTAGTTTTATCACATTCCTACTAATGCTGTCAAGGTGATTGTGATTTTTGCAGTTTTGAAAAAACCTATTAGCCAGCTACATAACCTTATCTTTGTGATAAATCAGCAGAATTTACAATAATGAATTAGAGGATCGGTGTCACACAATCAAGAGTGCTGTTGCTGAATAGACAGCTGTACAGTCCTGAATAAAATCCTAAATATACAATAATGTTCAAAAGTTTGAGGTTGTTAAGATTTTTTAATGTTTTTAAACGTCTCTTATACTCACCAAGGCTTCATTTATTTGATCACAAATACAGTAAAAAGAGTAATTTTACAAATATTACAATTTGTTTATTGTAATCTGAACCTGGACCATAAAACCGGTCACAATGCCTTTTTTGTTTTAATTAAGATTTATACATTATCTAAAAGCTAGATAAAGCTTTCCCCTGATGTATGTTTTTGTTTTGTTGTTTTTTTTGGGTGGGACACACCTATTTAAAAATCTGGAATCTGAAGGATCAAAAAATCGAATATATTAAGAAGTTCACCACTCTATAAGTTCTTAGCAATGCATTTTACTAATCAAAAATTAAGTTTTGATATATTTACTGTTACTGTTATTTACAAAATATCTTCATGGAACATGATCTTTACTTAATATCATAATGCATTTTTTGCATAAAAGAAAATTACAAATGCATTTACTGTTAGTTTTGTCACTTGTTGCTTTAACTTACCTTGAAATATGATGTTAGGACATGGTGTAATGCTTTCCAACGATCTGTTGATTCACCAGCAGTTTACCAAACCCTCCACACTGCCCCTCACCCTTTGACCTGTTGCACTCATCCAAACGGCTGCCCTCACCCGGTGTGTCACATTTTTTGTGTACCGTGTCCTTCCTCTTGCCCTCCCTGTGAAGTGCTAAGAGAAGGACACTTCAGGGACTGCGGAGGAGGAAGTGATCACTTTAGCACTGTCGGAGATGATGCTAGATGAGGCTTGTCAGACAGACGCTTGAGGAAGTGAGAGGTACCAATTAATGCCTTACGGTTTGACGGATGCCTGTCATGTACAGTTGCTACAACTTTCACCTCATCTCTCATCAATTCTTCCTATATTTCTCTGTCCTTGTCCACCAGCATCCCTCGTTCCATCTCTCTCTTCCTCCAGCGTCTTACTAAGTCAGTGTACACGCAGGATCAAACATGGCTGGCTCAGTGTAAGCCTCACAGAACAGCTATGATTGAGAGAGAGAGTAAAAGAAGAGACACACACAGAGTGTGTGAACTTGATCTGTCGCTCTCTATCCTCTTTTCCTTAACTGTGCCATTTAAAGCCTCATGCACACGTCTGCTGGCAGAATGCCTCCCAAAATAAAAGCAACCTCATTACTTTAGACTCTGACTGATTCTCTCACTTTCTGATTTTCTTAGCTATTTCCGCTAATTTGATGCGAATGAGAAAACGGTGTGATAGATTGATGTTGCTTAAAAAAGTCAAATGTGTTGTGTTCAATGCATACTGCATGTTGATAACAATATTTACCATAAATAATATATAATAAAAAAATGATTAACCAATTAGTTCAATGTAAATACATTTCATTAAAGCCACAGTCTGTTTTCCTTTTTATTATAGATTGCCATTATTCTGAACATTACTAGGCCTAGTATTTTTGTATATATATTTTTTTATTGTTCACTTATCAATACAATTTTCAACCAAAGAAGGGAATACAGAAGATCCCACAGAATCCCTATACTCATAATTCAGATAATTCACCTCGTATACACATAATTCACCTGGGATTGGTGTTTCGGTGTATTTTTAGAATTCAAAGTAAATGTTGTCTTGGCAACACACTGAAAATATATATTATAATATATAAATTATATATAGTATTTATTTTATTTTAGCATTTATTTTTATTAATAAATTGTATTTTATTTCAAGAATTTTTTTTTATGGTTTTAGTTTTCATTTTAGTCAACTATAATAAGCCTGGCACATATTACTTTGAAGATACTCATATATTTACCTTAATGAATGATCATTCTCGTTGATTGTGAAGTGTATAATTTTTTACAATGTTAAAAAAATGTCCCTTAAAACTAAAATGCAGACAAATAAGCTATTTGTGGTTTAGCTTCTTAAAAAAAACGAAAAAGCTTAATTGAAAATTACTCAAGAATCAGCTCAGCAACAGCTCAACCAATGGTTTGAATTGGGGGTGGGGCTATTTGTCTGCTGACCAATTACAATGAAAGTATTCAGGAAACCTGTTTGGCAATGTTGCATAAATTACACTCTTCAGCTTTAATGAAAATGAAACATTAAAATGTGTGTTTTTTGTATTATTACTGGACACAAAAAAAAACCAAAAAACAACAACATGGGTTGTAAAACAGATATGACCAAGCAGATAACAAAATAACATACTGAATCACTGTCATAACCTAATTTTCATTCTCATTAAATCAAAAATGGCACTTTACACTGACTATTGTTTATACACTTTAACTAAACAGTAGCAAGCAATTGGGTGTTTATGCATTTACAGACAAACTATTTATAGATTTTCCAATTAGGCTAAAAGTTTTGCAGTGCTCCAGTAAAGATGATGCATGAAGCTGTGATCTAGCAACTAGTGGAATGTGTTGCCATCTAGTGGACATATTTAAGCAAAGCAGTTCGAGCTCTGAATGGTACAGCACTTTCCTTTACTTTATTTCAGGTAGATATAAATAAACTCAATAATTTAGCGTCTGTTTTTCATGTTCTTTATGTGTTTTCATCCCTGTTTTTCTGACTTTCTGTCGCTGTATCTCTCTCTTTCAACTCTCTGACCCTCTTGTCACTCATCGTTAGTGAGGAAGAGGAGAAGGAGGAAGGCGAGAGTGATTCTGTCCATCAGTTCTGTTGCACCGCCTCCGGGTGCAGTAGCCCCTCCTCTCGCTAACCTGCAGCCAATCAGCTTGAGTGGAACGGCTTGATTGATATTAATTGCTTGAACTCTGTGAAGGCAGGACTTCTTTTGGTACAGTTTTTGTAATTGCATGTTGAAGAGCTTGCTTTGTCGATTAATTGTTACATTTGTTTCTGTTAAGTAATTGGAAAACTTCTTAATCAAATCAATCGATAAATGAACACTGCATTCAGTTTGGAGACGGTGACAGTGACTGTATTTCTATATGTCTCTGTACAGAAATATCAGGTACAGTCAATAATGTTAAAATGTCTAAAATAAAGCTGCTTTATGTTTGAATGAACACTGCACAGAGATACAGTGACTGACTCTACAGCCATGTGAGATGTCTTTAAATTTGCTTAGTATTATAGAATGCATATACTATCTGCTGATTATACTATAGGCCTAATATAATATTACAATAAAATATCAGTGTCGTTGCTGGTTATTCTTCCCTTTTTATGCTGACATTTTTATATCAGTTCATCCCTGTCATTGAGAAGCTTTTATTTGTAAATGAGTGGTATCCCAAATGTCACTGTGCTTGCTGATTTTGTGTGCACTGTGTTAACCTATTGTTCATAATTAATGTTTACTCTTGTTGTTTTCTCTTGTAGGAGGCATATATTAAAGCTGCCACTATGAATAAAGTCGATCGTTATCAGGACACGCTAACATTTTGACTGAAAATGCAAAAAAAAAAAAAGTGAATTTTCAGAAAGCTAGAGCAGAAAGTGGTGCTCAGAAAATGAGGAAAAATGTCACAATGAACAGAAAATGACATGACATTTTTATTTCAATAGGTAAAATTTTATTAGCCGATATTCAGATAAAAAAAAATCACCTAACGTTTTTTTTTTTTTTTTGGCATTACACATCAAACATGATATAAATGTCCTGTCACATTCACCATTGCTTGGCAATTGTTTTTAGGCAAAATCAGAAATCCACGTGGAAATTTCATCAGAGGACAAAGTTATGTAGATTTAACAAAAGTATTAAGCCCAGCTGACAGGGAACACACAATATTCACTGGCATTTTTTTTAAAAAATTTTTTAAATGTTAAGACAAAACATACTTTTGGAATGTTTTTTAGTATATGATTTCTGTAATGCATTATAATGTTGACAGAAAACGTTCTTAGAATATAAAAAAATTATATTTAAAAAAATAATGCTACATTTTGGGTAAAAACTAAATCAGTAGAATGTTATAAGAAACAGTTTTTTAATCTTAAAAAAAATTTAAATAAACACTGTTGAAAACAGACAATGGACCTTACTTTAAATGTTGCTAATGTGACTGAATGGCAGCGTTTCCTGAGAATGACACAGATGCACAATAGTATATCCAGTTGATATTTCAATGACCTATATAATGCATATATGCTGTTTAAAGGGACAGCAGCACACTATCGAACTTGTAGTCCACTTGTATTTGCAGAATGAAAACAAGGTGCTATTATTGAAAAGAAGCTCACACATGCTGTAGATATGAATAAACGTGATGACTGAAAACTCTGTGTTTATGTCGATCTTTCACCAGCCTTGTTCCTGAAGCTCATGAACTTTGCCCCGCCCCTTTTTGATCGCACACATGCTGTTTAGGAATGCATGTATGAAATGAAACTGCTCCTCGCCCCTTCTCTCTCTTCACTCCTGTCAGTGTTAATATTGCAGCATTAATCAACATATGTGCGTCAGGCAGCTATATTTATACACATTGTTTTCCCTACGCTTGAGCTGTCAAAAGACTGTCAGAAATGTAGTCATTCAACTCTGCAGTGTGTGTGGGTTTGTGTGTGTGTGTGTGTGTTTGTGAGGGTGCGGTTGTGTCACACAGGATCAGTGTGAATGACTGTCTCTACCAGCAACACGGTAAGTGTTCTTATGATTGTCATGTACAAAATTGCCCTCAATGTCCATCACACAACAGAGTTTGTGGACTATTAATATCAATATAAAAGTTTATAAGAGGTTTTAGACATTAGTACAAGTTTTCATGTCTGAAGTTCAAGTAAGTGCTCTAGGCAAATATATACAGTTTAAGTGTAAAACACAAGTGTCAGCGTGTTTTTGTTTGTTTGTGTGAATAGTGTTATTCTGTCAAAAAGGAAATGCTGTGTTCATATTTGCACTTTGGTCTCTTTATTTTTAGGACCATTATTTCCTGCCATATAATGCAGGTGATTTGAATGTGTTTACTGACTGCTCATTATAACCAGCAGCTAAAGAACAGGTGAACACGATTCAGGTATGGCTGTGAGAGACAAGTGAAAGTGTTTTGGCGTTTGTCTGTGTGTCGTGAAGACATGGCAGGAGCTCCTTTGAGACCCTGAGCTGTGTGTGTGAGAGAGGGAGGGAAAGAGAGTATATGAGCTTTGAGGATGGATGAGGAATAATCAGCAGTATGGGACCCGTCTGACAGGATAGAGTGAATGCTGGAAAAGAGAGGAGGTAAGCGCTTTATTAATACACAGACCCTCAGGTGTAGCTCTGGTCAAATGGATTGTGGGATTGCTTGCAGGCTCAGCTCGTGGTGGTTGTGTTCAGATGTGCTTGGCTGGTTCATTTCATTTTTAGCAGTTTCCTTTTATTTTGTCTTGTCAAGGGGAAGTATGACCATATCTGATGAAAGTGATCTGTTTTATCTATAGGAATGCCTTTCTTAAAAAGAAAGTTCATCCCAAAATTAAACTTTTGCTCAACCTCATGTCATTCCAAACCTGTTTGACTTTCTTTATTCCACTCAAGAAGATATTTTAAAAGTTATTAATGGTTTTTAATAGTTTTTGACTCTGTGGTAAAAGTTAATAGGGTATTAATTTAATGTAATTTAATTTAATTATCATTTTAATTCAAATAAAAATTTGATTATCAATAAAATAAAAAATCATTATAAATCTGTATAAAGTTCTACACACACCTTGCATTTCAGTTAATTAAATATTTAATTTAATTTGAGCTAATTTAATTAAGCATAATTAATCTGTTTTACACACTCAGTTTAACATATTTTTAGCACTTTAATTATATTTTGCATTTTTTTATATTGTTTCTTTGTTTTTGTATTGTATATTTTGCATAAAAATCTCTATAATATTCTATTTATCTAATATATTCTATTTTGTTTAAGTCACATCTAATTTCTAGAGATGTTATTATATTACATGATATTATGCGTGTGTATGTTCTAAGTTCATAGTTAATTCTTTTTTCTTTTTTTTTGCTTTGTGGGACTATGAGGATAATTATTTCACTAGGTGAATGTAATACATATGTGACAAATAACCTTGAAATACTCCGTCTGGAGCCAACTTGTGGGTCATTTAAAAAAGGAAACGGAAAATGATCACAGTCTCTGTAATTCTGTGATGTGTCGGCGTCAGTCAGCCAGTAATGAAAGTACTGGAACAGCAGCTGAAACACTTCACTGCGTTTACCCATTCGGCTATGTTTGTGTGTGTGTGTGGTGTTTTAAACAGCTTTTCATCTTCATGGACAACATGGATTAGCTTGTCTGTATAGCACTGATTAAACACTGGCTCTAGAATCTGAAATCTGTGACTTTAAAAGGACTCAATTTGATCCTCTTTTTAAGCTGGTCTTGACAGCTGTTTGCCTCAATAACGCTGATTTTCTGTAATAATTCTTTCATCACACGCCTTTTGACTCTTGAAGCTACAGAGCTATCAGAAATTATTCAGATGCTGTCAGTTTTCCTACACTTTGACAGAGAATTCTTGCTGTGCTTATTTTATCATATCACCTTAGACTGAAAAGATAAGCATGATTTTTAAAGAAAAGAAAACTAAATGTGCAACATCGTATTTAATACTTTCTAGAACCTACTAGAGGAAGTGTCAACCAGCTTTGTATTTGGTCAGTTTCTCCTATTTTTCCTTGTCAGACTGTTCGGAGTTTCTTTTTGGGACTTTTCTGTGTTTGATTGGGCCTCTTGAGGACATCCAGTCACTTGTCCTGAAGCCACTGCAGCATTGTCTTCAGGTCATGTCATGTCATCCTGCTTAATGGACTGAAATGGACCCTTGTTCATTAATTTTTTAAACCTTAGATTTAAGCATCTAATGAGAGTTCCTTGGCTTTGATTCTGCACTGCCACTTTAAATTAAGATTTTGAAATTAATATTTATTACAAATGCTTTTGTTAAATTTGAGCCAAATTAGCTTTAGTTAACCATTTGTGTAAGCTAAAGACAACCTCCATTTGCGGTTTCCATTATTATCAGATATAGTATACGGAGCATCTTGGGTGTCAAGAAAAAAAAAGTTGTTTAAAAATATGCTTCCAGATTTTATATGCAATGTAAATGTGTGGCATGTGCCCTTTTCAATCATAGCTGTCCATGTAGCACATTACTGAAATATTTCTGATGTTTTAGCATGTTGTTTACTCTTTCTCAGAGCACTGAAGTATAGCGCTGTAAAAAGGTGTCTTCCCACCTAATAGAATATAATCAGAGACTAATTACTTCAAGGTGTTTGAAGACAATGAATGCAGATCACAGCCCACAGTCTCACCCAATTACACTGCAATTACAGCTCATTATCAGAAGGCATGCCTTTCACGTTTCACAGCAGAGCTGACCTGCCTCTGAGCTAACATGACAAATAATATCTCAAAGGTCACATTTGAATGTTGTCACAAAGTGTATTTATAAAGCACATTTGAATATATTAAAATCATTGCAGTAATTGCATGTTCTGGAAGCTTTTACACAATGTTATATATAGCAGTTTGTTTTTTTCCCCTATAAAGGTATTTGTTTCGCAACACAAAAATTGCCTCAAAAGCATTTGCTTAAAATGTCAAACTAGAATTCATCTGCAACTAAATTAAATAAGACCTTTTCAATTCTAATTTCACAATCTACAAATGCTTAAATACTTTTTGAACAACTTATTTGTATTATAGTTTCAGACTTTTTTGTTAAAAGAATATTTTTCCCAAAAAAAGAAATTCTTTTTTAATTCACTTACCCTCTAGTTGTTTTAAACCTATATGGGATTCTTTCTTCTGTTGAACACAAAAGAAGATATTTTGAAGAATGCTGGTGAGCAAAATGTTGCAGGTAGCCACTGACTTTCATAGAATTTCTTTATAGAAGTTGATGGCTACGCAAAACATCAACTCTTACACACATTACCAAAACATCTTTTGTGCTCAACTGTGAGTAAATGATGACAGAATTTTTGTTTTTGGGTGAACTGGCCCTTTAAATGTTTGGTTTAAAAGGTCTATTTATGCTGCCTGTATTTACATGAATGCCACTTAGTTTGGCATTTTTAAAAAATTTGGCTTAAGTGTTGAAGTACCTCTTGGGGCCGCTGAATATAAACTGGCTCTGGTGTCTCTGAGTGTATTTGAAGAGCAAAATATGCTGAGCATTTAGTTCTTAGTAAAGTTTAATTGGACATATTAAGTTTCTGATGCAACCTGTTCAGCAAGTTACTACAACATTCCATTGTTTAACAAACACTGAACTGCTTCCTCCTAAACTGAAAGCAAAAATAATCTTTAACACTATAACACAAAACGCATGCATTAATATGCTATATCGACTTACATAATTCCTTTAGCCATTCTTAGCAAAGCACTGATATTGATTATTCAGCTACAGTACATACCAGAATATTGTTCAATTCTCGTGGGTCAGTAAGTTGACATTTGCAGTATCATAAAAGAGAATAATAAAAGAAAAATCATTGACCCATCATGATCATGCGGCTTAATTAAAGGTCAGGTGACTGCTCTTTCAGTGTTATACTGTTTTGTTTTTCACTAGAAATCGCAAAAAGTATTAAAGAAAATTAAGAATACTACACTTTTTGAGAAAACTTGTAAATATAAAAAGTTCACTGGTTGTAAAATTGAATAGTCTATTCCACCTTGTACTGTCGATCTCAGTGATTTAGTAACTTTAATAGGCATAAAAACAACAAACTTGCCTAACTACCAGTGTTGCCATGTCCTCTCATTATAAGCCAATTTGGGCTTATTTTTTCTGGAAGTTGTTTCTAAGTGTGGCTGTAGTGGGAAGTATGTTTGGGGATTATTTATGCAATACAGTCATATATTTGGGTCAGTGCTAGCCCACCTACTGTTCAAGACATAATGTCATTTGTCCTTTTGTAGCCTTTCCCTGTCCCTCTCCTACACCAAAACCAGAAATATATTAAGTGGTTTAAATGGACAGTATATATATATATATATATATATATATATATATAATGTGTGTAGTATATAATATTTGAATACTGTTTTCAGTTTCTGTTTTCCATTTTAGATTTAGTTTATATGGCCAAAATTTTGTGAATGAAACCTGGCAAAACTCCTAGCCACACTGCCAGATTAAAAAAGAAATAAATAAAAATTGTTGCTTTGAACTTCTTGATTATAAGTAATGATTTTAAACTGAGTACAGTTACAAAGAAAGCATGGAACATGACTTCATAAACCACACAGAACATAATAAACCAGTTTAGAGTTGAATGTATCCCTTTTTGTCAATTCTAATGCATGTTATCCTAAAAATTACCTAATTTTTTCCTGAAATTTATGCATGATGTAGCTATATTTAAATATTGATGAATGCGATTTTCTATGTTTATGTCATGTATGCGGCTAGGTATATTTGAATACACTGAAGTTTCCAAAAGGGGATTTTTGCAGTGATGCAATAGAAGAGCCATTTTTGGTTTTCCAGTGCCTTTCAGTGAACAGTTCTTTTCATGAACATTTTTCCACTATAAGGAACCTTTTAAGGTTCCATAAATGTTAAAGGTTGTTCACGGAACCATAAATACCAATAAAGAACCTTTATATTTAAGGAATTGCATATATTATATCTCTATTGTAACATTCATAGTCTTACAATCTTACAACCTGCAACTTATCCACCAACACCCACGGTTACTGTATTAGTGCTCCGTATCTATAGCAACACTCTTTTTAATGACTGCCTCACCTCCCACGGTGGTCTCACGGCAACTGTCACTAAGCAACCCTACCTCCCTCACTCCTACATGTGGGTGGGAGGAGTGGGAGGAATGGGGAAAGGGAAGATGTGAGATGCAAGACGACAATTTTATGAGCAGATGTTATAGCAGCATTCCCAGAATACAACAGCACTACAGGTTTGTCATTGCATGTAGGCAGCAGATGCCAGATTGGGCTAAATTAAGCCAACTTCCAAACCAGTATGAAAGTAAAACAGAAGTAAAGCTAGTTTTAGTGCATTGCTGCGTGGTTTCTCAAATCTTTTTGATATAACTGGCAGCTTTCATTCAGAGGAGGTTTATGGGATTTACATTTATGCAATTGCAGGTTTCAGGCAACTTGAAAACTAGAAACATTAAAAAACCCAGTTAAAGCAACTAATCCATTTATTTATGTGAAGCAGACTATAAACTAATAGTAAGTATGTTTGAACAGTTGTAACAACACATAGTGATGTCATCTAGCAATCAGTATTTGCAAAGAAAACAATTATATCATTGCAAATGCTTGAATAAATACACTTAGTCTTGATAGTGAAACTAGAATTTGTTTTCAGGTAGCTGTCATTTATTTCTTCACATGCTGTTGCAAAACACATTTGACCTTCTTTCTTCAGTGGAACACAAAAGGATATAATTTAATGAATATTGGGTTATGGAATTCAATTCATGGCTGTATATTGTGCTTAAATTCCTAAAGAAGCATGCAGGACTGTCAGATAAAAAAAGTGGCCACCATTGCTCTCCAGTCCAGTAGGTGGCAGAATTGTTCACCTGCTTTTTCTGTCATTTCTATGTAGCTATGTAAACGGTTTATTTCCATCACCTACTGAACTGGAAGGAAGTGGAGGATGAGTTTTTTTTTTATGTTGAACACAAAGAAAAATATTTTGAAGAATTTAGAAGAACCAAACAGTTGTTGGTTCCCACTGACTTCCATAGTATGAAGTCAATGGGATGTATCAACTTACTGATGACCAACATTCTTCAAATTATCTTCTTTTATGTTCAAAATAAAAAAGAAGCTCATACAGGTTTGGAACGACATGAGGGTGAGTAAATTATGACAAAATTAACTATCCCTTTAAGAATCTGTTTTGTTTAGATGTTTCTCCTAAAAATATGAAGACGCAAATTTGACGAGTCTTGTACAGTTGAGTGCTGTAAAATTATTTTGTACACTGTAAAAAATGATCGTGATTTTTTACGGTAAAAAACTGTGAAAATGCTACGGTAAGAACCTGTTAAATGGTTAATGGTAAATTATATACCGTAAACTGACAGTCCTATGAAACTATGTTTCTTCTTCGTTTTTTGTATCAGTTATGTTTGTTAGGGTTGTATGTTACATGTAATGTTGTAAAATTAATGTTTATTGCACATTTCAGTTTAATAATTCTTACCATGATGGTGTTTAGTGTTTGTGTGAATGACACTGAGCACCTTCTAAATATGTTACTATTTAAAAGCTGCTCGTGATGGGCTTTGGTTCATCATGTGACTCTCTCATAATCACCTGCATTTGGTGCTTATCAATGTATTTCAAAAGTACAAAATAGATTTCACTACTTTAATAGGTTGGTATATTAACATTATATCAGTTATTACGGTTTATTATAACCGTTAAATTTAACATAAACATTTTGTTACCATATTTTTCACGGTTTTATTCCAGCAACCACAGCTGCCATTTTTTAACCATAAGATTTTTATTTTTTACAGTGTATTGCTTAGCTTATATGATTATGAATATGAGAAATGTGTGAGTTTGTATTTACATTCCTTTGCAGCCTCATTCATTTAGCCAAATATGAACACAATCTCAGACATTTCTGAGATTTCTGCTTAAACGTGAGATTACTGGGGTGTTTTTCTCAATAGAAAACAAAAACTTGTTCTTATTTGATCTCATTGCATCTAGGAGAAACAATTAAGACATTAAAGAGATCTTATTTTGCCTTCCTATGGGTACAGCTCCTTTCAATCTTCAATCTTTTGTTCACTCCATACAAATACAGGAAACCACCCATATTAGGGGTGGAAAATACAACATACCAGCGCAAGAGAGAGAGAGGGACATTGCTTTTTATGACCATCAAAGCCAATTACCACAAACACCTGTGTGAAAAACTAGAAAAAGATGATAAATACAAGCATTGCAGGAGATCCTGATTGGCCACAAACTCCAGTCTCAGTGACATATTCGGTCACTCTTTCCGAGCTGCTGACTTCAGTGAACTACACCAGCGCACTTTGTGTAATGTAAATAAAGGGAGGGAGAGAGAAAAGGAGGAAGGAGGGTTTAAGCACTGCCATGTGACTATGTAGTGGTGACCTCCTGACTCTCGGTCATAACTGCAGAACGACTCTAAAGCCACAAAGTTCAGTGTTTGGTGAGTTCCTGGAGATTTCAGCGTCTCCTTGCCAAATTTGGACTTGTAGGAAGCGAAACCTCCCTCTCGCTCTCAGCGTGGATGTTCATGTGCATGCTTTTATGCGCATATTTGGGTCTTTCTAGTAAATGTGGTAAGTGTACATTTAAAGTCAAATTTTTTTATGTAACACTAATATTTGGTGTTGTGTTATAACCCTGTTAGGTTTCTGTTTTTCTACATACAATAGAGGGTATACAAGAGAGTATTGTGCTTTTGTACAAACTAGCCTATTCTGGACAGATGTGTAATGGTTACTTGTTGTTACATGTGCTAAACAGCAAAACAAGGGTTATTTGCATCCATGTAAGTGTCTTTGTGTGGGCTTGAGAGAGAGATAAAGAATTTAACCAAAATGAGAATAGTTTCGTAAGACGTCTGAATTGCAGTACATTAGCATTATATGATAATATCTTGCCTTCAATAACCCCCTCTGACTTAGTCATCCAGAACAGGAAGTTGCCTGCAGTGATTCAGAAGTACCCACACACTGTCCTGTCAGAAAGCTGTGTCAGGAATATGAGTTCAGATCACATGTTGTTGTGTTTCCCATGGCAAACCTAAGGGTCAACGCCTCTGCAGTGGGGTGACTGACCCTGTACACTGAGCTCCTGTGTCAATAGACTGTTCTTATTCTGTTATTTTTTTTATGCTGTGGTGTTTGCAAACTCTAACACAAAGTATTAAACATCAGTGTGTAACTTGTTTGTGCTACTGGCATAAATTATACCTTGGTTTGTGTGGATGGCTGAGGAGAAGTATGTTATTACTTTTCCAAGCAATTGGGGGAAAAAAACTTCTTTTAACAATTTAATTTAACAATTAAATTGCAAAAAGCCATGTCAAGTGAACATCATAAGCAGGCACCTAGCAACAACCTACATCATAGCAATACCCTAGCAATCAAACAGAATATTACATACCAATGTGCTAACAACCATTGTTATGCCACCACAAAGCAATGGTTCTGGTAACTACATAAAGCAACTCAGTGTCATGATGGTGAGTTTTAGACCGGAAAACACCACTTGCATTTTCTTCATAAAACATATGAATGTATTTCAAGTTATACTTTGGTATGAAGGCAGTTGAGTGAGATTGCATAATTGATGTCATTATGTGTTCTGCGTATGTTTGGCGGAATGTGTATCGCTCAAACAATTGCTCTGATGGTACCCTGCAGGATAAGTGAGTCACTTATGGCAGCGGAAGACTACAAGTCATTAAGGAGAGCTGTTGTGTGAGGAACAGAATATGAGGAGGTGGCCATAGCATAGAGTTGAGGTGAAAGCAGGTTGTATATGAAACCACAGATGTCAAAAACAGAAGATGATTTAACAGGAAATTCACTTCTGCATTTCAGGTTTCTGATAGTCCATAATGACGAATGTGTGAATTTTAATTGTTTAAATATAAACTATGATCTGTGATACAAGAGACCAAGCTATTATTAAGGCATCGACTTGCTCTCTCTAGTTACAAATCTTAAGTATAACTAGAATTGCTCTTATTTTCTTGGTGTGATAATTCTGTGAAAGCCTGGGGCTTGTTTAGGACATTTGGCCTGTTTAAAGCTTTCCTGAAAGTCAAAATGCTAAGTCAGTGGAAAATGAATAATGTCATGAATTCCTGAGTTGCTTGAGATTTTTATCTTATCCTCTCATTATGGGGGCGTTTTAGACTCAGAATTATTATCTCTCTCTCTCTCTCTCTCTCTCTCACCCACCCTGTTCAGTGAGGAGGAGACCCAGAGTTCAGCTTCACGTCCCTTTTCAGACAGTTCCAGTAAATCTCCCTACGTGCACAGCTCTGACCGATACGGGGACAACAGCTGTGGCCCCCCAGGCCCTCGGGTGCCTTTTGTGCCCCCTCCAAGCCCAGCTAGCCTCGCCTGGGCACAGCGTACACGCAACCAACCAGCTAGTCTGGCCCTACGCAAGCAAGAGGAAGAAGAGAACAAGAGGTGCAAAGCCCTATCAGACAGCTATGAACTCTCTACAGACCTACAAGACAAGAAGGTAAGGCATGCAAAACAGAATCACGATTCATCATGATCACAGTCTATTGAAGCAAAATTAACTGATCAAGTTGGCGCTGTGCAGGTGGAGATGCTGGAGAAGAAATATGGAGGTTACTTCGTAAGTAGACGAGCAGCACGTACCATCCAGACAGCATTCCGTCAATATCGTATGAACAAGAACTTTGAGCGCCTGCGCAGCTCAGCTTCTGAGAGCCGCATGACACGGCGCATCATCCTTTCCAACATGCGACTGCAGTACTCGTTTGATGACCGACAGCCTCAACCTCCCACCCCGACTCACTACAGTCACAGTCCAGGAATGGGTCCTCCGCATTCTCCAACCTGCACCACAGAGCCAAGCTCCCCATCAAGACCGGAATACACCCACCTAGAGGACTCCTTCTCAAAACAAGTCAGTACCCAGTTTGACTGTATCTGAACTGTCCCCAATATTGAATGCTAATCTACAGGCTTCATATCATTCATAGTGAGATGTTTTTGATTTTCATCAGCAGACAGATTCCTAAACTGCCAGATAATGTTATGTAAAAATGTGGTTCCTGTACTGTTAAAAAAACTGTGAAAATTGTAAATTTAGAGGTACAACAACTTTTCACTGGGACAGTATCCATAAAGAGACAACTTTATTTAACTCTAAAAGGTTACTCAAAGATACTAATATACGCCTTTTCTAGGGTAACAACAGTGTCCCTTTAAGGCCAGGACACACCAAGCCAATGGTCGGCCGTTGGCTCTCATCGGCTCGACGGTGAGCGATGATCAGACTAGTCGGTTTGGTGTGTTCGACTCATGGGCTGTCGTTGGGCTCACGTCAGCCCGATTCAGTGTGTTGAATCGGCATTGGGGACGTCAGGGAAAGTGAGAACTCTGATTGGATGCATAGTTTCACGTATGAGTCAGTGCCAGAGAATTAAAGTGAAATTGCCGTCTGTGCGGTGTGTTCGAGCACAGATTTTGTCTGACAACACCGTCAGCTTTCGTCGCCGCTAGTCAGCATGGTGTTTCCTGGTCTTTAAAGGTACAACTTTGTACGTTATATACCTACCTGATCTAATGGGAATTTGTAAGTTTTTTACGAGGTAATTCACACGATTTTGGAAATTGTGGGGGGTAGGTTTATGGGTGGGGTTAAGGGTTATACTAATTCCTTAGAATTTTTGTGAAAGGTTTGTGAAGAATCATATGCATTTTACAAAGTGGCAAATTCATAGGAATATAAAATATGTATGAATTGCAGTGAGATCAGGTTGGTAAATAATCTGCAAAGTTTTACCTTTAATTGTACTCTCCCCTGGACACTGTTGTAGCCCTAAAGATCCAAATTTTTTGTACAGTTTACCTGACAGTAGGGCTGCAACTAACGATTATTTTGATAATCGATTAGTTGGGCAATTATTTTTTCGATTAATCGGATAAAACTAAATGCTTCTTTAATTTTATGTTTTGCTTATAACTAATATATATATATATATATATAATATAGCTCTGGAAAAAAATAAGAGACCACTGCAGAAAAATCAGTTTCTTTTGGGTTTTATTCTTAAACGTGCATTGTTTTGTATTGGTGGTGTATTGGTGAGATCAACAGTTTTGTTTCATTTTTTGTGAACTGCCGTCTTTGAAATATTAAGGATAGAAGCAACCTGACGCTCACTGAATCCTTGTGCCAGTGAAGCTAGGATTGAGCCCTTTTTTTCTTGACTCAAAACCTTTCTTTTCACTATTTTTTGCATGTTTAGTGTTCATTTTAAAATTTCTAATTACTTTTGCAAAGACTTCTAGCATTTTTTACCATCCAACTGGTCACACTGCAGGAGGAAAGTGTTGATTACAGCAGTGCTTTTTTATACTTTTCCCGTTAAATACAATTAGATTCAGGTACTCACCAAATAAGTACCTCAATAAACAGAATGAAGTATGTTTGTGTAGAAATTTTACAAAGACTGGCATGAAATGCTTGTCATAGTCAGAGAGATACTGATTTAGGAGTAAACTGCAGTGGTCTCTTATTTTTTTCCAGAGCTGTATATATATATATAGTGTTTAAAAAATACACTGGCATATTCAGTTGTTAAGATATAAACAGCTAAATAATGTAATTTTGTATAATAAAATGATATATGCATAAGTAAAACCACAGTAAATTACGTTTGAAAACAGATTTG
>JAUMHE010000055.1:13018650-13034589 GCA_032359235.1 Enteromius mattozi
AAAAAAAACAATCAGATTTTCATTTTTTGATTTTCATTTATCAATTGAAAATGGAAAGGACGAATGATACACGGATTATTATGAACACACTGGTTTGTGCAAACCATTTTATTTTTAGTTTTTGAAAAATAAGGTACTTCCAGATAATATTATAACATGAACACAAAATAAGATATTTAAAAGAACACAGTAACCAGACAGTTGCTAGTAGACTTTAAGAATTTTCCCCATTCTATGGAAGTAAACGCAACTTGTTAGGTTACCAACATTCTTCAAAATAGCATCTATTATATTATATATATATATTATTAAACTAATACATGTTTGGAACATCTTGAGGTGAACTTCCCCTTTTTTCATTTCTACCGATACTTGTATGCCAAGTATTTAAATATGTTGCTAAAAGGTAGCATTAATATAATAAGTTACTAAAATGATCATAAAATGTATGCAAACCGCTAAGCAGTTTTTTTTTTTTCCGATTTGGAAAATGAGGCAGCCTCTATTCTCTCCATAAGCTGCAAAATTTGTTTTTCAGACTCACTGAGATGAGTCAGAATGACTGGCAGATCATAAGGTGTCTTTGAAATCAGGCCGATTTAATGTCAGGTTTGATTTACACTCACAGATGGGGTGCAGGATTCCTCAAAGGCAGTAGCTGGATACACTGAGCCAAAAAGCCCATCTTGGCTGCTAACATTATGTCAAGGTCTGTGGGGTTCTGGACACAACAGTCTCACAGATGTCCGGTCCACTGAGAGCTGATGTCAAAGCTGAATGTTTGAACATTGTGTCCTCTTTTAGTAAATGTTTCAGTAATCTGCATTCAACCAACACTAAGGTTTTAATGAACACCCAAACCTTTTCCTTTGTTGTTTTAGAAACTCAAATAATGTTTCTGCAGTCACTAAAATCTTGATATTATCATTATGTTTTTGCCTGTACAATAAAAGTACTAAAAATGGTCATCAACATGCGTAAAAATATCTTCCTTTATTTTCTGGAGAAGAAACACATGCTGAATTGGAACAACATTACGGTAAATTTTTATTTATGGGTAAACTATCCCATTAAAAGTCTTTCTGAACAATTAATTCTGACTGAGTGAAAGGTGTGCCTTTAAACACAAGTCTTGTATCCTGCCACGCACAAACAAATATTTTAGTCAGGACACATCCTATTTGACCTTATGTACCCCACAATGTCTGGGAAAGTTGGAAAATTGCCTATGGCGGAGCTGGTTCATCCTGGCATTGGAAGAGAAGGTTTGGCTTTAGCTGCTCAGATTTGAGCTGTACTTTGCGAGGCAAATTCCCAAGGTTTCAGCGCAGCTCAAATAAAGCACATTAACTGGCTATACAAGAAAGATTATATGCAATACTTCATTAAGCTCCAATACTCCATTACGGGATTTTGGAATTTATTCTAATGTTATCAAAGTGGATAGGGGGCTCAAAGTGATTTACAAGTTCACTCAAATATTATTCCAAACCCTGTATTACTTTTTTTTTGGTTTTTTTACTAACATCGTACGAACATCTCCCTCTAGAGGTGCTCTGCTCATAATAAAACATGTCTACCAACCCTTCGTAACAGCATGAAAACAAACACAGAACTCAGTTTTACACAGTGTTGTGAAAGTCATTTAATCAGTAGAAGATTTTAGAAAAATCAATCCTTGATTATGAAAAGTTATAAATTCAAAGATGTTTTAGAAAGCTAAATAGCTCAAGTAGACTGTCCAGAAGAAAAAAAAAAATTTTTTTTTTGGTTGTCTTTTGTTGCTTAAAAATGAAGAAACAAAAGGAAAATGAACCAGTAGTTCACAACACAATGTCTGTCATGGAAAGAAGAAGACCAATGAAAATTTTAACTTGAAGACCAAACAGCTGAAGAAACTCAAACAAAGAGAAAGACGCTCAAATACCTTTAAAAAAAAACGCCAGAATCTCCTTCAAAACCGGTTTTCAGGAGTCAAGAGCTCATCTAGAGAGGGCGACGGTGTTACAGGTTTTCACTTATCAATAGACCACTGTACATAAAGCTGAGAGCTGGTCTGAAGCTTGCGAAATGCAGAGAGGGTGATTCTAACCGCAGAAGAACACCCCTGCTAAAATACAATACAGTCCAACTGTGAAATCTAACTTCATACATTAGGTGGCCCTCCATGACAGGACTGCCTCTGTTCATTTGGGAAGGGGTGTAGGGTAAGCGTACGGATCTGGACGAAGCGGGGTCAGCAGGGGTCACTCCGTGGATCACCGGTGCATGGGCCTCAGGGGCTCTGTGGCTGTGGCAGCATCTGGAAATAGGTTATGATACGTAGGGAGAGGCACGTAGGCAGCTGTGATCATTTTACCTGGTAAAGGGAAGGAGAGTGGGATTAATGTCGTACACAACAAGACAAGACTCTCAACAAAGAGAAAAGATTGGTAAATGGGAGAAAACGAGATGGGTTTACCTGCAAACCACCGGCCGTGCAGGGCACTGACAACAGCCATTGCTACTGGGATGGTTGGACATTTTACATAAACATTTCCCTGTCAAACAGTAAAAATTAGGCTTTTTGGGATTAAAAAAAAAAAGAAAGACAGGCAGCCTTTTTGAACTCTAGAATGTAGGGGTGATTCTAAAAAAACATTCTCAGATCACATTTTACCCCAAAATCTCACACACACACACACGCTAATTTGCATTTGTAATATGACTGACCTTATCATTAACTAATATGTGTGATATTCATTTCAATTAATTATGACAAATATGCATATCCCCCTAAATTCTCACAACCATAATGGGTCTGGAATTATTTTATAATTGCTATATTCTCTATATGATCATTTGAATAAAAAAAAAGTAAAAAAAAAGTGTGTATATATTTATTTGTTTATTATTTAGTTTTTTTAATTAAAATGGATTCAAAAAAAAAAAAAAAAAAAGAATATATATGTTTTTTTTTTGTTTTTTTTAATTTTGCACAATAAATGCAATTGATTAAACATTTGGGGTTTTGTTTATTTGAAAGAAATGGAAAGAAAAAACTTATTTGGAAAGTATGAAATATATTTAAATAAAGCTGATTTTAAAAATTTAGCTGAAAATCTGCATATTATAATGATTTATGTAGAATGATGTGACAAGACTGGTGTTGTTCAGTTATACCATCACAATAATACTCTTAAATATATTAAAATACAAAACAATAATTTTGAACTGTAATAATATTGCTCTTTTTGATCCAATAAAAAAACATAAGCATAATGGTGAGCATAAGAGACGTACAAACGTACAGCCCTTAAACTTTTGATACATGTAAAAACACTTCATAATTCAAATTCTATAATATTATGCAAATACAGATGTGCAAAAAAAAAAAAAAAAAAAAAAACAGGATTAATTTTTCCCATTTTGATGAGAAATATGACCATGTTCTCAATATATCTGGTGATATTTAACTACTGTGGCTATAAAAAGTTTACACACACTTAATGTTGCTGGTTTTTAAAATTTAAAACTTTACTAGTTTTCATATTGCATTAAAAGTGGTGACAAAAGTGACATTAACAGTGATGTATAGCCACTGTATGAATGTGATGACTTACTTGAGCAGAGTTCTTGTCGACGTATATGTGAACAATACCCCCATGTTTTCTGCACTCTTCGATGACATCATCTTTTATCTCCAGGTCCCAGCCAGGTTCGTTTTCCCTACACAACAAAACATTTTATTATATATATTTTTTTTATTCAACAGCACATACGCTATATTGTCAAGGATAGTTTTAATAATGAATGCAACTCACATCTGTGGACTGAACATGTTGGAGAGCTGCAAACAGTGTGTAGCCAGTGGCTGGCTTGGAAGGTTCATAGCTTGGTTCATCCCGGGACTGGGAACAACAGGTTGTGTGGTAGAGGCTGTCAGTGGTACAAAAAAACATACATAACTGTCACTGTAAAAGCCTTTTTACATTAAAATTTGGCTTGAGTATTTGGAGCAATGACACAATTTTTGAATCGAAACAATAGATTCCTATAGGGTTATTCACACCAGGTGCGATCTTTTTTCATTCTGGGTGCCGTTTCCCTGTCACTCAATGACGAAACAGGCTGTCCAATTAGATTTGTTTGTTTTGAAAAACCAGTATAAACAAAACACCTTAAAAAAACAAAAAAAAACATATACGAGATACAAGATACAACTCATTGTTGGTTGGCGCCACCTAGTGTGCAGGCTTGAATTAGCAGAAGACAATTAATCATTTTGTGCTCCGTGTGAAAGCAATATTTGCCTGTGATTCGTCTTGCTTTTTTATATCGCAATCAGTGTGAAATGGCCTTAAGCCTTCTGAAGAAAAAAATAAATGGTTGGGAACAAGACAGCAGCTCAGCTAGCTCGTATTTGTCAAATCGCCCCTGGAGGCAAATTCTCAAGACTTCAGTTTACTTCAAATTCCATCAACTTAACGGATTCTAAGACTGGAACATTAAAATGATTGAAAGACACACCATTTGCCAGATTTCCAAATGCCACAGAGCCGCTCATCTGTAATGCCTGCTTAGCAGCAGCAGGAATCTGCAGTCCTGTACCTAAAAACATCCCAGAGATACGTATGCATGAGTTTATTACATGGAATAATAACAAATACACAAGTAGTTTGAATCAGTCATTGGTACATCTGAGAAAGTGTTCAATCTGTACCTTCAGCGAGTCTTGCCATCAGCTGAAGTCGACCTGTTGTGCCCAAGTCAATGCCAGTTCTCTCCAGTTCATCACTGTCCAAGAAGGAGCTTGCAGACGAGGCATCCGAACGCTCGGTAACATGACCCACCTTCATTGGCCGTCCGGCAAGCTCGAAACCATTTAGCTGCTCCAGGGCTTTTTTAGCACATTCTGCATCTGCAAACTGCACAAACAGACAGCTAATCAGCATTGGATTTATGACACATTGGCAAAATAGAACTCTCCTTGTCTTTCTAAAATGAAGTTTTTGCATTATGTTGATACAGTTATGAATATATAGTGTTTCCATTGCCAAACTCACAATGAGGAAAGCAGGATTAACTAAAATAAATCCAAAATCACAATTTGGCATAGTGTGAACACATATCTATAATCATAGAAGTATATATATATGTAAACAATTATAGTTACTACTATCATACTGATAATCAAACTAAATCTTTTTGGCCCTAAAATCACAAAAACTGCAAAAACTACTAACATCCATGAAGACAGTAACAATAAAGAAGAACCAAGATGTCTGACTATTCATCCACTGATTATCTATTCAATCAGATGAATAAAATGTCAAATATGGCTCCTTAAACCTCATTAAATTTGCATTTTGATGAACTCACTGATATGAAGCCGTATCCTTTCGACCTGCCAGTCTCACTGTCCATCATTAGCTGGATGCCCTCAATCTGAAAGGAGGGGGGGGGGAAACAGCAGTTAAATAGCAGATTCACTAGTTTTATCTTGGTTTAGCTGTTTATTTATGCACCTAAAACCTAATTCAATTTCAAATTCTAGCCACACCTTTCCAAACGGCTCAAAAATGCCCCTGAGCATGTCTTCAGTTATATTGAAGTGCAGGGAGCCCACGTACAGCCGCATTGGTCCTGCACCGCCTCTCTGGAGCATGCTGGCCATGGCTGCTGCCCTGTTCTTCTCTGCCTAAAATACAGAAACAATTCAACAAAATGATTCACATGCACTGGATTAGGAAGCTGACAATTTGCTGTGTGTTAATGCTCTGACCTGTGAAGCCTGGACTATGATAGGTACTCCCAGAACCCTCTGCCCCGTCAGGCCGATCGCAAGCGGTACCGATGTCGCCTCCACAAACTCAATGTATGCAATGCCTTTCGACCTCCGAGAGTTTCTATCAGAGATCATCCTTACGTCACGGACCTTAAACGATGGATAGTTCTCATGTGTTTATGTATCATTTAACATCAGAAAATAGAAAGTAAAGAAAGTTAATCACAACTAAGTTTATTTTAATCAAAGGGAATCATACTTTTCCCACTGCAGAGAAAAACTCTTCCAGATCTCTGGGTCTAATTCTGGCAGCGAGCTGCATGCAGAACACTGTGCGGGCGTCTCTCTCCTCTGGGCTCAGATTATCTATCGGTTGCCTGTTAGAAGAAACACACAGGTCATCAACCACTGAAACACAAATCATTCCCTCTGGAAATAAAGCTTATGACCTTAAATTAATCTCCAATGGACATTCCTACAACATAAACCATTTTCTAACCATAAAGATTATGGTCATTCCATAAAGTTAAAATTAGATTGTCCATGACTTTAAACAGAATATATACTTTTTACATACACGTTACGCTAAAATAAACATACTATTCTCTATTAAAATTACATTATTTTTATTGACTATATTGAAAAACATTAATGAATTAAATAAATTGCACAATTATGTATGTAGACCTTACAGCAAGTTTACTGAGAGCTGTAGGCTTGATATACGATATACAGTTACTGTGAGGCAGCAGAGTTAAAAGTGCCTCTAACACCTTTTAAAAATAACTGTACCCACTTCCTCTTCTCAGTTTAAGTGCATCAAGATGGCAGATTTCTCCTTGCCTCTTCTTAGTGTCATATAAAATAACATGTCACATGCGTTTATGGAACAAGTTCTTAAAAGCACCATGTTTTCTTAATCAAAAGAATAGATTTCCTTTATAAAGAGACATTTGTGCACTGGAAAGGTTCCATGGATGTTATACTTTCCTCATGGAACCATCAGTGCCAATTAAAAACCTTTTATTTCAATACTAGAGAAGAGTCAGACGGTGATGAGCATCTTACCTGACAGGGCTTTTGTCCTTCTTAAACGGGCTTCTGCTCCGAGAGCGCTTGCGACTAGAATCAGAATACTCCGTCAGTTTGTGTTTATCACACATCTGTGTATGATTACTTAAGACAGACACACACATCAGCACACATTCAGCACACAACAGGCAGCAAGAGTCACAGATGAGGTCACCTGTGTTTGGCGAAATGTTGTGGGCCGGTCTTCCCTCCGGGACCACCATTTAATTTCGGGCCCATACTATGACATAAAACAAGGGTTTGTCTAAGCGTTAAGTCAGTTAACTTTCAACCATCACGACCATGTGAGGGCTACTGCATACTGGTGCAGGAGGGCAAGCATCAAATGGAAACCCAATGCAAGTCATGGCAAACCTATGGATTCCTAAACTTTTTATTATTGATAGGGTAAAAAAAAGACATATCATACATGAGTTATGTGATGGCATTGGTAGAAATCACAAGTGTGATTTCAGCTTCTTTGTAAATCATGTTAAACAGCCAAATTTAAATGAAAAACTACACTACCCATAACCCTAACCTTCTATTCTATTCTATTCAATTCAATGCAACAATGGTCACTTCAAAAGTGAGAGATCAATGATTCCTCTCTAAGGGCATTATATTATATTATGATAAATATCTGAAGAAACCCAATGGGAAAAAAATATATATTTTTACAATCATAATTACTGAAGAAGTGGGTGGTCACTGCTTGCTGAATCATGTGATTGTAACTGGCCAATGAACTTGTGGTCAATGTGGCCCCCGTGAACCAGAACACAGTAGGCCTGGATGGACGTCGCCTCCAGGTTTTCTATTCTGAGAATTCCTCAAAACAAGCACCAGGCATCTTCAAAAGCATTGCAATGTGCCACAGCGTAAAGAAATGTAAGATTCAAGTACTTCTGCATTCTTAGCAAAGCAGATGCACATTTAGCAAGACACCAACCACTCTCTAGTTACACCAAACTAAACCATGCTTCCCAAATACACAACATGTGGAAATATTCAAACTGGTCCATGGTCTGTGAAAAAAAAGGTAAATTCTGTCATCATTTACTCGCCCTCATGTCGTATGACTTCAACTCATCTAACATACAGTAGAGCTCATGTGATCTGGTAAACGGAAGTTTAATTGTGCTTGCTTGCTGGGTAAAACCAAAGTCCCTTTTAAGGAAAGTCTTTACTTTACTTTAGCCGCCATATTTGCAACGGCTCCAGGCAGCTCAGACCATCTTAAAATCAGCAACAAAATCTGAAATTAACTGCCCCATGAATGTTGTTTCTTATGCTCAAATAGCATTTAAAAATCGTATCTTTCAGGCTACCCCAGCCAATGCGCATGCGTAGCTTCATCACACTTATGACTGAAGATGCGTGAACTGTCTTTATATTTCTATAATCTTTGATAAATCCAATGAGGTTTGTACAGTTGAGCTTACATTAATCATATTTTATAACTATATACAAGTGCGTTCATCAATGTTTATATGGGAATAAAGGCCTAAACGAAACGTTGAGTGCATGTTTCTTTGGAAGTCTTGAATTAAACTGCAAAATTTATATTGATTACTTTTATGTCTTTATGAATGTTTTGAAGCTTAAACATTTAGTTTGAAAGGACCAAAAGGATTAAAAGATTTCAAAAATGTCTTCATTTGTGTTAGTCGTATAAGTTTTGAAATCACTTGAGGGTGAGCAAATGATGAGAGAATTTTCATTTCTTAAACTATTTTACTGTACTGTTGATGACGAGTGTCATCTGAATTCTGAACGCTGACCTAGAAAAATAACATATAGGCCCGGTTTCACAAACGGGGCTTAGCTTAAGCCAGGACTAGGCATTAGTTAAATTAAGATATTTAAGCAACTTTTACAAAAATGCCTTATAAGAAAATATTACAGGTGTGTATCTTAACACAGAACAATGACACTGACATGTTTTAAGATATGTCAGAGCAAGATATTTTTATCTGAGACAGCTCAAACATGCAATTTAGTCTGGGACTAGCTTAAGCCTTCTCTGTGAAACTGGGGGATAGCCTCTAAACAGAAAAATCAGGGGTTAACTTACAAGGGGCTTTTGCGTCCACGAAAACGTCCACCACGTTCCTTGCTGCGTGATCGCGACCGCTTGTGTTCTCTGCTCCGTGAACTTTTCCGTTCGCGGCTGCGGCTCCTGCGTTGCTCGCGGCTCTTCTTACGGCCCCCGCTTCTACTCCGCTGCCGACCTGGGCTCGGACTACGACTGCCACTGCGTCTTTTCCTATGTAAAAAAAACAAATCCATTCATTACCAACATGTGTACTTAATTTACCTGAAAAGCAGAATGATAAAAATACAAAAGTTTTTTTTGCTTACTTTTTGCTGCGTTCCTCATTATGACCATTGGAGGACTTGCTTTCACCCTGAACAGGATTGATAAAAGAACATCATGAGGATGGAGAGGAAACATTGGAAACTGAGAGGGGAGGGGGATAAGAGAAAAGACAGAAATGCTACTGCTGTTGGCTCCTTTATAGTAGATTGCTTGTGTTTTTCCTCGTGTTATCACTTAAAACGTGTACAAATTGAATATGATCAAATGGTCTGTTGTAAACAGTTAGATGTTAGGGGCCTGTTTTTAACTTTTTTTGAAAACTGTCAGTTACGTTCAAGGTCTTGACATGCCAGGCCATGTGTTTTTAGGGTAGTATAGGTACCCTGCTATTTTTAGCCTAAGTCTTGTTGTTGTCATGCTATAGAGCTGCTAAAGGGCATTCCAGAGTGGAGGCTGTCAGTCCGTGTGATCTTCCCCAGTTTGCGCTGTTGGACTGTGAGAGCTCGATGCCATCTCTGTCTCACAGCTTGTCCTGAAGCAGACAGGGATTTACACGGCTTAGTCATATCGCCTCCCAAAAGACACCGCATCAAAGTCAGCCAAAAAAAGACACAACTTAACCTCATCAAAAGATTTTCAGGGATTTTTTCCGCATTTGTCTAATTTTCACAACTATTTTTTGTTAATTTAGGAAAAGACAAATAAGAATTCTATTTATATCTACCTTTACTGATAAAAATTGTTATTGGGTAATGCATTTTATAAATAGCAAACAGTTTTATGATATTACTAAGTGCATGCACAAACCAAATGCCAATGTCAACGGTTTTATAGACCATCAAAACACTGGGCAGAGAGACAGTATTCATATTTACAAACTTAAAATTCATTTCATAGAACAATTCTGCTCTTTTCAGGTTTGATCACCGAAGCTGGCCTTCAGTAAAGGTCAAGTACAGTCCAGGGCTTCAGGGTTTATATTCTTGACTCCAGGTCCAATGAGAAGGCTATAGCTACCGTATGAAATGCCATTTGCAATAAATTCTTAAAATACTTCCATGATATCAAGAATTTCTGAGTTTAACTTTTTTTCCTTTTTTTAAACGTTGGGCAGGGATTGATTTTATCCGTTTACAACGTGTAATGTATAGTGTGCACACCACCATTCAAATGTTTGCGGTCAGCAAGATTTTTCAAAGAAATTAATACTTTAATTCAGCAAGCATGTATTAAATTGATCAAAAGCAACAGCAAATACAATGACTTTCAAATATTACTTTTTATCATGAAATACTGAAAAAAGGGAGCTGAACTGTTTTTAACATTGATAATAACAAGAAATGCTTCTTCAACAGCATTTCAGCATATAAGAATGATTACTGAAGACTGGAGAATGATGCTGAAAATTGTTTAATTCTATTAAAATAGAAAACAGTATTTAAATCTGCATTTTTAATCACATTGGTGAGCACAAGACTTCTTTTTAAAACATTATAAACAATCTTACCAACCACAGAATTTTGAACAGCAATGTATTTTTTTTTCTGCCACTGCATCAGATTTTGGTGACATGGCTGAAACCTGAATACTGTCTCTGCTCCATGTCACATTACGTTTCATCTATTGGCATTCATTCAACGTTAGGAAACCAAATTGATTTAAAGGTATATGGTGGCGGTCTATTTGTATTTTGGATCAAAGTACATTAATACATTGCGCAATTACTACCTTACTTTTTTTCACAGTTCACACTGGAATCAAAGATGTATTCAGGGGAGTAGAGGTGAGATATCATTAGGCAAGTCTATAAAGAGAGATAGATGGGCATTTATTTGTAATTCAGGATATCACACTATAAATCATAGCTCTCTCTCATTCACATGACAAAATCTTACACTTTAGTCAGGCACAGACAATAAAAGCAGGGTTTTTGAGTAGCCATATGAGTTCAATTCACACGAGTTCAATTCATACACAAATGAAAATGCTGTTATTGTTTATCCACCCATGTTTTCCCAAACCTTCATTCTAGTGAACATAAAAGGAGAAACTCTGAAATTCTGAATTTTATACCAATTAAAATGTATGGGTATGGGCGCAACAAGGGGAATCACAACATTACAAACTTTAATCAGAAAAGACTGTGCACTTAATGGCATTAATGTGGACAAGAAGTACAATTATTAAGATTATTACGGATTAGTTTTTATTATATAATATTATTTCAATAATTTTAGAGCATAATTTAGAGACTTTTATATTTACAACGTAGTTTTTTTGTGAGGAATTTTTAAGGTTAATATGATCATTGATCAGTGGGATGATATCTTCAATAAAATAATATACCATTGATTTACTGCCTTTTAGGTCAAAGCAGGTCTGTCTTTAATGGTTTAAATAATTTATCCATATCAAGAAATTTCCCTGTGGAAAACAAATAATTAATTCTATTTTTATATATTGGAACTTGACTACTGTACTTTCTTTTAGTTTCAGTCCTCATTCATTTCTCCCTTTGTGCTCATCATTAGAATATCATCCATACGGTTTGGAAAAGCATAAAGGTGAATAAATTATGACATATTTGTAATTTTGTTGAACTAATCCTTAAATGCCTACAAAAAAAAAAAAAAAAAAAGACTCGTCAACTTCCGGTCGTCCACCCACCTTCTTATAAGGAGCTTCCAGCATGGCCTCAACGTCGAAGTCATCCGCCATTCTGACCTGCTGAATATGAAAACAGCAACATACATTTTACAAACACAGCCAACCTGATGAGTTATAGTTGACGGTTCCGTTTAAGCACTCGTTTCATCGACATAGCAATCAAACAAAAGCCATCTTATCTTACAGTCGAGCTGTGCTGCTGCTCGGTTCTGCAGTAAACGCTCTCGAAACAACAACAGCATTACATAAGCAGCTAATTTAGACCCCACACTCGTACCCACAGATGACAGAATACTGCAATTTGCGTTATATTTCCATTTAATTCTCAGCCCGACTCTTAATTAGTCCAATAGCTAGCTGCTCGTTGGTTAAAAAAAATAAGACAAAACATTACCTGGTTTTATTTCGCACTCCGGTTACCGTCGCGACCTCTTCGACGCGCGTGTTAAGTTCGACAGTAAACAGCTGTGAAAACAAACGGTCCGATCCGCCTACAGACGAGCAAAACATACAACGAGTAATCATTCAAGAAAAAACACTAATACCGATGTGTGTATCTGTGGATATTTAATAAGCTCAGTTCAGTTTGTCATGAGGTTTCCCTCACAAGACAACTTCCTGCTTTACCCAAAATGGACGCTGAGAGGGGCAGGGTTTCCTATCGTTTCGTAATGTAACGTTAGATAAAAGTCGAGGAGGAAAAGAGAATTTTGAGTTTCTGTTTTTCCTGTTTGGTTATTCTTGTAGAATTTGCAGTGCTTTTGTTTCTTTAAATAACGTTACCACCCTAAATAGACACGCTCCGTTTATGCACATTCATTTGCAGAAACATGTTTAGCGCTTTGTAAACAAGGGCGGAGTCATGATAATATCTAGAAAGGCTCGAATTAAATTTAATTTATACGATTAGGCTATTTATTATTTGTGTATCTATAATTTTTAATGCATATAGGCCTAAATATAGAGTTTATTTTATACTATGTTATAATATTAATTACTTAATTCAAAAGCATAATACTAGCCTAATGCCTTAAATGTTAGTAATGTTGATAATGTTATTTTAGGGTATAGTTTGCTTCTCATTCTTACGGTAGTTCTTCACACATCTTTACGGCTGTCTGAAATATTTGTCCAAAGTAAAATTTAGGGATATTATTTCAAATAAAATCCTTTTTATTAAAATATTTAATAAAATAGTTGACAGTTGATTTTTAAATAATGTTCATTACATGCTTAAAATGTAAAAATATAAAATTTTTATTTGATGACTATTCCCAGACCTCACAGCCATGATAAAGTCTTGTATGGAAGCTATAAAAGCGTTATATCTCATTCATGTTTAATACAATGTGCTACTTGTTGTTACTTATAATTATTTGAAAATTGTTTCTACACAATTTATTTTTTATAAAGTATAGTAAAGTTATAAAAACACATTTGCAGGCCAATTTTTCTTTCTTGTTTTGAAAAAAATGTAACAAAATAATTCCATGTAATGTCACATTATTTAACTGCATGCATTTACAGCCTAACCTAATAATACAATAATAATATTCTCTTTATTATATGATTGTATATAATATAGATAATTTATTCACATATATGAATATCTATCTGTCTAAACAGACATGTAGAAGAGATGGGACATGACCCCAAAAAATACAATTCCACCTGTTAATTTATAACTTTTCATCAAGATAACATTCATCACCTGTAAATACACCGTAGTTCATATTTTACAGTTTTTGAACTGTTAATAGTTTAACTTTAATCCTGGTTATCTTATGTTAAGTGGGAGGTGTCCACTGTCACTCAATGTCAATCTGCATGTCTTCACAATACTCAGATATCGTTTATCATCCATTTGTAGAAACGAAGTGCACTTCATTGTATTGAGTGTACAAATTTTAAAGTATGTTTAACAAAAAAGGAAATGGAAGATGGAACAAACTAAAGTACATGTAAAGTACTGGATTATAATTTTAAATATGCTTGATATTACATTTAAAGTTAATATATTTTTTTTAATGTACTAAATTGCAATGACATCATTAAAATTTTCAAAATACATGACATACAAGTTTCAACAGAAATTATATTATAATATATTTTACTTACCACAAATGCATGTCAGGACATTCGTCAGTACATATTTAACCACATTTAATTGTAAGTATATAAAGCTACATATAAAGATGTAGTTCAGTCATGCTTCAGTGGGTCAGAAAACACTAACTGCATTTAAAATAAATTTAAACTGTAATGCAAATTTAATTTAATTGCAAATAACATGAAATGGTGTCCGAAAACACAAGTTCACATCATAATTACTCTTTTTAAAAGTATGCTAAAGTGCAGCATACTTGTTTTTTTATATAAATGAAATTTGATTAAGTAGGATATAGAAATATTTGTTGATTCACAAAAAAAATTCTACAAATACAATATTTTATGAAAATCAAACATACACTTCATATATTTTGATACACAGTATACAAACCTCATCCCATCAAATATTAAACTATTTTTTGGGTAAATACAATCACAGTTAGCAAGTTACATAGTACTCAGTTCTGAAATTCACAACAGTCTGATGTTTATTCCTCTTACTCATGCTCAGTGTTATCCTTGCATCATTCAGCATTATTTTTATTTGTTTCTCTGAGAACGTAGGACCATACGTCCTGTGGACCGTTTGCGCAGTTGTAATCTGGAGGAACATTAAAGAAGAGCTCATCGTCAAAGCATTTCTCATCGCAGGGGGAAGCCAGATACGGTAGCTTGAGTACCACACCAGTCAGCAAACCTCCCACTCCTGCCACCGCAATAGTCACGAACACGGCAGCCACCTGAAAGAGAGCCTGTTCCTTTGCGGTCCGACCCAAACCCGCTTCCAGGTCCGGGATCAATTCCTGCAACTCCGCTAGCAGAGGGTCTCCTTGCTGAGGGGCCCGATGGGAGAAGGTCTGGTAGAGACTGGGGCCGTACGTTTCCTCGGTCGCCAGAAGGATGGCGCAGATTCCTGCCAGGCTGGAAATGAGTCCTGTTAGGCCGTGAAGATTGTGTATGCCGCATTGATCCTGCAACCGCAGCCGGCGCGCCAAGAAAGGGCTCAAGTATTTATATCCCAGCATGCACGCAATGCATCCCAGGATGCCCAGCACATAAGCAGCAGCTGGAGAAATCATCATGTCCACCGAAGCACCGACAGTTACGCCACCAGCCAGCGTTACATTCTGCACGTCGGCCATGCTGATCTTGCCGTTCTTGCTGAGCATGCTGGACAGAGCGAAGGCGGTGATGGTGGAGGCACTGAGACCTATAAACGTGTGGAGAACGGCTCGGTGCTGGTCGTCACCCTTGAAGGTCAGCGCTGAGTTGAAAGAGGGCCAGAACACCCAGAGGAACAGCGTTCCCATTACGGAGAGCAGATCTGATTGGTAACTTGTCGTCTCTTTTGGGTGTCCTTCGTTTAGGCTGGGTCTGTACAGGACAAAGGTGACACCCAGGCCGAAGTAGCAGGCAAAAATGTGGATGAGGATCGAGCCACCAGCATCGTTGATCTTCAGGTACTTCAGTACAGCCCATTCTGTGACACCAAACACAGGGATCTCCAGTAAGGCCATGATCTGCACAATACACAATATTCAGAATGAGTATCCTAAGGCACACTACTAATAAAATGATTGATCTTGGTGATGTAAATGAAGTAAGAAAGCATGACTGTTACACAATTTAGCTATTATGGAATGTACATGCACATTGTCTACATGGGGAGTATTTTAAATGTATAGTTCACTCAAAAAAAATTACAATTCAGTCATTAATTACTCTTATGTCATTCCAAAGACCTTTGTTCATCTTTAAAAAAAGAAAGAAGATATTTTTGATGAATTCTGAGAGCTTTCTGACCCTCCCATAGACAGGAAGGTTCCTGCCACAATCAAGGTGACAGTTAAATCAAACTGGCTGTTATTAAGCCTCTTGTTAAAAAAACGCAACTTGACCCCAAAGATCTAGTTAATTACAGACCGATCTCAAATCTCCCTTTTCTGTCAAATATACTAGAAAAGGTAGTATCCTCACAATTATATTCCTTCTTAGAGAAAAA
>JAUMHE010000055.1:13035313-13050631 GCA_032359235.1 Enteromius mattozi
GAAAACACTAGCATTCAATAATGTTAACTTAAGTCAGCACTGCTTGAGCTCAGTTAGCACACAATTAACCAAGTGGACACTCTTGGTACAACTGCACTAGTAAAAGTGTGAAAAGTGAAGGGCCCCAGAGCAAAGACGGGATGCTGAGGCACAATATTTATTATTTTTTAAACAGTTGTACTGTGTAGTACATGAATGAATAAAAATGTGCCTGTGTTTACATTGGTACTGCCTTTTGTGTTCATGTGAAAAGGTTTTTGAGAGGGAGAACCATAAGCAACATAACTTTTTTGGAAATATTGTTTTGAATTAATTGCACCAGTGTGTAAGACTATGTTGTAGTGTGTGTGTTTTTGAGGGTTTGTGTTTGATGTTTGAGGGCAAAGTTTGGTTTTTCAGCAGAAGTCAATGGTTTTGAGTATAGAGCTTATTTTGACCTGAAAATAGGATGTTTGGGAAATTGAGTGAGACGTTATGGATTTGTGTTTACCGTTGTGAGAATATGAGGCATAGTTTCAAGAAATGTGTTTAAGCAATCGAGAAAAACTGTAATAACAGAATTTTACTTTTTGGGTGAACTATTAACATTTAATTAATAAAAAGCTCCAGTAGGAATGCTTCGTAGAAGGAAGATGCTTTTGGCAGTAGGCAGTGAATTTTAGACAGTAACTTTGTAAAGCGTTTATAGAAACATGTTCATGACAGTCATTACAGATTCATGACAGTCTTGCATTGCTTAAAGGGGTCATATGATGTTGCTAAAAATAACATTATTTTGTGTATTTGGTGTAATGCAACTTGTTTATGCAGTTTAAGGTGCACAAAAAATTATTTTCCACATACTGTACATTATTGTTTCTCCTCTAAGCCCCACCTCCTGAAACGGGTGGATTTGTACAAAGCTCATCTTTTTAAAAAAGTGAGGTTGGCCAGCTATTCAGTGCACTGTGATTGGCTGAACACCGCAAGCATGTGGCGGAAATATTACGCCCCATCTCCTAACGTGATGCTGCGTTCCGGTGCTATGACACCAAAACAGTAAAACACATTACAAACCAGGCATTTGTTGCATCCAGTGGAAACATAATTATTGATTATCATGACTTAGTACTGTCTTTTAACGCATCGCGTTGCATCTTGCCTCGTAAACATAACACCATGTCTGCATTTGTGATCGGAGAAACAACAAGCACTACCCTTCACTGCTCAAGACTCACGTTTGAATGGTAAGTAGCAGGTTCTTTTAATAAGAAAATGTAAATTACTTAAAGGTTGTGAGTCAGAAGCGCCAGACTGTCCTTGCAGAGGTAGAATTGCTCCACTTTACAGTCTCTGTGCACAGCCAGCATAGGCTACTCTCCAGGTTTTAGAAGTCTGTCCTTCGTAAATGTGCAGAACACACTTTAATATTTGGGTTGAACTTTTCTAGAACAGTGTTGTGAATACAACTTGACCACTGATTTCTAGTTTTGTTCTCTTTTGAAAGCAGAAAGAAAGTAGTTTCACTTTCACAATGACACACAGCGTCTCCTGAACATGGCGCCCGCAGCAACACTGCAGCAAGAATAATAGCTCTGCCTTCTTTCTTTGCGTAAACATTTGGGCGGTGTTATAAAATAAACCCACTCTGTGATGTAGAAAAGTGAAGGCGTGTTTAAACGAGCCATTTTAGGGGGTGTGGACAATTCATAACTTTTATAAAATCAAATCTTTAATCTTTGCAATTTTAGTGATCTTATTTATGCACTAACAGCTTGTAACACTCCAAAGAGAGAGGAAAACTTGAAATCACATCATATGACCCCTTTAACAGAAAACACTGGTGCATGGCAGATCTTTATCTCATACACACATACAGGTGAAGGTGTTATCTCTTATGAAAGAATATAGATACAGATTAATGTTGCAGTAATGTTCAACACATCTTTTCACTGTACCTTTTCAGGGCTGCAGCCATTGGAAAATAATGCAAAACATCTTTTGTAGATTTAGTATCTAATATCAAGCCACCTGCTGCAAAAAATAACACACTTACCAGGAGTTGCACAGGGCTCGTCTTTCCCAACACTGCTCCAAAAGAGATGAGCACGACAGCACAGGCAAACTCAGCATTGATCAGATTCAGCACACCAAGATGAATCTTCCCATCGTAGTAAAACTGAAAGAAGCCCTGCACCAGAATGGCCCACTGAATGGTAAATGTGGCGATTAGAAAATTAAACACCATCCCACCAAAACCATAACGCCGGAAAAAGGCCAGAAGGCAGCCGAATCCAAGAAATATCATCATTTGAATGTCAGCAAAAAATGGATAGTTCTGATACAAAGAGTTCTCCATTGGTCTTGTCTTGTTGTTTTGTAGAACTGCATTAGCATCATCTTCGTAAGTCACAAAAACTGCATAAAGAACCACAATTATGACCTCCAACGCAAAAATTAGCCCAGGGAGCCGCACACGCAGATTGGTAGATTTATTCTTCATTCTGCCTGTAACTGTAAGCCTGCAGCCCTGCCTCGCTTTCTCTTCCTGTGACACTTATTTATTTTATCTACTGTAGTTTGATAAGCAGAATGCCGGCCATTGGCTAAACCACAAAGTTACATCATCCACATGCTGCTTTAGGCAAAGGGGAAGCCAATTGTACTTTGTCCTTAGTAATAGCCATTCCCAGGATTTTAAATTACTCAGCAGTTTTTCAACTTCAGCAAAGGTTATGGTATAGACTGGGTAAATCATATCACAAAAGATTGATAGAAGATTGAGACATAAAGAAACTCATTAACATGTTTATTGCAAAGATCAATGGCACAATCAGTCATGATAGAAGCTCACTGGGTTCAGAGCAATGCACTTTCAACAGGGGTTCGTATTATTGTTTCCTAACAGTGCTGATAACGCAGTACAAAACCATCCGCTCATTTGCATTTAAATATGCAAAAGTGAATCTTTTAGCAAGACTTGTTAATGATGATAAAGTAATTAAAGTCAACGGAAAATACAATCAGTTTAGAAGTGTGTGTATGTATATATATATATATATATATATATATATATAGATTACTGACAGAAAGAATGCACTCTTTTAATGCAGTTGCTGATATTTTCGGTAACACTTTATAATAACTGCGCACTATGAATCATTAAGTAAGCATTAGTAAATTGTCAGTACATCCTTTATAAAGCATTGTCTAAACATTAATAGTCATGGTATGATTTTTTGCATCTCTAAAAAATATTTCTGCATTATCCCTCAGTGTTGTGTTTAAATTTTTCTTACTTTACAATGTATAAATAGTCCTCACTTAAGACAAGCTCACAAAACTAAGTGTTTTATAACTACCTAACTTAATCATGCATTACAGCAGGAATCTGTATTAATAAAGCATTTATTAACACACTGAGCAACTATTTTCATGTCTAAATAATAAGATTTACAAATGCACATTCAAATAGTTTATTAATCATTTACTTAACACTTTCTAAATTATCCTATAAACCACTGACAACTCCTAAATAACTGGTTTGTAAATAACATAATAATTTTGAAATTAAAAATTCATTGTTACTAAAGTATGAAAATACAATTGTTAAACATTATAGATAGGCTCAAGAACAAAACATTTATAGCTCTATATATGTACTGTTTAATGCTTATTAATGTTGGAACAATGCTTATAAAGGATAAATTGACTATTAACTAATGATTGTACAGTGCTATCATATTTTCTTCTGCTGTAGTTTTTTTATGCACAGTATGAACTGTTGTTTGGAATTTTATGCTGATCTATCAGAGCAAACTGCACCTAAATATCTGTATCAGTGTTAAGATAAGATTATATTCTGATGCAAGATTAAGATGAAGTTCTTGAGTCTCTATTTATGGGACACTTTGTTCTAAACACTTTGGTCTATGTTAGGCCCTTTTCACAGACTGTTATGACACGTTTCCATAGTTATTCAAATTATTATTTTTTGTATATATTTTAAAAATGTACATTTTTAACTCTCATAATTTGTGTTTTCTTACCTTTACCTGCAGAAAACTGGTCAGTGTTGCTGCGTGAGCATTTATAATGGTGTTTCCAATGACAAATTTGGCATGCATTTTTATACTTTTAGAAAGTTTTCTTTTTACATTAGGGCAAATGGGAATACAACATGTATAGTTTCTGTTCACCACTATAGGAGTTTACCCAACTATGAGAACCCCAGAATTGTAAAAAGAGTCCAAACGGAGTCCAGCCTAGTTTTTACATTTGCTTTATCCAAAGCAACTTAGATGGCGTCCAAGGTAAACATTTCTATTATTATTTTTAATCCGTTCATGCAGTCCCCGGCAATCGAACCCATGACCTTGGCCAATGCCATACTCTACTGTTTAATCAACAGGAACACCCTGAGATTTAAATGAAACAACTAAAGGATGACAAACACCACAGTAATGCTAAAAAACTTAACACATCATGCTTTATTTTAGCCATCCTATTTATAAGGTAAAAAATAGGTGAAACTAAAATATTTTATCTTGACTTTCGTGTTTGTCTTAACAGCATATCATAAAAAGGCAACTGAACAAGCACATTACAGGTATATTTGTTTAAGCATATTAACTCTTTGTATTCAGTCAGTATCTGTTTACACTGAGTGTAAATAGCCAACCCTGTTAGCAAAGGCCATTTTCCCTATCTCAAACCACCATTAATCAGATATTTCACCTTCATCACAAACAGCACATTAGTTGTATTCACATTTTGTGTAAGTAGCAGCCATCACTATTTGCATCAAAGGGATAGTTCACCCAAAATGAAAATGTGATGTTTATCTACTTACCCCCAGGGCGTCCAAGATGTAGGTGACTTTGTTTATTCAGTAGAACACAAACGAAGATTTTTAACTCAAACCGTTGCAGTCTGTCAGTCATATACTGACAGTCTATGGCAACCAATCGTTCCAAAGCTCTGAGATTAAAAACAAAACATACACAGACGAAGCCAAATTAAACCCTACGGCTCGTGACGATACATTGATACACTATCAGTCTTTGGATAAAACCAAAAAGTATTTTACCTTTTATACAACACAATCTCCTTCTCTCAACACCTGGTGCTGTCACATAGATATAGACGCAGGTATCACGACCCATAGAAACAGTCACTAATAGGCATCTATGTGGTGTATAAGAGGTTACAAATTATTTAAATACTGTTCGTTTTTTTTGCAAAGACCGATTGCTTCTTGCCTTGACACCTAAATGTATCTTCACAAGCTGTAGGGCTTAAATTGGGTTTTGTCTGTGTATGTTTTTTTTTTTTTTTTTATCTCAGAGCTTTGGAACGTTTGGTTGCCATTGACTTCCATTATATGACTGACAGACTGCAACGGTTTGAGTTAAAAATCTTCGTTTGTGTTCTACTGAAGAAACAAAGTCACCTACATCTTGGATTCCCTGGGGGTAAGCAGATAAACATCACATTTTCATTTTTGGGTGAACTATCCCTTTAAAATGTAAATAGCATTTCTTACTTAGACTAAATATACTTTTGTTTTTATTGTTGCTGTGAGGAAAATTCTCACCACGACTGTACAAAACCTCTGTATTATAGAAGAAACGACCACTGATTTCTTTCGCTTACAAATGAAAACTCAAAAATAGTTGTAATAAATGACTTGAACTTTATTGCATTTTGTGCAGACAAGTCTATAAAATGGTCCAGAGAAACCATTATTCATAGAACATAGAAGCCTTTGACAAGATAAAACAATAATTTAAGATATCTAGCTTAAATATATTTTCATATAACACAATTGAGACACAATTTTCTATTTATTTTTAAAATATTAAACTTGCATGGACACACAAATTAAACAGCTAGGCTAAGATAACTATAATGTGTTATATATTTACAAAAGTAACTGCCACGGTTTAACCTCTCTTTTTCCAACAGATTGATATGTCACACAGTCAAATACATAAAGAAACAGAAACACCACCTCTTTTCCCGTTACAATCACGCTCACAAACACACGCCATTTTGACTCCTTGTGAGAACCGAAGCAGAAAACATAAAACACATCACTAATCAAATCACTGTCTTTGGATCTACACTGACTACCATACAAAAAGTGTCAAACTGCCCTCCTATGGAGAAAGTAGAAATGTCAGCTGTGTAGAAACACTCTTGCACACACTGCTGGGAAAGTTTCAGAACTCAGAAGTATCTGAAAATGTACTTTGCCATTAAAAAATCTGAATAAATGCTTAAAATTTGAAGGTGAGGCCTGGAGTTAAAACACCAACATGCTGAAACAGGAATCAGGAGCAATGAATGAACGATGCGAAGTAACTGCAAAAGCCCCTTCTGTTTGTTCACTCTATTAAAAATAAAGTAAGTTTTCATAGCAATTTTAGGTTCCTCAAACTAAATTTCTTTGAAAAGAGCCTTTTTTTTTTTCTTATTAGTGAGGAAAATATTTAATGACATGAACTTTTTTTCCAGAAATTGTTGAATATTTACTCACACTCAGGCTATCCAAGATGTAGATGAGTTTATTTCCTCATCGGAACAGATTTGGAGAAATTTAGCATTAAATCACCAATGGATCCTCTGTAGTGAATGGGTGCCATCAGAATGAGAGTTCAAACAGCTGACATAAACATCACAACGATCTATTGTGTTTTTTAACTTTAAACTGTTGTATTCTGCTAAAATATGAGACTTTTATCTGTAAAATTGCTTTCTTCAGTGAAAAGGAGAAACATATGCACAGATCGAGCAGAGTTTGCAAGCAAAAGAGTTTAAAACTAATATCAAACATATCAGTAGATTTCGATAAAAGGATAAACTGGCATTTTTGGACAGATGTGATGGTTTAGAAGTTAGGAGTGGTTTAGGAGTTTTGTGGATTACTTATGAATGATTGTGATTTATTTATCAGCTGTTTGGACTCTGACGGCACCCATTCACTGCAAAACATCCATTTTAAGCAAGTGATGTAATGCTAGATTTCTCCAAATCTGTTCTGAACAAGAAGCAAACTAATCAACAACTTAAATGGCCTGAGGGTCCGTCAGTAAATTTTCATCAAATTTTTGGGCAAATAAAGGTTTATCACGGAACCACTGATGCCAATACCTTTATTTTTCATAGCGTATATCCCAATACAACATGATAAATCAACCATGGCGACTTCTTTTCCCTCGATTAACTTCAAGTCTGGCTAAATAGCTCATTCCGTACGAGTCGGCGTTCTCAATAATGCACTTGAACTTTTTCATACACGCCGCTTCAGCAATCACTTACAAATATCATTAGCACCTTCTGAAACACCTGCGATATCAAATTCAGTTCACTGGTTATATTATAAGCCCTGTTAGCCCACTAGTACCCTTGTTGCAGGATTCTTACAAGCCAGCGTTACATAAAAAGCATCATGATTAATCTAAACACATTCTAAAGATGTTAACTTCGGTTTCCTACAACAGTGCTCCATAGCAACGGCGTGAAATAAAGATAAGTGACTGAATCTAGATACAGTGAGAAAGAAAGTAACTTTGAATTTTCACAGTGCTTATTTCTAGTTACGCTTTGGCCAATTTGGGGCGACTTTGGAGTTTACTGCCCCTTTCAAGGGAAGATAAGGAACGACATGCTATACAGCATTGGGTTTATGATACTTCTTTATGTCTTCAGCCTTGGGGAAGGATAAGACGAATCTGATAAAATGATATCGAAAAGCCCTTTGCATCAATGTGAATTCAAATCAGATATTCTATACTTCACGATGAATGGGAGATCATCATCATCATCATCATCATCGGTCGCAGAGTGAAACCTCTGTATCCAACAGCACGCAGCCAATATGGCTTAATCGCAACATTGTCCCAGCACGTTTCCCTTTGCATGACTTTAAATAATGTGGAAAGTTCTCATCGAACTGCAAGTCACCCTGGCAGATAAGGAAGCTCTGATTTCAATCTATTATACTTAATAGTACCACTATAAACAATTCAGTAGAAAGTAGTTTTAGACCCTCAAAGAACTAAACTGTAATTGCATAGGACTCCAAACAAGCCAAACTGGTCTTTTGTGTTGTAAATTCTAACGTACAGCAATGCAAAAGTTCCTTTCAGATAAGATTATCATTTTAGCTAGAAACATAAGCAATAAACTTGGAAGAGTTATGATAGGTAGCACTTTGCAATTCCTGTTTTGGATCTAAAAAAAAAGGATCAGTTGGATCTGAGCATAACTAGAATACAGATCAAGAAAATTTACTTCGCTAGAATTCAAATTCTTTTCGCAAACAACGATTTAGTTAAATATCACTTCTATGAACTTATACAGCACAACCTTTACACACTACATTTCTACTACAAGCGTGAACTTTGACATGATAATGTATGAGGTATGCTTGAATAGTATTAGGAGAGACTGTCGGTGGCATTTTGACAAACTGAGACGATTTGCCGGTAAAGTACTTCCTGTCTTTGAGTTGTAAAACTCGAAACCCTGTAATAACATCACGTGACTTATAGCTAATTTGGGTGTCTGAATGTAATACACTTTTGATTTAAATGCAAAAAATCTATAAATATTGCATTTTTTTTCTTTCGTTTTAAGTCTTTTTTGGGGGAGTGCAATCTATTTACATTTTAATGACGGTAGCAGCAACCTCAGCACAATTTGATTTTTTAAATTTTAAAACATACAGTAAGTTATTTTCCTTTTTTAAGGTTCACAGTTACACAAGACAATATTTTACTAGTCTATTCAGTAATCTAATATATTCCTTTTTTTCATTGTTGCAATTTTACAAAAAAATAAAATAGTTCTTTAGATAAATGTCTTTTAATATCTTCTATTTCTACCACACATGAACTAAATAATATGCTCGTGCTCGTGAATTGAACAGTCCGCATCAGTCGCTCACAGATGCTGCTTAAATGTAGCAAATTAGTGTCGTCTTTACAAATGTAAAAATAAATAAAAATTTCAAACATTCATGATAAACATTAGATATGATTTTAAAATACTATGCAGTTAAAATATGCTTTTCAATTTGGTGACAAAGGATGATAAAACTGCATCTGCTTTATAAAGTAACTGCTAATATCAAACGCATGATATGTTTTTAATGTTGTGACCCAGCACTATCTGTTTCTTGTATATGAAAATGTGAATTTTTTTTTATTCTCATATGGCACGGTTTATATTTAGTGATTTGGCAAGAGATGTAAATACCATGTTTTTCCATGTTTACAATCAATCAGAAATTGCTGGATGAATAAATAATTTTCTTTGTAAATAAATATTTGAAATATAAATGCTAATTCTTTTTTTTTATTTACATTCCCTTAATATATATGTGATTCTACTATTAAATGAGATTATTCAGGATTATATTTTCATGGAATATTTTAACTGTATATGAGTTTTCCATTATACAGCGGTTCTGTTCAGACTCTCTTCACAGTATGTACATGTGTGTGACGGAGCAATATAATTCATGTCTGCTGATGATACTTGAAGTGAAAAGATATTTGTGAAAGGAACGCAGCCTTCAAACCCTCTTCTAATGTTATAAAATCTACTCATGTGCAAACACACACACACACGGTCCAGCCCTCTTGTACAGTATATATGACTCTTGAAAGGCTGATGTAGTCAGAGAATATGCAGATGGTCAAGGGCAAAGCTGATAGTCATTGATCCAGAAGTGCTTACACCTGGCTCACATTAAACCCTGGTCAGTTCTGTCCTTGGTGTAAAAACACACCTCGGACATTTACGTGGTACACTGGAAGACTTGTTTTCAACAAAGAAAGATTCCACTCTATTTACCCTATGACAAGTAATGAAACAATAGAGAGACAGTATAGGAACGAATATAAAGCGTAAAGGGAAGGTCACACTGGATTTGGACTTTCATTCACTTCCATACTTTCATTCACATGCAAACAAACACAGGAGTATAATAATCTGGTGGACTTTGAGCTGCCTATTTGAATATCTATAAAATGTTTGACCAAGGATCTAAATATCATATCGATGTTGAGGAAACTCTCAGTTTAGGGATTTTTAATAATCTTGCTTTATGTACACTACCAATCAAAGGTTTGGGGTTGGAGAGATTATTTTAAAAAGAAATTAACACTTTTATTTTGCAAGGACTTTAAGCAAATGACTTAAATAAATAAACAAAATATACAAAAAATATTTGTTTTATTGTGCGTTCCAATTAATCTCAATCAAAGCTAACTAACCCAATAAAACACAATAGAAACATGATAACATAAAAAAAAAGTAAAACATTATCCTGGTTTCCATTAAAATATAAAGCTGCACAACAGTTTTTTACACTAATAATAATAATAGAAAATGTTTTTAAGCAGCAAATCAGCATATTAGAATTATTTCTGAAGGATAATCTGACACTGAATGACTCTGAAGATGCATCGAGAATATTTAAAATAAATTAAAATAGAAACCAGTTCTTTTACAAAGTACTTGTACTTCAAAATACTACAGTTTTTTCTCCATCAAATAAATTCAGCCTTGGTACGCATGATAAACTTTTAAAAACATTTTTTAAATCTTACTAACCCCAAACTTTTGAAAGACAGTGCATTACAAATTTAGATAAAAACAAACTTGTAAAAAAAACTGGATGAATCAGAACAAATGCCACGTTTTGACATTTAAAATAGAGTGTTTTGAATTGCCCACCAAAAATAAAGTTGTTTTGCATGTTTAAAATCCAGTGTGACCATCCCTTAAATGTGTTGTTATGATACATAATATTGAATAAATAGAAGTTGGATCAGAGTATTTGGTCAGGTGCCACTGGAGAACATGGGCTTTTGGAAAATAGTCAGAAAAGACCAACTCAATCATTTACTGATCTGTGTGTGACATAAGCTGTTGTGTTTATGAGGTGAGAACTGAGCCAATAAGAGGAAAATTGAGAGATAGATAGAGGGATAAAACTTAATCATGTGGAAGAAGTGACATCTACTAAGCTGGTGTCTTTTTAGACTATGTAGTGCAAAGTCATCTGATATGTGCTGGGGCGTTATTGCTCATGGTGTAGGTTGGGGTTACTGGGACGTTCCGTCTATGCAGTTAGGGACGAGGGAGTGAGGAATATTTGGTGGTTGAGCTGAGCCCCTCAAGAGTAGATAGTGATGACCTCACGTCCACCTCCACGCACGAGGAGGACCCTGTTGAGACCCTCGGTCAAGACCTCGAGGAACTCCATGTCTGTGAATGAAGTTAAGCAAACTTTCACATTTACATGATAGCACACAGTAAAAGTCTGAAGTCACTTATATTTGGATGAATAAAGGATACAGTTTTCTTCTCCAGTGCGGTTCTTAGGTGGACCAGGCATGTTTAGCAGGACTAGTTTAGCTTCTTGTGACTTTTTCACAATGACCTCGTTGAGTCTCTGTGCATGGTGCATGCGTCTGACGTTGGACTGGTTCCTGTTTGAAACACCATATTGAAAAGATTTTTCTTTGAGGTTTCTTACAATCTACATATTTAGGAGATGTGAAGCACACATTAATATGTGATAATTAAACGTCTCATCTTTTAAAATAATCAAAAGGTATCAAATAAAAGTAGTGTTATCTTGAAAGTGTACTCACAGGTTCTCCCATTCCCTGAGGCATAAACGAAGGAAAATAACAGTGAACAAATTAAACGAAGAACAAGAGTCCAAATTATTTTTTTGTATTCATCATCCTTTCCTATCAAAATGCTTGCTAAGGATACGAAAAACATAGAAAATCGAACCTGATCTAATTTTTTTTTTATGACAAACATAAGTTTCAGAGGCAGGGTGTAAACATGGCTAATACAATGTGAGGTTGTATTTATTTTTTAACTTGCGGATATTTAGGACACAGTAAAAACCATAAGTTTAAATGTAGAGATGGATAGCAATATATCTCAGATGATTACTGATCAAGATAAAACTATAAGTAGGTTTTGATACACATTAGGCAAATATCTTTAGCTTTTGTGTCATGTCTCGCTGATTTTTAAATTTTTTTTGTAAGGTGTCAAAAACTATTGTCACTGCTTCTCCCCCCTAATTGAGCTAAGCAACTGAAACGAATGCAGGTGCTACAATAAATCTAACGATGACGAAAGTCTATTAGACTTATATTACTGGTGTTTTCTGCAAATATGCAAGAAAAAAACAGCTATAAAATTACATTTTTTGCTTTTATATATTTTTTATATATAAAATAAATATTAAATAATATTTATACTTTTGTGCTGTCAAATGATTAATCTCGATTAATCACATCTAAAATAAAAGTTTTTGTTTACACAATATATGTTTGTGTACTGAGTATATTTATTATGTATATGTAAATACATAAACACACACACACACGTAAAATTTATATATTAAATTTATTATATAAATAATGCATGTAAATGCATGTAAATATTTTCAAAATATATGCTGTATGCGTACTTATATACACAACACACACACACATATATTATGTAAACAAAAACCTTTATTTTGCATGTGATTAATAGCAATTAATCGTTTGATAGCACTATTATAAATACATAATTAAAAAGTTTTTATATTGTAAATATATAATTGAAATAAATGATTAAATTCATAATTATTTAAATGATTATACATTTTTACTATTCATGATAAAATTATTACTAATTACATTTATCAATGAACAATGCTCAGTGGAAATATTTAAATGTGACTAAATAGCTCTTGCACATCTCTGTGGGGCTGTAATTAAGTTTTGTTAAATTAAAATGTCAATACTATGATCTGTTGTTCCATAATCAAATGTTTAATAAGCAAAATATGTTATCCTGTTGTTTTGTTGTTAAAATTACGCAAAGCTTTGACTAACATCTCACTCTCAGCTAACAGAGTAATATGTTGATGGACTGAACATCAACTTAAATCTAACTTTTGATTCATTTAAAGCTTTCGTATTCACCTGATACAACACATACTCAGTACAGACCGCCATTTTCTTTACTCACGGTTTCATGTTGAACATATCTTTTATGCTTTCAGGGTTGACCACTGCTGGGTTATTCGGCTTCTCTGTATCGTCCGTCCAGGTCCTCTGCACCTCCTCTCCGGGGCTCACTGCCGCTGGTGTGGGGGCAGTAGGGGAGGTGGGACTGGTTGGGGTGGGGGTGGCATTTTTTCCCTGAATGAGCTGAACCTGTCGAGGACGGGAGAGACGGACAGACTAAGAGAAAGGTAAAAAGAGTGAGAGGGTAGAGAGGGATAAAACAAAATGAAGAAGTGAGAATTGTTGCTTTTCTGGTAACCTTCTTTCCTCAGAAGGATAAAGAAAAAATAAAGAGGGGGAGAGAGAAGCACTGCCAGGGTGTTAACAAGAAGAGAATGATTTTCTATAGATAATGACTGAGAGAAGAGAGACAAAGTGAAAATAGAAAGTGATAAAGAGATGCTATCTTCATGGCTGATAGCTCCGTGCTATCATCTGATCGTCCAGAAGGAAGAAGGGCGTGATTAGCTCAAATGAAAAACAAGCACAAAGTCACACACTTGATGGTTAATAGCGTAGAGAAGAAAGTGAGAGACAGCAGCTACCTCCTCCTCAGATTTGTCTTCACCACCTTCTCCCACAGACTCCTCAGCGATACTCCTCTGGGGGTGCAGGTTTGAAGGGTTCTTTCGCCGTATAGAGCCACGGGACACGTCTGTGATGCTCTGAATCTGAAGAGACAACATCAACGCTGTTAGACTCATTCAAACTATCAGATTAATGCTATCTATCTGTTTATGTGACAGTTAGTTATGGTTCTCTAGCTTGACTGGCCAAGCAACTTTTCTTCCTTCTACTGTACTTATACTTTCTACATATAACTTGTGACTCTAACAACTTTTGTTTACTCTTGTAAAAATCAATGACACACATAAAACAAAAGATAAAGAATAAAAATATAATCTAATATCATATAATAAAATTTACATAAAACATTTACATGTTTCTTCCAGGTAAGACTCCAAAAGGTTTTTAAAAATATTTAGAGATGGAATTGTTTCTAGCATCGTAACACTCTGCATTTCATTCCATAGTCATAGGGCCAAAGAAGGAAATTGAATTTGCTAAAGTGTCCTTTCCCCCCACAATACCTCTCTCTCACGCTCGTTCTTGGTCAGGTGCATCTCCTTCAGGATCTGCGACCGCTGCTCCATCACCAGGGTCTTTTCATAGGTGTAGGCCGAGATGTCGCTGTCATGCTTGAAGTAAATAAATTAACAAGTTAACATTGGTTGTCAGTATCTGTGTGTGTGAAGGCAGTGTGTGTCAGTTTCTTACCATTTCAACCACCTCCACCTCAGCATCAAATCGCAGATGATAGAGGAAAGTGATCAGGTCTTTCTTCATCTGAATGCTGTTGTCGTCCATCTGAGCTACAGTGAAGATACGCATCTTGCACTTCCTCCACACCTACAGTTGAAACAATGTGATTATCCAGAGTACTAGTAATCATCTCATTCAAAGACATGAACTGAATGTGATCTCAGTTTCGATAGCTAGTGTGCGCCCTCACTAGGCAGCAACTAATATAAGGCATCCGAACTGAAATGAAATGTTAAGTGAACACACAATAGGCACCAGCTGTATTAATCCTCTATTACTCAGTTAAATACAACACATAAGAGACTGATATAAAGTTTGGATAAGAGCTATATGGTCTTGTCTGCAAGTAAAGTACTTCTATCTACAACACTGACCTGATCACTCCATCAACAGTACCTTGTGATGGCGCAGAAGGAAGGGAAGGAGCATGAGCATGCCTCCATCATGGACAATCCACCACACGTCGATGTGGCCTTCAGTAAAACGCTCTCCGTTTGATGGATATGCAGAGATGTTCTTCGGCACCAGCAAGGCCAAGTGAGCTGCAGTGGTCTCTCTAACAACCTCTGTGGGGGAACAACAGAAACTTAGTAAACATCATGCACTCAATAAACTCATGCACAGGGTTACTTGAGATCACTTTTTTATTGTATTTAAAAAGAAAATATCCAGGCTTGCTGTGCTTCTTTATAGGGCACCACAATTTGTTCATTGTATACCAAATGGCTATAAAATAATAATTATTATTTCTACATAATAATATAAAAGCACTACATGAAACCAAAATAAGAACTACTATTGTAATACTTTAAGAATTGCTATTTTAATATTTCACTGTAAATCAAGTATTTAATAAAAAATATATATAGTAATAAAGATTTCATTTTACATTACAACTGTAAAATTACAATTTATG
>JAUMHE010000055.1:13050731-13061224 GCA_032359235.1 Enteromius mattozi
AATCAAGTATTTAATAAAAAATATATATAGTAATAAAGATTTCATTTTACATTACAACTGTAAAATTACAATTTATGTAAAAAATATGTATGGCTGTTTTGATTTATTTAAACAATAATCTTTTCTGTTTTAAATATCTTCCAAATTTAAACGGTTAAACTTTTATGTGAATGACAAACTGCATAGAGCCCTTTAAAGCTTCTCATTGGTGGATACACAAGTTTGGAAAGATGTTTAGTGTAGGTTTCACTCCTAAATACATGTCAAAGCAGCCCAATATCAAGGCGGATGCAAAGATGGACAGTTTGGATCTGGTGGATCATGAGCTGCTCATGTATAAACGCACAGTGCACTAAACAAATCTAGCAACTTAATTTATTGTTTTAATTAAAAACAGAATCACCAGCAGAATGACTGGGCTATTATATGTGATAATATGTACCAGAAACGTACTTCTCTTGGGATCCATGAGCTCAACTTTAAATTTCTTAATAGGATATATCTTACACTGATGCATATTAAGAAGATGTTTATCAATGCCACAGGCCTATGTTTCAAGTGTAAAAAATATAAAGGCATTCTGCAATATTAGAAGAAAATACATAGGGTAATGAAAGATCTTCTTGAACTAAACTTTGATATGACCCCAGCTTTGTATTTATTCAATCATAATGTGAACAGTTTTTTTTTAAAGATGCAATACACTTTATTATTTTTATTACACTTTATTATTGCTCATAACAGGCAGTTTACATCTTTATCTTTTATGTGAGCATAGCTTTACTGCTTGATAACATAGGATTATCAAGCAATAAAGCTACACTGACACAAAAGTCATGAAAACATGGGTAAAAAGTTCACTGACTAGGTTATCTGAGTCTTTTATCTTACCAATGAAGTTCCTGCAGCGGTGGTGCTCCTCAGCCTGTTTCCAGTTCTTGGGGAAGCTGACCAGAACCGTGTTGTGACGGAGACCACCGAGACCTCCAGCCTGGATCAGGTGTGAGGTGGCATCCCGCAGGTTAGAAGAGATCACAACCTGACTGAATCCCTTCACCTTCTCCACCTCCATCAGCTTCCTTAGGGACTGAGAGAGATGGAGCTTATTAGTGTCTCATTTCTTCAGGAGCTCAGCTTTGATTCTGTGTGTGTGTGTGAGCGTACTTGGTCTCCTTTCTGTGCCTGTGGTTGGTTGTTTAAGTAGGTGCCCTCCACACACGCTCCCACGATGGTCAAGCCTTTTCCTGCTTTCAGCTGATTGGTCAGCGACAGCAGTCGAGGCTGCTCTACGTTCTGCTCCGCATCCAGACTCATGAGCACCAGAATCTGGGGCCTGGAAGATTGATGACATTTCAAAAAATGTTTTTGGATGAATATAATTTGATGTGGCAGCCATACACTGTATGTAATACGTTACTGCTTGTTTGTTGTGTGAGGAGTCATATTGCTGATCAGTCACTGACCTCCAGTTTTTAGTGTGAGGAGGACCTTCCTCCAGCCTCATCAGAGCATAGCGGGCGGCACTCAGAGAGATGCCACGGATCCCATCGCCCCACTCTTTCTCTGCCCTACAAAGAGGAAATACATATTTGGTAATTCGGTTTTCTGCGGATCGGTGTTCAAACTATTCTCAAGTTATAACTTTTAGATATTACAAATGTTTAACACAATAATTTGATGATATTACTGTTTTATTCAGCTTTGTGGCATGTGCGAGGTTTTTACCTGACTGTGTACCTGATTTTACCTGATTATTTTGTTCTATTGACATCACTATTTTTAACAAGAAATAAGAAATGCTATCAAATGATTAATCGCATCTAATCGCATACAAAATGAAGATTTTGTTTACATAATATATGAGTGTTTACTGTGTATATTTATCATGTATATAATACATGAATGTATACATTTAGAAAAAATCTAAAAATGTAAATCTTTTACATTTATATATTAAATATTTATATATGATATAATTTATATGACTATAAATATATATATATATATATATATATATATACACACACACATGTAAACAGACATTTTAAATATTTGTAAGATATATGCTGTATATGTGTGTCTTGATATATACATAATAAACAGTACACACACATATATTATGTAAACAAAAACGTTTATTTTAAATGTGATTAATGGTGATTAATCATTTGACAGCACTAGTGCATGTAACATTAATAAATACTGAAATATTTTTTCAAGCTAATCAAATTTAACTATTGTTTAAAAGTTTTGGGATAAAAACATTTTTTTTTAATTAATACTTTTATTCAGAAAAGATGCATTGAATTATTATTAAAAGTGATAGTAAAGTTAACTATAATGAGACAAAAGATTTCTATTCCTCAAACGATCTTAAAAAATGCATTATGTTTTTCACAAAAATATTAAACAGCACCACTGAAGTAATAATAATAACTTGTTTTGATTTCACAGGAATAATTTACGTTTTAAAATATATTAAAACGGAGAACATCTATTTTAAATTATTACTTTATTTCACATTATTACTGTTTTACGGTATTTTTTTATGAATTAAATATAGCCTTGGTGAGCATAAACGCAAAATAATTAAATAAAAAATCATACTGATCATAAAAATTTTAAATTTTAATAATTTACTACATTTTTATGATTATATTTCAGGAAGAGGGACCCTTAAGCTTTCATCACTTTTCACAGGTCAAAATTTTGAAATTTTATAAGTGATCATTCATCAACAATCTTCCACTAATAATCATATAAAACTACACAATATACATTTACAGTGAATAATTACTCAGCTGCATTCTTCAAGCTTTTAAATAAACTCTTCTAGAAAAGCTAATAGCTTTACAGACAATAATGACTTTCCTGCCAAGAATGAGATTGATCTAGTTAGAGTGAAACTCATTATGTTTTTTTCCTTTTTTCTCCTGTCGCCTCCCCCTGAGACTCGTTTAGGTTTGCTTACCCGCAGAATTCGATGTACTTGTAGATGCAGCCGGCGATTCCCATGGCAACGATAGCGTAGTACCAGGAGCAGAGGAACATCAGAGTAAGACACAAGCTCATGCCCAAGAGTGACAGAGCCCTGGAGAGAGATCACAGGCCATCTTAGGATCATTTGTCCACTTGTGGTTGTAGTGTCAGCTGTGTTTATAGTAATAATGATTACCACCACTGATGATTTTAGCGATGGAAGGACTTTTTGTGATGTAAAGGACATTTATGTAGTTGCCTTCATTTTAAGGTTAAGACTAATGGAGCAGGTGTTTGTGTGTTTTGTACCAGTGGTAGAATTTAAAGCGGGGTCTCCAATTCGGGGTCCTGAGGAGCGTCTGCAGAGCACAGGCCAGATTTACAAACATGTAGCACATCAGGAAAAACCTGTGGGGAAAACAGATCAAAAACGCATCTGTATGTTAAAAAAAAACAAAAAACTGCCTCCTTGGACAATTTCATATTTTTTTTATTAAGTATTTATTTATTTAATTTCACTCGCTACTACGATTTTATTTTTGTTTAAAAGGAAATGTTTACTTTCAAATAATAATAATATAACTAGTTAAAATGTTTGGAAATAAGACAATAATTTTTTTCTTTTTACATTATATTTCAAAATTGCAAAATGCTGGACAAAATGCCATAATATTGATATAATATAAAAATATATTATTATGATATTTAAATAATATATGACATTTTTAGACAATGTTTTATAATAATTTAAAATATTTCCAACAATATTAACAAAACAATATTTTTCATTAATTATAAATGATAATTTAAAAAGAAAATAGTTTATATTTAATAATTTATACTAGTTTTAAATAATATTTTAAAACAATAATCCAATTAGAGGAGGCATACTAAAGTATAGGCAGGAAGATACTTGGATGAATGAAAGGCTATCAGTGGATTATGATGCTTTTTGCAGCCAAATGGTGTAGTTATGGCATCAAGAGCGGGGACTAACTGGCTCATGCCAGATGTTGACCTGTTAATTGAATCCTCTTGACATTTAACTACCTTGGTTTTAAAAACCAATGGGCTGCATTAACGATAATTTATGTGTATCATATTAAAGGTGTTAAATATTTATGAATTCAATTACTCTGGATTTTATGCTTATAATTATATTAGACCACTTTGTCCAGACCTGTTTGAAATCAAAGACCAGTCAACTGTGTTTTAAAGCGGGGAGAAAAAACCTCAAAGCATGACAAAGTCCATACTTTTATCAGCTTCTAATATATATCTGCAAAGATTATAAGGGGGAATAGTGTTAGCAAATACAAAGTGCTGAATTAATGGTATTCTATTGTGCTGTATACCTGTAAATAAGTTTAGGAATTATTGAAGAACAAGCTGTTGGAAAAGAGGCTATTCAGCAAGGTGAAGAAGTTTTATTACAGCAGTAGAGACAGTTTATTGCTGTTGTTTCTCTGGGAATCATAAATAATGAGGTGCGCTGCGTATTGTTTTGGGGAGTGTTACTAACATGGACAAAATGGGAGCGACTGCATCCAGTGAGGCGATGAGGATACCAATCTCACAGATGCAGGCCGTCAGCAGGAGAGCCCAGGTAGGTTCACCGTTAGCTTTGCCATGACCAAACACCTGTCATACAGAATATGATCAATGATCAGTTAGTATGATCAAGTATGGAAGCATCAACAGAGTGATAATCAGGGGCAAATGCAGAGAAGTACCCTGAGGAAAGGAATGATGCCATCTCGGGCGATAGCCTGAAGGAGACGGGGTGCCCCTGTCAAACTCTGAAGCCCCGCCCCACAGGTGGAGAAGAAGGAGCCAAACACAATGACCCAGGGAGACGGCCATGCCAGGGTACCAATAACCAAGTTACCATTGACACCTTCCCCAAATCTGTGTTTAAAACAGTGTTGTTATTGTTTATATTGGAATCAGATATTATTTTTCTATGAAAACCTAAAAGACAATTAGAAATATGATTAAAAAATATGAAATTACTAAAAAGTAAACTGAAACAAAAATAAATAGAAAATAAAGCTAAAAAGAAATATTTGAACACTTTCATAAAATGATAAACCTACAACAAAATTACAGAACTTAAACTAAAATGAAAATAAACTAAAATCGTGAAATGTGTGAAGAAGAGTGTTATTATTTATTAATTAACTAATGGTATTAAAAATAATTAACTAGTAATAAATCATTATATATATTAATATTCTAATGTATATATATAGAAATAATCAACCGAAAAAAGCTGAAATAAAAAAAAAATATATATATAAGTATTAGATGAAAACTTGTTCCCTCTGTCATTATCTAAAATAAAGTTTAATTTTAAATATTTCAAATTAATGAAAGCTAAATACTAATATTTTAAGAATAAATAATAATTAATAATAATATTCTAATAAAAATGTTAAAAAGCATATAACAAAATCCCTGAAAGTAAACCAAAATGACAATAAAAACTAAGGTCTTTGTGCCTAGAACTGTGTAATTATTTTAAACTAATAGTATTAAAGGCATTTTTGTTCAGTTGAAATAAGGCTGACATAAAATAAAAATATTAGATGAAACCTTAAAAGAAAATGGCAACCATGGCAATTTACATTAGATAAAATTAAAATTATAAATGACAAGCCAACAAAACAAAACAAATTAAAAAGAAAATGAGAACTGAAAATCTAAAAAATAAAAGGCAATTCTGAATATTATAAAATGCTATATTAGTTTATAAATAACACATACACAAACACACACAGTTGGGTTTCCATGCTTTATGGGGACATTCCATAGGTGTAATGGTTTTTATATTATACAAACTGTATTTTTTATCACCCTACACCTAACCCTACCCTTCACAGAAAACTTTTAGCATTTTTAGATTTTCAGAAAAACTTCATTCTGTATGATTTATAAACTTGTTTACTCATGGCAACCAAAAAATGCCCCCAGAAGGACAAGGATTTTTGATTTTGCCATCTTTGTGGGGACATTTTGTCCATATAACGTAGGGTTTACCCAGTCCACAAACACACACACGTTTTGTTAAAGTGCCCACTTAATTTTGAATTTATTTGTAGGTTATACTAAATCAAAATAGAGCTAGAGACTCACTTGTCCCTCAAAACGACTCCGTCCACACAGGCTCCAAACAGAATCACACTAGATATGTCTGCGAGAGCAAAAATTCAGGAGAACGACACAAAGCAGCAAAAAGGCATTCACCATATTTCAGCTATTTTCTCACAGATGGAAACATCAAGTCTTGATGTAAGATTTTATCACTGTCGTTTCCTGGAGATCCAATTACACTGTATTCTGTACATTCCAAAATGTGCAGTTCTGCACTGTGTAAAAGCCACGGGTCATTTACTTCTGCAAAGCTGGAGCAGTTTTTTGCTTTCGGTGTAAAGGATACAGATGATGGAGGTGGTTGTGATGGCCAGGATGGTACCGATAGGGATGGACTTCTGAGCATCCTGCAGGTCACCAGAACGGTTTGAACCAGCCATGATACCTGTGACACACACATACCGTATATATTATATCTAGAAACACTTGTTTTTGTGGGTCACGATTTGCCTGGATTGAAGGGATATTATGAGAACAAAGAATTATCTTTTACTGTTTTTACTGAATTTAAAAAAGACAAAAGCACAAGTAAAATTAAAATCAATGTAACATTACATAAAAAAGGGCCATAATAAACATAATACAGTAAAAACTAGACATTTATTGGAATAATTCCCCTAATAATGATCCAACTGTTGTACTGACCTGTGACAGAGGGGAAGTAGATGCCAACCAGCAGGGTGAAGAAGCTGGTGATATCAGCCAGGACGTATCGATTAGTGTTGGTTTCTGGGGCCTCAGGGTCGAGCACTGCTGGTATACCCCGCTTCTCTAACATTGAATTTTTCTCCATAAAGGTGCTGAAAAGGTTTTCTGCAAAGAACAAAAAAGTTCTTTCCATGTAATTTTAAAACAGAATTCCATAAAATACTCAATGAGTACAGGAGGTTATTGTGTTTTAGGAAAAAAGTTGTTATTTTTTCTTTAAAAAAGATGCTTAATTTATAAGTTATGCTATGTCAATGGTAGAGGACATCAGTTTAAAAAGATTATAATAAAAAGACATGAATGAACATGCACAGGCAAAAACAACTCATTTTATAAATCACCATTACATTTTTTAGGTTTCAAGAACAACTTTGTATAAAGATGATTAGATATAGCATTTTTGTTCTGGAAAATGTGCAAAACAAACAGGTTTTCTCATTATATATGTATCTATAAAACTAAATTTAAATTGGATATTAATGTGTTTTTAATAATAACTGACAAGATTTTCATAATAATATATAATATTTCATAGAATATCGAAACATAATTTCTTTCTCTATTCATTTGTTATGTCTCCCAAAATGCGTAATATATATGCTTTTTGTAATGATTCGGTCTTTTTTTAATATCAGACATATTTGAAGATCAAGGAGAGGGAGTGGTCCTGGTGAAACATCCAATCATTTGCTATCTCTGAAAAGCCCTGAATGCGCTCTGTACAGGACATTCAGACTTAAAACTGTGAGATGTATAGTTTTAGAGAAATTTACTAAAATGTAATGTCCTCATGTGAGGATGCAGGATATCAGAAGTCTTTTGAATGTTACATTTAAATAATATTTTTAACAAGATTTATATTCACAAAGTAATTTTATTTCAAATGTAATTTATTCCTTTGATGCAAAGCATGACTACTTCTTCAGTCTTCAATGTCACATGATCCTTCAGAAATCATTTTAATATGATGATATACTGCTTCAAATTTTTGAGGAACTATTTGTTTTAGGCTTCCTCATTGAACAGAAATGTCAAAAGAACAGGATTTATTTAAAAAAGTAAGCTGTTGTAACCGCAAACTATGGTGATGAATATTAAATATCAGTGTGAGTGTTGGTGTTTTCTGACCTGCCAGGATGCCACTGGTGATCCCAGGGATTCCCTGGATCTGAGTGATGTTGTTGTTGGTGAAGTACTCATCGCAGGTGGCGTTCAGGAACTCAGAGTCACAGAAGGCTCTCCAAAGCTTGGTGGTGACTGTGGCATTGCCTCGCTCAATGGTTTTGGCACAAATGTCAAATCCCTTCGACACTAGAGTTCGGTTCCCGAGCACACACACCCTATGCAAGATAAGGTATGTATGATTATAGTTACTCCTGAAATGAATTCTGCACCCTAAAAAAAGAAAATTGTACTTACGGAAAGTCAGGTGGCTCAAAGGAAGTTTTAATGACACCAGCGTAGACAGCGAGAATGGAGAGAATGACGCAGGCGAGGAACACAAGGGCCAACTTGTTGACATACTTCACACCGACAAAGACGACTAGAGCCATGAAAGAGAGCACGATGGTACCATACACACGCATGTTATTCAACAGCGCAGCCTCAGCTTCTGCTCCCTCCAGACCCTCCATCTTGAATATGGCAGCAGCTGGCACGATGTAGATCTAGAAAAAAATTCAAGTTTCCAGTGATTAAAGGCATGGTTCATCCATAAATATATATATATTTTTTTATCATTTACTAGCATTTAATTTGTTCTAAACCTGTATGATTTTTTTAAATCTGTTGAACAGATATTTTGAGGAATATTGGTAACTAAATTGTTTTGGGTTCCCAAAGACATCCACAGTATTTTTTTCCCCATACTAAGGAAGTTAATAGCTTCCAACATCCTTTAAAATATCTTCTTTTGAGTTCAACAGAATAAATAAACTTGAACCAGGCTATTTTTCATAAATTGGATGAATGCACATGTGTGTGTGTGCATGTGTGTGTACTGTGTGTATTTATTATTTATATATAAATACATAGACATGCATGTATACGTTTAACAAAAATGTTACGTTTATATATTAAGTATATTTATATATGATATAAATTATATGAGTATAAATATATACATGTAAATATTTTCAAAATATATGCTGCATGTGTGTGTGTATTTATATATACATAATACACATAGATAATACACACAACATTTTTTATTTTGAATTGTTTGACAGCATTATAAAATACTAATGAAAACTTTCAGTATTTCAATGATACTAAAATAACACTGAAGCAAAATAATGTAATTTATGGTTTGCACCGTTGCCTGAAAGACTTGTCAGCTAATTTTACTTTAAAATAAAAAAAATGATAATGATATATAGCAATGAAAGCATTACCAGCAGGATTTCAATGCAGCCCAAGATGTACATGGCTCCTGCAAAAGTGGTGCCCAGATAGAAACATATACCAACGGCCCCTCCAAACTCTGGCCCCAGTGAACGAGAGATCATGTAGTATGAACCTCCAGCTGTAAGTGCACAAACACATTTACCATTAGGAATATACATAGCATTTCTCGCCGTCATCATATTTTCCTCTTCTTGAAATGTCATTTTGACACAAGAGGCACATCTACAGGTTACGGTTATTTCAAGTAAACACAGAGCCAGACATGCATCTGCACATTTATGAATGCGGAGCTGATCTCAGCACAGTTGGGAGCTGTACGGTGCGCTGTGTAACTGCCCATGAAGAACAACAGGACAAACACAAACACGCTGAGTTCTGCTCACCTGGCACGACTCCATTGGTGGCAATAGCACTCATTGAGATAGCAGTCAGCATAGTCTGGAAATAGAGTAAATAAAGATCAATACAGAGGGGACAGTGAGTGACACAGACAAGAGGCCCCCACTAAGCCCTCCAGTCACTCGTGAAAGAAAAATGTATTTATTAGAAAAGAAACGTTGAGTACATTAAGACATTTTGTGGTTGAGGTGGGTTTTACAGCTGTTTAGCTGACTCATTGATCTTAAAGGAATGAGGGTTAATAATTTTGAAAGAAAACATGAATAAATAAAGAAATAAAGAAAACTTAAATTCTGTAATTACAGTATATTGCACCATTATTGTGTTTTTGTTTGTTTGTTGATTAAAAATTTTGGCAATACTTAACAACAAGGTTTCATTAGTTATCATTAGTTAACATTAACATTCAATTCTGTACTTACATTAATTTAATCATTTAATAATACATTTTTAAATTCAAAAGTTATAAGTATCTGTTAATATTAATTAATGTACTGTGAAGTAAAATGACAAATAATGAACAACTGTATTTTATGAACAAACACTGACAGGGTGTATTGAAAGTACATTGTTTATTGTTAGTTCAAGTAAGAAAAATACATTAACTAATGTTAACAAATGACACCTTATTGTAAAGTTTCAATATTTTCATAATAAATTATTACATACAATATTGCATGCAATGCCCATACAATGCATGTTGTAACACTGTCTCAACCAACAGAAATGAGTTTGGGGTGGGGCTAAATGTATACCTAACCAATAGTGGGTTAAGAATTTTAAAAACCTGTTTAACAGTTATTATATATATATATATATATATATATATATATATATATTATTACGTC
>JAUMHE010000055.1:13061324-13084191 GCA_032359235.1 Enteromius mattozi
ACATGACCAAATTAGGAAACACAGGAAAACGTGAAACGAAACCAAAACTAAACTAACGACAAAACACAGACATGGGCGTGACACTCAGTGCAACACAGCTTTCCCTCAGGACAAAGGTCATTGTCTAGTATATAGACAGAGAGCCAAACTTCAAGTACTGCTTGCCCTGATAACCCAGAATTCACTGCTTCTTGCAAATGATCCACCACGCTCTTTAAAATAAAGCTTCCAAAAAGCTTTTTTGCAGTGATGCCATATAGGAACCATATTTAGTTCCCCAAAGAACCTTAGTGAACAGTTCTTAAAACCATTTTTATTAAGTGTATTTAAGAATACTTTAATGATCTAAAGAAACTTTTTCCACTATTAAGACCGTTTAGTGCAATGGAAATGCTCTATTGATGTTAAGAGTTCTTTATGGAACCACAGATGACAATAAAGAACCTTTATTTTTAATAGCAGTCAACACATCAGTGATTATACAGGATGGGTGTCAGATGTATTAGCATCAAGATTTCTTTAAATTACTGTTTTGACAAGCATTCTCTACAATGATGCATCATTAATATTAATAATAATAATAATAATAATAATAATGCACCATTAAAGTCACATGGACTATCTTAACAATGTCCTTACTAACTTTCAAGGCCTTGAATGGGGTAGTTGCTTTACTGTCTATGCAGAGTCAGAAAGCTCTCGGATTTCCTCAAAAATATCTATATTTGTGTTCTCAAGATGAACAAAAGTCTTACGGGTTTGGAACAGCATGAGGGTGATTAATTAATGACAAAATTTATCTTTTTGGGTGAACTATCCCTTAAAATATAGGAATGAATCCACTGAATTATAATTTTTTGTGTGTACAAAACACAAAACTCGCTCTAGAAACTGCCATGACTGACACCACTCATAACGAGCAGTAATCATCTCACCTCTGCTATTTTTAACCAAAGTTATACAAAAGATTCATTATGTTTTGCCATTTTAACTAAACCACCAGCAGGGCCATTGTGTTTTATGTTTAGAAGGCTGCAAACATAAGAGCATGCTTTCGAAGGGGTTGACATGTCCACTCTAGTGATGGTTATTTAAGCTTTAGGCTTGTTGTTTGGGCTCGGCTCATAAAGCGATCCAGTTTAACGAGTTAATAATGTATGCAGGTGCAGGTACGGTTTCATACACACTGCAGGAATTTCTGTAAATAAACCCACATTTTTTGGGAATTATCAATAACTTACAGTTGATTCAAGATTTCATTAGCCAGTGTGTTCCCTGGGAATCGAACCTATGGTTACTAGTTGAGCTGAATGAGTTGTTTCAGCACAGATCTTATCAGATCTAGACAGAAAGCAGGGACAGAACATAGGAACAGCATCTGGGTCAATCCTGAAACAGGCAGAGTCAAAGAAAATAACCCAAACAGGATTAAGCACCAGATTTCCTGTTTGTTACGTGGATCCCTTTTCACCATGATATTAGGTCACATCCATTTAGTCTTGAGTAAAGGAGAAAAGAAACCAGTGATTGTACGAAAGTTAATTAAATAACCGCTGATCCTCAGATTCAGGAGCTTTGATGATAAAAGACCTGAAATATTAAATATGGAATCAGATGATGTCTGCTAATAAGCTGCATTGAGAGGCTTTGTTTTAGAGAAAACTGACAAGAGAAGTAATAAAGGTGGAGAAAGAGAGACATTACAAGAGAAGAGCTTGAGGCATGTCAACTCTCTTTCACAGTTCTCAAGTGTATTTAATGCAGCAGAAACTAACCTAGACTTGGGAAAATGACATATCTAAGAGGTCGGTTTTGGTGTGGATCTTTGAAATGCTTTTTCTCTCTGTAGTTGGAGCCAAAAGTGCTGATTCATGGAGCTGGCAATGTGGAGTTGGTGACAAAGACAGTAACACTATACCAACTGGCTTAATCCAAACAAACTTAATGGTGGAAGCCTTCAGTGTGGGCAAAACACACAAACTGTCTGAATTCACGAGCACAGATTTGGACATATGGTGGAGATTTGATTGAGACGCCCTCCAGGGTGAGCAGACCAGCAGTCATTTATCTCATGTCAGAAGCTTGTTTGTATGTGCTGTGAATGTCTTGAGGTGGATTTAAATTAGTGTTTCAGAGCCAATGCTGACTAGTCTTGCATAGCAAGTTATTTGACTGTCATGGCAACACAGTCTTGCGACCAATTCGTATGTATTTTACGGGGTGGCAAATTTGTGCTAATTCATACAACCTCACTCGTACGATTTTGTACGATTTGTCTAAACCCCAGTGACGGGTAGGTTTAGGGGCGGGGTTAGGTGTAGGTCATTCGTACAAATTCATATGAATTGGCAACTCGTAAAATATGTACGATTTAGCAAAAACATGTACACATTTGTACGAATTAGCCACCTCGTAAAATATGTACGAATCACAGTGAGATCGGGATCGTCATGGCGGTTCTAAAACATTTTCAGGTGGCAGACCACGTTACAAATAAAATATTTACCAGACCAATTTACCAATTTTACGAAGTTTGCACAGTTGGCCAAAAATATACTGTTAAATTTTGACAAATGGAGTTTTGATCAGCAAATCAGAATATCAGAACGATTTCTGAAGGTCCAAATGACACTAAAACTTCAGCTGTGCCTTCACAGTAATACATTTAAAAATATAGATTAATATAGATCTTCTCTTTGTTTTTATCTCATAATTCTGTTTATATCATGCAGTTCTGACTTTTGTTTTTCTCAGAATTGGAATAAAAATGATATAAGAAACAAATACATTTCACAGTCAGAATTGTGATTAAAAAATGTATAATTACACACAATAATTTGATTTCATGATGTGATGGTGGGAAAATGCAAGGGTTTATATATTGCTTTTCTTTATTTAAAAGGAAAAAGTTAGACATTTTATATCACAATTCAAATTTTGATTGAAAAAACATCTAAAACAGTAATATTATGATATTTTAACATGCTCATCTGAAGGAATTTAAAAGTTTAGAAGTGAAGAATCCTGTATATAAGGACAGTATGCAAAGCACACAATAAATCAAATAAAGAATGGCTGAAAAACAAGAAAATATGTGTTTTTCTGAGTCCTGACCTAAAGCCAATTCAGATGCTGAAGTATAATCTAAACAGAGCTGTGCGATCAAGAGAGCCAAGAAGAATTTTCAAGTAAATGAAGGAAATTGAATGGTTCACTTACTTTTTCCACACTACACTGTGAATGATTGCTTAATGTTTTCAGTAAGAATGTGAAAAGTTCAACAGTTTGTGTGTTATCAGTATAGCCAGATTGTGCTTGTCTACAACTGTGCGTTAGACCACACTACTGTATTTTCATGCAGAAATCCAGATATTTTCAAAGGGCTCACAAACTAATACAGTGTATAGGCTTTTTCGTTCTATTATACTTGTCTTTTTGCAGTGAGCTATTAAAGTCAGAGTCAATAGGTTCTGTGCAACAATGGTGAGCATTGTTCTGTGTCTAAATCTCTGGTCGTTCACAGTCTTTGCCCTCAAATCCTTTGTGTGGTGTGTGTGAACATTATTGACACAAACCTTCATGTTCCCCAGGAGAACTCACCACCAATTCAGTGACTCAAGGCTTACGTAATGACTGTCCAGACCACAAGTCAGAAGCGCAGAGAGGACCGCAGCTGTGTGTGTGTGTGTGGAGACCATAGTCAAAGGCAGTGCTGCAGCTGCAGTGTGTGACGTTCTGCAGAGAACCCTCAGCACTGCTGTTACAATGAATGTGGATCAGTGTAGTGAAACAGACAATATACAATATACAAATATATGTATATACACATATATGCATATTTTGTGGCTCTAATGTTAGAGCACAGCAATGCCATGACGACAGGTTTGATTCCTTACCAAAACAAACAAAATAAAAATAAAAATTACAGCTTGATATTACACTAAACCAGAATATTCTTTCCTAATTTAAAAATGTTAACATGTTAAATTAAATTTAAATGATGCTAAAATATAGTGCAGTATAGTCAAAGACTTGTCGTTTTATGTCAAGAATGCACTTAGTGTGCCTAAAAATGCATTTTATAAGGCAGTTCAGAAGTACTAACCAATTATTTTGGAGTTCATTAGAGGACATGGTTGATGTCACTTACTCAGCTACTATAAAAATACAGTATATGAATTATTACAGGCCTGTAATGCTCACAACCGATCTATTAAGCTGTCTATGTCTACTTACCTAAATGGTTCATTACAGTCCTATAAGGCTCATTACAGATCTATGGTTCACTATAGGTCTATAAAATAATATTCCCAAGTGAAAAAGATGCACACTTAAGCATACTTGAATACTAAAGTAAGAACTGAATGTTTTCAGGCACTTAATGGCATGTTAATTGCAAATAACTAGTAAAAAGTAATGTTGCCTAGTTTAAATTTATGTTAAAAGCAATTAACTGAACTTAAAGAGTGCTTTTTTGACTCATTTAAGTAAGACTTAAAGGGACAGTTCACAGAAAAATGAAAAATCTGTATTATTACTTACCCTCATGTCATTCCAAACCCTTTGTTCACCTTCAAAATACAAACTAAGATAAGAGCTTTCAGTCCCTGCATCAACAACAGAGAGTTGAACCACTGATGTCACATGGACTATTTTAACGATGTCCTTAATACTTGGCCTTGAACATGGTAGTTGCATTGCCGTCTATGCAGGGTCAGAAAGCTCTCGGATTTCATCAAAAATATCCTAATTTGTGCTCTGAAGATGAACGAAGGTCTACAAGTTTGAAACGACATGAGGGTGAGTAATTAACTGCTGTTTATAAGTACATTTAAGTACATTTTTATACATTATTTGCTAATTCTATTGTCTTTGAAATATGGTTAAACTGCACTTATGAATGCACTGACAAACAATTATGGTAACTAAAATATACTTGATTGTCATTTCTATTGAAACAATATATTTCAATTTATTACTAGGTGCACATTTTTAATGATGAATTTGCAATTTAGCACATTTAAAATAACTGACTTTCAACATCATATAGAATAAGACACTACAGTTAAAATTACACACAACAAAAAAGCATGACAAAATGTTAATGTAAAATTAAAACGTAATGTTATTCAAATTATGTGAAATGTACTTTTGCAATTATGACAGCTTTTAAAAATTAAATTTAAGTGCACTTCTTTTTCACACAGCTTGTAAAAATGTAGTCATGTAACCTAAAACGTGCAAACATTAAAAAATAATTGGTTCTATTTGACGATATATTATAAAGTATAAAATTAGAAGTGTACTCAAGCGTGTCAAAAAGTGCATTCTCTTCAAGTATACTTAAGTGGCCGTATATCCCATTATTATGATATAATCTTCAAGTACAGTTTTTAAAAAATATACTTTTAAGATGTGAAGTACACTACAAGTGCACATTCAATACAATTAAGTGCACTTCTTTTTCACAAGAGTCTGGCTCACAGCAGACCTACATTAAAAGGTTTACAGTGCAGACCCATGAGGCTCACTACAACACAAATAGTGCTAAGGATACAGGAATAGCACAATTTGATGTGACAGTTGAATGCCACTAAATATGGGTCCATTTAACTAGCAGATTGTTCACAAATAGATCAGCACAGGTTGTCTCTCTCACGTGGTAGATTTACCCCAAAATGGACAGTTTACACTAGCTTTCAAAGGCTTTGCTAGAAGTGTGTCTCACTAGGATTATCCCACATGCGGAGTGGGTGACCGTGGCATGCCAGATATTGCATTAATTTCAGTAAATAGGCCACCTGAACGTTAGCGCTCATGTACAAAGGCACGCGCAGACACACGGCCACAGCTGTCAGATTAATGTTCCTCTGGAGGTACTGACACACAAAGTGCTGCAGAGCTGCAAAGGTGCTGCTGCTGGCGTGAGTTACGTCTCCCTCCTTCCTTTTCTCTGTCTTCATCTTCCTCCCACTTTTGCTCGCTGTCGCAGACTCTTTGATGAAATCCCCGAGCTGTCTCGCTCTCCTCAAGCTGCAGTCTGAAACGCACCTTTCATAGACGCTGCTTATCTGAACAGATTCATGGCTGTATGAAAAGTCTAAAGCGATGTGAATACTGTACAGCATCCATGCTCTGACGCAGCAATTTTTTAACACTTGCAGCAGAGAACGGTTCAATGTCAAATCTGGACGCTGAACATTCTTTAATGTCTAGGTTCATTGGTCCCGAGACTTGCATTGACTTAGAGATGACACAGCATGGGAGTGAAGGGGGAACAGTCATTCTGAATTAAATCAATGGTTGCCGAAGGACAAGTAAAGCGTTGCCAGGGAACAGGTTGCTTAGTAACAACAAAGAGTTGACTGGTATTCAACGGCTTAATCATAACATACCTTCACTAGCCTGTCAAAATGCCTTTCCTTCAGCAAGGTTAAACATCCACCCTGAGAACATTTATACGCGATAAATTATACTTTAAAGGTACCATATGATGCATTTTATTTTGCATGGCATTTTGTAATATCAGTACCTTTAAGGTTTAGTTCACTTCCAGAATGAACATTTCATGATGATTTACTTACCTCCATGTCATCCAATATTCCAGGAATATTTTCCATACAGTAGTCTTAAATTGCAGGCAATGGATTGAAGGTCCAAATTGCAGTTTTAATGCAGATTCAAATGGCTCTACATGATCCCAGCCAAGTGATAAGGGTCTTATGTAGTCATTGTCATTTTCTTAAAAATAAATAAATAAAAAATATTAAAAATATATACTTCACACATTGTGTAATGACATTGTAAAAGTCATGCATGGTTAGTTCTTTATCTGTGTACTCTGTGTTCAAAAAGGTAGGGTAGGATGAAAAACTGAAAAACTAAATTTTGAAAAATAAAATATCTAATTTTCTCTAAAGCATGCTTGAATTTCTTTGTAAACACTATAGGTCAATTCTTCTTCCTAGGGAGAGCTAGTGCAAGATGAGCAGCTGTGGTTAAAAAGTATATAAATTTGTATTTTTCTTATAATTACCAATTATTTCAATTTGGACCTTCAATCCGTTGGCCACCACTATATGGATGAAAATCCTGGTATGTTTCCCTCAAAAACCTTTTCGACTGAAGAAAGAAAGACAGGTGAGTCAATTATAAGAATTTTTTTATTCTGAAAGTGAACTTTCTAATTTTTAAATTTCACATGACTATTTTTCATTTCTTTTTCAGACTCAAAAAAATGTTTTGTTACCTGACAATGTTTTTATTCACGAGTGCATAACAGAAGTAGTAGAAAAAGTAGAAGTAAAAGCATATTATTGCTTTTATCTATGTTTTGCATTTAAAACGTCTATAATTACATTATGTCTCAAAGTTTTTTAAGGCTACTTTGATAATAGTACAAAATACAGTAAAAACAGTAATATTTTATTTTAAAACAAGTTTTCTATTTGTATATTAATTTATTCCTGTGAAGCAAAGCTGAATTCATCATTACCCCAGTCTTCAGTGTCACATTTTCCTTCAGAAATCATTCTAATATCATGATTTTCTGCTCAAGAAACATTTCTTATTATTATCATCAATGTTTAAAACAGTTGTCCTGCTCAATATTTTTAATGGAAATGGAGCTCTTTTTTCAGGAATTTATAAGAAATAAAACATACAAAAGACTAACATTTATTGTTATTAGAAAACCTTTGTAATATTACTCATCTATTATTTAATAATTTTAATGTATCCTAGCTTAATAAAAGTATTATTAGCATAAATGGCCTCTGTACATGTTAAGATTGAAATTTTCTGGAATGACCTCATTATGGCTCCCATGTATATCTAGAAATTTTATTCTCGTGTCGCTAAAATAATTTATCCTACATCTAATTTTTTCATCGTGATTAGGTGAGCCAAGTTGCTGACTACTGAATTGAATTTGCATGCAGATGTGGGCAGTTCAATGTTAATACACTCATGATTGATGTTTATTTCAAAAGAGCAAGAAAAATCCTTTGTTCCACAGCTCATTTTATACTAAGTACAATGTTAAATGAATGAACATTTGGAGATACTTAAGAAAGTACATGGTAGCGCTGGGTAACTGGAGGACAGGGACTGACCCACTGTACAGCCAAACTTTAAATCAAATCAAAGTCTCTCCAGATCTGATATACAGCTATTGACACCCACAGACAGCTATTAATACAATAAGCCAGGCTGAGCGTCTCTTTCTCTCTCTCTCTCTCCACAGGGTCATTCTTAGCGTGGATCAGATTTAATCTCCCATAATGGCTCGTCTGGCACTGACATTGCATTCTCCTGCAGTCCATTCCACCATCTCCCTTCTATTCTATTCTATTCTATTCTATTCTATTCTATTATATACTATTCTCCAAATAAAAAAGGCAGAACAGAAGCAGCAAAAAAATAGTCATGATATAAGTACAATACATTTAGTCTTTTACTCTTTGTGTTTTACAACCTGTAAGACTTTCAAGCTTTAAAAAGATGCAAAAGTACCATAACTGATGAGGTAGTAATAAAGCAGGTATATCTGATAAATTCAAATAAATTCAATTAATCATTTGATCCCCCCCAAAAAATACAATCTAAATGATTTATTAAATTGAACTGAATCTGAGACTGATTCTGAGTTGGGTTCAGCTCATTGACTGCAAAACATTATCAGCCACTTAAAGTTCATTTCTATTTTTTAAATCTAGCATTATTATTCTTATTGTGTATGATTCATCCATGGATATATATATACAATTTTTTTTAGCTAATTTTTAATCAAAATCAACATAATCTTCAAAAGAAATGTCAGATTTCTTTCTGGAGTGATATAATGGATCAATATTTAGTGTTACTTGGATGTACATTTCAATACAGAAGAAAAGATCTGTCACTGCTTCTATTACATTGTAACTTAGAGTACAGGGTAAATGCCATACAGATATTTCTATGATCCATTATGTGTTTTTGGGCCAGATTTCCTAGCAGCTTGTAACAACACATACCTTCTTTTGGCATTTGAAATCTATTCTCATGACTTAAGACATGCGGTGAAAAATAGTACATATTCATTTGTACCATTTTCCCTTTCAGACAAAAAATGTATGGGAGGAGAGGTGCAAGGTGGTTTACTGTATAAGGTTTGAGGCTGTCAATTTACTTATTTATTTAATAAAAAAAGAGCATGTCTTAATCAGTTTTGCATTTCAAAAAGCTGTTGATTTGCGCTGGTCTTGGTAGATTGCATGGAAATGGTCTGGTTGCATCTTGTGTTCTTTAATCTGCTCGTTGTCAGCAGATCAACCAACTTGTCACTTCGATCTGCACTTTTATGGAATTGTAGCTTCATGATAATTTGCTCTGTTTGGTAAATCTGGCCCTAATTCTGCATTATGTTAAAATCCAAAGCAAATGCATCTGTAATCACATGCCTTAGGCAAAACTGTGACATTTCTTATGATAAATTAAAAAGTCCAACAGTGTGATTGAGCACCTAACCCTATAAGCCTATTGTTGGGGGTTCTTACAGGACTGTATCTCTGACCTTCACCATCTGCACACCTGCACACACACACACACACTCACCCCTGTCTCTCTGGAGAGTTCCCTGAAGCTTAAGCTGCCTGTGTAAACCCCCAGGGGAGTCGCTCTTACTGTAGGACAATTTCTGTGACAAGATCCTTAATTGCGCATACAAGCACACAAGCAAACATACACACTGATATGCACACACTCGAACCTCTGATTATTATTATTATTATTTTTGGTTAAATTGAACACATGAACGCATGAAAAGGTTGGAAAGAAATTAACTCTTGGTTACAATTCAATAAATAAGCAAACAGAGTCACAGTGTTGATGGCATTCAGCTCAGCATACACAGATCTCTATCTTTTTCTCTCCATGCAGTCTGACCTACATAGTGGAGAACTACTGCCTGATGGTGCATGCAGCTGCCACAAGAATACAGACACACACACACACAATCAGATACGCATGTAATGCACCAGACATAATGTGTATTCATGCTTGAAATCCACATGATTCATTCAGCTTTTTCATTACTATTGTGATTCCTACAAACATAACATTTTCTGCACAGAGCCACCTGATATGTGTGTGTGTGTGTATGATACATATATATATGTGTGTATTTATTTACAATAGACTGTGCATTTTCATGGGTTTAAATAAAATCATTTTGTTATAAGAGATGATAAAACACAACTGCAAAAACTCCTGGTGAGAAAAAAAAAAGACTTTTATTCATTTTTAACCCTCACATGCCTTATGTCCGCCAAAAAATTCTGGTTAATGTCAGTTAGAATATTAGAGCTAAAAACACTGACAGCACACACTCATGTGCAGCAATCACTTCACTGAATACTTGCTAGCTAAGAAATAAATAAATATGACCTTTTGATTATTTGGTTTTCAGATCCGCATAATTTCAATACCACACCTACAATGTCTGTCAAAAAATAATGTGCACAATACACATAGTTTTTACAAGCCTGCAGAGATACAGAGAGCTTCATATCTATGGGTTTTCAAAGACAGTAGGTTTGTTCGGTAGCTCACGGAATACAGAGATGTACTTGAGAGGAATCCCGTGTCAAATCTGTGTAAAAGGAAGTTGAAATGGCACGGTTGCATCAACAAATGTTTTCTTATATCAGTTTTGCATATCAGTTGGATTTGATGTAGAGCATATTTCCAATATAATAAAGCATTAACTTTTAGATGCCACAGATATTTCAATTCTTAACCTATATCAACATAATAAAACGTGCCAAGGTTCACGAATTGAACCTGTGTTTTATCGCCACTTTTTAAAACTGCGGCAGAACATGCAGTAAGGCACGTAAAGATGGTGTTGCACATTTTTATGAGACCAGATTGAATACTGTTTAATTGTTCAATAAAGCATACATTTTACAAGATTTGTAATTACCCCTTTGCAGATTTTGAGTCATATTCAAAAAACCAAGAGATTTGTAAAATATAAGTTGAAAAATGCCACCCACAAGAACATTCTTCCCTTTAACTCTTTGTATAATTACCAGGTGTATTAAAATAGTATACTTTTAACAGGAGGCTCACAAGTGAACCGGCACACTAAGAAAAGTCCCCGTGTTTTCTACGGCCAATTCATCCCAGCATACCACACAAATGACCTTTTTTAGAGCTGCTGGTCGCACTGACATTAAAACATTCTTAGGTCAGACCACTCTAAGACAGTCCTGAATACTGCTACTTAACAGGCCAGCTTACAGAGATCAGCACCCGCACACAGAACTCCAGCCAGCTGAGCGGCTATTAAACATTAGCCCCACAGAGTGAGAGAGCAGGACAAAGTGTTAAGAGCCAATACTGGCATACTTCACCAGACTTCGATGGCACATGGTGTGAAAACAGTCCTGTTGAAAGAGGACATGGTTTTGGACTAAACACACAAACAGCTTCTTTTAGCACATGGAATGGAACGTCATATGTCACTGTATTGCGCATGAACATGTCAACTCCCACAAAACCCCAGGCAAAGCTCCGCTTAAAAAATCTGTTGTGTCCGTGAACACGTGCCACGTCATAAATCATCTTGCCCTTGGAGATCATGTTGTCTTTATCAATAAAGCCATTCATATGCGACACACAGAGCTGTGAAAAAGGTCACTAGAGATGACTAAAGACTTAACTGTCATGCTATGTTATGGCTGACTGCGAAAATGAGCTACTAATTATATTATTACTGTGCAAAATCAAGCATGATTTATGCTGATTAGTGCAATATGAATGTCAAGGTCAAAAATGTGCAATACTGCTGTGGCTTTGCATGTGCTACAAGGATAAGCATGACTCTACGTACATGCAAACACACAAAACAATTAGACAATCAATGTCTCATAAATAAAATCTATAAAATTGACGTCATCGTCTGACAAGGGATTGAAACGTGGAAATCCATCAATTCTACAGCAACAGTAAGAGACAAGCCCTGCTCAGCTAACTTCTCTATTTAAAGAGGAAATGAGAATACAGGGGACTGTAGACCAGTGTAAATGGAGAACAGAACTGAGAGAGACAAGCATGAAAACCGGTTGAGGGATTTAGTACAGTTCCAGATGAGAAAGGAGATCCTCACCCTACTCAGAAAGGAGAGAGAGAGAGAGAAAGGGAGAGAAAGAATAGGAGATTAAAAGAGAGAGAAAGAAATGGAGAAAGCACACAGGTTGCTTGGGGTGAATCTGACTCATCCAGCACTCACAGGGACAGCATGTACATTTCTCCATTTCCATCTCTGCTCTCAAGGTAATTTATTGTTCTCATCAGTGTATGGACAAATGTGACTGAATATATGAATATAACACCAAACAGTTGCTTTGGTATAGCCACATTAGCAACATTTTTTAAATTTCACAGACAAAAAAGGTCCATTGTCTATTGGCAGTAAAGTAATAATGAACCAAATGCATTTCACTGTGAGACCACTTTCAAAAAAAGCAGTTTACTGTTGTTCAATGCAGTGAATTCACTTGACCAACTTCAATTTGATGCAAAATCTGTGGGGGGAAATCTTTTGTGACATTACCAATCCATTACCATGGATTCCTATTAAATTGACTTGATTTTGCAAAATTCGCAAACAACAAATACAACTACTTTCATCTCATGATTGTACATAATTATTTTTAAATGACTGGATATCAGGGACAACATCTTCCAAACAATGATATGTGTCAGGCACTAGTAATGCTAAGTTATAGGTTTGATTCCCAGAAAATCCATGAAGAAATAAAAGTAAACTAAATGTTTGAGTGGAATTCCTTAAATTAATTTACATTTTAGGCAGTATTGCCAAGTAAGTTGTGTTTTTTGCTCCGCCAACCCAAAAAGTTGCACAACACAAAGTACTGGTGTTTTGTTGTTGAATGAATTTGTGTTTTGAATGAATTGGTTGAGTAAATGATTCAATGACTCAGTCATCAAGACGTCAATTCCTGAATTAACCACCACTCTTAAAACATTTGCTTTAGACAATGATTCAGTGGCTCCCTCCTTAAAACTAATTGCTAAATTCGTTATATAATACTCTTATTATTTGTAAAATTATTAAGAGTAGTATATTACAATGTGAAACCGAATTCAGAGAATCACTTATTTTTTAAACAAATCAGTTGAATTAATAAAATGACGTAACCTATAGAAAGAGTCACTGAAATTTCTATTCATCCATTTTCTCATTGGCAGGGAAACACACTGGATGGATGGTCAATCCATCATAGGGCTCACAGAAAAATGTGTATCACTAATGCACAAACTGACAGTGGTAAACGAGAAAACAAAGAGAAAAGGAATGATACAAACAATGAAAGTTCCCAGTGCTGTTGGGCTGCTGCATCGTCAGATTCAAGGAGCAGATCTATAGGCCTATTTATCTGAATAACCAGAAAAGACAGAAAAGGTACGTGAACAGAATTAGGTATTCCAACTGGCATCCTCTGCATGAGCACCACAGCTCAACGCATACCTCGCTCTTCAATTTTCATTGTGGTCATGCAAGAACAATTTCATTACTTTTTCAAGGCCACTGCCTACTATGATTTGTCACTTCAGAGTGAAACTTAATGAATTCTTAACTGACAACAGGAAAGTGACGATAAGAAAAGCGAACTTGCAGACCTCACACAGTCGTGTAGCCGAACAAATTTCCAAAAACCATCAGAAGTCCCAGACAGACTTAACTATTCTCTATACAATGGACAAATAGACTCAGGGAATATGTTTGCTTGTCTACAGGAGATAAAAAAAATGGTGCAGATTAGCAGCACTACATTCTGCAATATCCAGTAACAGAGTGCAGATAGTATATCTTGTGTGGACATCACTGCAGTGAGTGTTCAAGCATAACCAGTAAGTCAAATACAGAGAGTGTGTGCTGCCAACTCTCTATGGCTATGTTCACAACTTCACACAGTCAGTGCTTGGGAATGACTAACATCTTACATCTTTACAAATAGGTGACTCTTTAGTTGTCCTGTTCTTACAACAGAAGCAGATACCATATATATATATATATATTGTATATATATTAGACAGTTGGAGCTGGGGGTTTAGAGGAATTCTGATGAAAAATATAAGATTACAGAGGTACATGAATTTCAAAAATGAATGATGTGCATAGGTAATAAACTCTGAAATATCTCATAAAAAAGGAACAATTATTTTCAGTACAGAAATGTATTACAAATCATAAACCACCAAACTATCATTTTGTGTAGTCATTGAAAGAAGTACCACTACTGATGCCTCTATGAGAAGATTTTGTGCATGATGCTCCTTGTTACATAATGCAGTTTCTTTCTAACTAACCATTGCTTAACAGAACAGCATTTAATCAACATGTGATTAACCCTCTTTTAACTTCCACCCTGCATGAAGTCTCATTTTCTCCTTTCTCTTTAGACTATTGTCTCTGCTCTTTTCTTTAACATGTCTCACCTCACAGCCTCTGCCCTCTCTGCCCTAAAATGGCTTCCCAGGCACCTGCCAGAGACAGCTGGCCATGACAACTTAACAAAACCATCCATCAAGGGCAAATACATCAGCAGGATTACAGGAGGGCATATAAAAATCCTTTATGTGGCATTAGGGAAATATTCTTATATAATGCGTGGTCTTTTGCAGTGACATAATACTCACTACACTGCCACAATTACATAAGAACTACATCCCCCTGACCCTAAAACAGAGGAATTACACACCTACCCCATCAATTATGATTGCAGTTATGTTTATTTCCTTACATGTAAATGTTATTTACATTTAAAATTGAAATCCAGTTGAATACATATTCTAAATTGATATTTAAAAGGTGTTACCAATTCAGCTGTGAATGTCACATGAGCCTGAAAAAGACAGGACTATAAATATAACTGAAACTTTAAAATGACGTAAACATAACCAGATGGTCTTTAAAGATAAATCGCAACCAATTATCACAACAGTCTACTTGTCAGTGAATACAATAGCTCAGAGCTAAGCCACCCAAAGATATTTTTGTTCATAAACATCCAACACCGACTCTGCATGGATCTAAGCAATGGGCTGACAGGAAATGCATTTTCTTGCTAGCCTTTTGTTGCTTGTCATGACTGTGGCAGCTTGTCTATCAAACACACTCACACTACGAGCTTTCAATGTCGTGAGTTGATTGGTGGAGAGAAGCTGTTGTTAACACATGAAGCGTTGATTAAAACCTTACATCAAACAGATCCAGTAACACTGTATTCTGTCTTTATCAAATGGAAGCTGTGAACAACCTGCGGTGAAGTGTAATAGTATTTACTAGCATCTGTGTCTTATGAGGAAAAGTTATAAATATATTTTTATACTTTTGGAGTTTATGAGGTAACGTTGGATGGTGCAGTTTATAATACATCACAATGTATTACTGGATTCACAGTGAGGGTTGATGTAAAAGTGGAATATTACAACATTATGAATACTGTATGCTTTGACATAACTTATGGCTTCTGGCAGCTCCTTTTTTCTCAAAGAGAGAGTGTGTCATGGCATTATGATGATGGCTGTGTCTGCCTGCAAAGTGTTTTGTAAGGGAACCCAAACATGCATTCAAAATGGGTTTTATTCGAGTCAAAATATTTTTTACATGACTAAAGCAAACTGAATGCATTAGGTAAAAATAGTTAGATCCGGTATAATTCTTATGTCCATGCAATTAAGCTTGCTTGAGAACAAATAGTTCCGTTAGTGCCTGTATGGCTTTTGAGGACAGCTAGTGCTCTAGATGTTCCTAATTTAGGGTGGTCCTGTTATGTTTTAATGTGTCTGCGGCTGTTAAAACAGGTCTGTGCCATCTGGCCTGATGCTCACTTGACCTGAGACTTCACCACAAGGACAAGCAGCCTTTACGCGTATCACAGAATACATTTCTTTTTCATCTTCCTGCATTCCTTCTTAAATTGCAGTATGTAAAATGAAGCCACTCATCTCTAATTAACTACAGAAACACATATATAGCTAAAGGTTTGTACTATGAATTATTTTAAGCTAAGAGTGATTTCAGAATCAGTAAATTGCATTTTAAAATATATTCAAATTGGAAAGAGTTATTTCAAATAGTAACACAATATTACTGTATTTTCTTAATCAAATAAATGCAGCGCATGAGACATTTTTTTAAAACCTTAAATTTAAAAGGTATATCAGTTTGCTCACAGTCATATGTAAAATTTGGAACTGTGATTTGATAGTCTTTATTTGTTCCCCTGAAGTCGATCAACAATCAATTTCCTTCTGCCTCCCATCCAATTTCTCAACTAATCTAGTCCAGCCTTCTTCACTGCTAAGAAATGCCAAAGATCACCGGTGTCATAATGCAATCTCAAAACCTCATTATCCACTGAGGGAAAGCACCTTAGGTCCGAAACGATCTGATGCGTCAGGCAGGCTGCTGTAAGAGTGATGTAACTGCATTGTCACAGTGACTGTCATTAGAATGCACATTATCTGTGAAGCTGCTGAAGCTTGTGACTGGTAATAACACACCTAACCGTTCACAGAAGTCAGCATTTCACACAGCACAGCTTGGCTGTTAACTGACAAATCATTAGACAAAAGAATGACATTCTCTCCACTGAAAGAAAGTTCATAAGGCTGACAAGTCTGAATTTTATGCTGTCAGATGGTGATAGGAGGGAAATATACATATTTACAGCCAAAAGTGTTTTCATTGTCTGCATGGTTGCAAAAAAACAACTGTAAAGTGTAACCCCTGTTGCTTTTTGATGAATAACTCTTTTTCTAAAGAATGCAAAACTCAAGAATGAAAAAAATGTAAAAACGTGATCCACTAATTTTCTGGGTAGAATACTGGACATAGGGGAAAAATATGACTGAAATCAGATTAGACAAACTGATTATAGATACAGTGAACAAGAAAGATTGAATATTGTGATTTTGTTAATCTTAAAAAACAAAAATTTAAAGCAAAAACATTATTTTTTACTTCCTCACACAAATATCTTAACATATCAAATTCCTTTGATTATATATATTAAAATTGATTTAAATATATATATATATATTGTTCAGTGTATATTTTATTACAATATAAAATATCATATAATATCATATTAGTGTGTTTATTCATTTATTACAATTCAATTATTTGAAAATTTAAAAATACTGAACGCACTTGAGTTTCAATTTAAGAGAGAATTATGCCTTCTTTTTATTTCCCCCAAAATGAGAATGACAGAACAAGACTGTTTTGGGACAGCTTTAGCTGGTGAGCTTCCAAGCATGAATTTTATGACCAAATAGGCATTAGCACCACTGCAGTACTGTCCCTACCCCCTGATGGGAGGAAGAGAGAGAGAACAAATTCAGGGCAGCATTGGACTTTGAAGGAAGCGAAGCAGAGAGAGCGAGAGAGAGAGAAACCCTTTGAAAAGAAGCAAAAACTATAATGCAGCAGTCTGCAGCCAGCTCCACTCATGTCTACACAAAACAGATCAGTCCGTCAGTGACAGAGGGCCCAGAATGGCTTTGTGTTCACAATGCATGCGATCGCTGACTGTTTCAGAACCATGGAGAGCTCCACTGATACCAGCAGCTCAATAAGCATACATTTCAGCACCACGGACAGAGTCTCTGCTACAACCGCTGCAATCCAATCATGACACTTATACCACAGTGCATTTAATAAGAGAGCTATTTGCTCAACTACCTCAATTTGTAATGTGAGCGAAACACACAAAATGTTTCAGCACTCATAATGAGTGCAGGTTCTGCTGTACTGCAGGGGGCTGATAAGAACGCATGCGAGAAGAGGTCAGGTACAAGCTAATTTAATTCCTCTCTCACGGGCTGGAGCTGAGCTGTACCTGTAGGCACGAAGCGCTTTTAGAGACTGAGATCTTGCATCTAAGAGCCCCTTCCCCTTTTCCAAGAGGTTAATGACATGAAATGCACCGAAGGTCTGCTTTTGTTAAAACGCTCCAATTATTCCAATTATTCCTAAGGATCTAAGACACAGGGAGACGAATCCACTGCCTTGCAAATGAAATATGATTAAGCAACAGAGAGACAGTCTGAGAAAAGGACAGACGAGCAGAAGAGCTGTGCCAAGCAGCATAAAAAAAATCTATAGAAAAATGGACTGGTACTGCTAATTTTATGCAAGGACATTATCTGGTCATTTTACCCCTAAAATAGCACAATGCAATGCGTGAGTTAAAATAGGAGTAAAACGCCAGTGAAAAATGAATATGGAAAATTCCTTCATGCACTGTAAAAACTGGTAACCAGTAACTGTTACCCTAAGGAGCTATTTCTACCTGATTAAATCAATAAAAATAAGTTATTTTGGTATAACTGTAGGTACTTAGGTTGATTAAGTGATGTTAAGTTTAATATATTTTTAATATATTAAAAATATATTTCTATGTATAAATCTATACATGTATAAAAATAAATATATATATTTTAATATATATGTGTGCGTGTATGTATATATATATATATATATATATATATATATATATAATTTCAATCATATTTAATGCATATTACCTGTGCATTAAAAACTGTATACTGTATATTAAGTCTATTTTTACAGACTTTTCTTAGAGTATGAAAATCTACACACACACACACTGCTGTCTGTACTTCCTCAGACAGACACAGAAAGCATTATCATTCTCCTCACAGCAACCTTGCAGCACAAGCCTTTGCCAAAGCTGCATACACACTAACAAATACGCACACACACAGACACAGACACACACACACACAAAATAATTTCCAACCGTATCATTCCTTTGAATACTTCCTTTCCACATACACACATGCAAACAATCACAAAAGCACCATTGATTACGATGCAAGAATATTTGCACTCTGACATATTCTGACATCTTGTATCTCCCACACACACAGACAAGCAGCTATCAGTCATTGGTGCATGACTGTCACATACACACACACACTCCAGCTTGAACTGGTACCATCACCAGTGACCGGTACAAGGCACATTCGCTCATCCTCTGCACACACACACACACACACACACACACCCAAAAGCTGTTGCAGGATCAGCCCACTCACCCTGACTGTTGGGTCCCCCATCGCCCTCTTCACATTCGGTAAGGTTGTTGAGCATTTTGGAAGCTGGAGCCCAGATCCCCTGCTAATGCTAACACTGCTGCTGTGTCCACCAGCCAACGCGTGTACCAGCCTCACACGGACAGAAGAGGAGGAGAAGGCTCGTGGTGCTCTGCCTCTCTCCTCTCAAGAAAGCGAGCAGTGCTGTGCTCCAGCAGACTGGAGTCCTCGCTGCGTACTGACACTCTCTCTTTTTCTGTAGGAGGAGGAAGAGGAGAAGGAGGGGTTGGTGGGGGGGACATAGAGAGGCTGCAGGGACATAAATGATGGAATGCTTAAGAGCACATTTTTTTCTCTCTCAAACACTCACACAGCATGTCGTCTCTCTCTCTCTGCTACGCAACTACAGGCTGCCTGTGCCTCACTATTACACGCACAATGCAGTGATCAGGAATTGCCTTTGCTTACATGTAGCGTCTGTTGCAATGTATGTGTCATCACTGTATCAAACTGTGCTCTTATCAGAAACATGGCAAATCAAAGAAAGACTGCACGTGGTTGTGGGTTGAAACTGTAGCTTTCGTTCTCAGGTTGTTTGAGAATTCACCAACCAAAAAAGCAGCAATCTGCATTTTTGCATGTGTTTTTTATGAGAAAATGTGTAAGGGTGTAATGGCTGGTTGCTAGGTTGTTGCTAAGGTGCTCCGCGTGTGCTGATATGGGTGTTCTGGTGGTTGCAAAGGTGTTGCTATGCAGTTGGTAATCTGTTCTGGATGCTGCTAATTTGCAAGTCCAATGCAATTCCAATTTGCAAGTCTGAAAGCTAGAGATATTTATATTTTTGCCCTTGCTTGTTGGAAAGAGCAGCACAGCTTGTTGCATGATTTATTTTAGATGGTCCCTAGATCAAAACAAACAAACAAACAAACAATCACCACAAAGGGCTGGTCAGTTAATACTTTTTTTAGTAACCAGCTAGACCAGCACCAAACCAACACTAACTGGTTTAGGCTTTTATTTTCTGATAAAACTTCACAATAAGGTTTCTTAACAGTAGGTATGGAAGCCTGTTTCCACCACTGAAAAAAAACCAAAAAAAAAACCACTCGGAATTCTGACTTTTTTTTCACAGAATTATTAGATACAAACTCACAATTCTATTTATATTTCACAATTCTGAGGAAAAAAAAGTAAGAACTGTCACAAAAAGTTGCAATTACTATTTTTTTTTTATTCAGTGGCAGCAACGGGCTTCCATAATTAGGTAATGCAACGGCTAACATTAAAATATAAATAAATATGTAATCTGTATAATCTATAGAAATATATAATTATTATATATATATATATATATAAACAATTATATTAATATATTTAATAATAATATAATATAATAATTATAGTATATTTAAAAAAAATTTGGGGGTTTTGTTTTAGCTAACAGGAAATAATTAAATCATTTAAAATATTTTGTAAAAGAAATTTTAATAATTAATTAATTCATTTATAATTTTTTTATAATTAATAAAACATTCTAAATTATTATATATAACGTTTATAATATAATACATAATTATAGTTTAATATAATACTTTATTTAAAAATAATGGTTTATATTAATTTTCCACATTTGCCAATTCATTTGTACATTTTAAGTTGTTTTAATGAGCATGTCAATGTACAATAATATATATGAATCGCACTAACAGTAGTATTTTTAAATTATTAACATATTTAATAAATGTTGCAAAAAAAGTTTTCATAGACTTGAGAAGTTAAGAAGAAATCACATAGGGGTATCGATATTTCAGTTCTGTCATTTCATAAGACACATGAATCAAACACCTCGACCTTCTGCCTTAATGTTTCTGTTTGTGATGAAATACTTATGAGGCGTAAGCCATGTAAGAAATGATTGCCAGAGGCTTTTACAGGCTCTATGTCACGCTACAGGTTGTGGAATCGTTGTGAGATGAAGTGATGTGGAAATCTTGCTTTCTGCTGTCTTTTATACACACTTTTCTTCTGACCTTAGAGGTAAACTCCACTGAGCCTTCCTTCCTGAGAGCTTTCTATAAATACAGAGAATAAATTAAGGTATGGGAGATTTTAAAGGTTTTTTTCTAAAGTGCAGGATGGTGAGAAAGAGCACACATCAAGAATGAGGGACACACAAAATGGTTAGACACATAAATTATATATCTGCTCAGAGAGACACACTTATGGATAAAAGCCACAAATATGGGGCTTTAGAATAGTATAACATGTTCTCATATATCTGGAAAGACTAGCAGAAAAAAACATCAAAAATACACTGTTATATGATTATTTTATTGCACTTTATCTATTTGTATTTGTAGATTTCAATTCCAATATGCATTTTTATAGGCTGTTTTTTTAAATGAGTTGCAAAATAACATTATTTTCATTTTTTTTTTATATTGTGAAGTGTTTTACAGAAAGATTTGTTTGTATATAATTTGCCTCATGTTATATAAGATTTTATTTCTAAAAAATATGGTAATTTATTTATTTCTGGCTATTTAGTATTTCAGTATTTTCTGATTTATAATAGAAAATATATTCAAAATATCCTCTGTAAGCTTTGAGTTTAAAATGTCAAAGACATCAAACAAGAATTCTTAACCTGGTTTCATACAATGTAAAGAAAAAGAAAAGAAAAAGAAAGAAAAACACATTACTGCATATTTAATTAGACAAAGCCAGAAAATGTTCTGAAAATAAATACATAAATATAGATATATATGGGTTGAATCAATCAACTGGGTAATTAAGGTGATTTGTATTAGTTTTTACACTTTTCACTTGGAGTGTCTTGTCTAAAATGTACTAAAATTGCTACATGTTCTAAATATAATGCAAATTGAATCAGAGAAACATAAACACAATAACAGAGAGAGAGAGAGAGAGAGAGAGAGAGAGAGAGAAACACAGACCAATGAACCTTGTGCAGATAAGTGGTATCAAGGTCCAGGGTGAAGAAAGGAGATAAGATTTTGAGATGCAGAACATGCTGGCTTGGCTCTATTCATGCAGTCAATCTCCACTGAGACACTTTTCCTCCTAAAAGCATTTAAGTGCGGCATCTCGCCTACTTTTAGCATCAAAAGCTCAAAGACACAGAAAATGTTTCTGAACTCAGAAGATTTCTCTGTGATTAAAGAGTATGTTCTCATATCTGTGCATATCTTTTTGTGTGAGACATATTTCTATATATGGTCTATATGAGAACAAAAACCTTCTGCAATAGACAGGAACTCGCAGATTAAAGCACCTTCACACACTTTTGACTTTACCGTCATTTGCATTTTGCCCAAACCCAAATAACTTGTCAAAAACATCTGATGCTGTTTGTATGCATGTTTGTAGTCTGTCAGTTTCAAGAATGAGAAACTTAAAAAATTAATAATAATAATAATTAAAAAAAACTCTCTCTGTATAGGAAGAGTCCCAATTGTCAATAGAAAACTACATGATAATTACACAGTCATGTCCAATTAGGCATCAAATATCATGAAACAAATGAATCCTCCAATGATATAAAAATTTAGGGCTCATTAATAAAATTTGGCACAAGCTCTGCTAATTTTGTCCAAGTTTTAAAATGTTAATATGTTTGAGAATGCTAATCCGATGATCTTCATCGGAACACCTAGATGAGCTCCGTGGACAGATCGCCGGATCCAGATGCACAAACACATACACTATA
>JAUMHE010000055.1:13093740-13109588 GCA_032359235.1 Enteromius mattozi
AAGTAACAGAACAAACTGAGACAGACTAAATCCAGAAGAACTGTGGCAACGTCTCCAAGATGCTTAAAAAAACCTACAAAAATAAAGTAATGTAAACTGATATTTCCAAATGACACACTAACGCAAAAGATAGAAATAACCGACTTAAACCCATTTTTTGTTGGTGAAAATACTAGTGCCCTAAGACATTTGCACAGTACTGTACAATCATAGAAAGAGAGGAAAAAAAATAATGACAAGAAAAGGAAATGCAGTGAGCAGCGTTACCTGTTCATCACAAGAGTGACGGCACAGCAGTCTCCTGGATATACCTCAGGAAGTCCTTCAGCAGGTACCACTACACCTGGCAACATGAGATCTGCAAGAGACGAATTACTCAGATGTGTTTTCTGAGACACACAGATGAATACTACCAAACGAGTGCTGACCTGCTCCACCAGTTAACTTCTGCAGGACCGGCGGCCACGTGACCAATGCTGGTAACATGGTGGGATACCGCCACAGTGTGTACACTGAAAACAACACACACAAATTTATCATGCAAAAGAAACACCATCATCATTAACAAAATTGTGGGCTACCTGCGGACTCACCTGTTGGAAACAGCTGTTTCTCAAGCTGAAAGAATATGGGATTTTTATGCAGAACGTACAGAGTGACCGCATCTCCCTTATGTGCGTAAATCTTCACAATATTCAGCTCTTCTTTATTTGGGATCAGTTCATTTAGATCCTCAGCTGACAGAGAAGGGAAAGCGGCAGAGATATCTGCTTTCAGCTTCCTCCTGTATGGACAGAAAGGACCACAATGACAAGGCATCAAAATGATAATAATAAAAATAATAATACTCATGAACAATATCTGAAAACCATGGGAGAACTCCCATGGACTTATCTTGTCTCTTTTATCAAATAAACATTTAGTTTGATTTTATAACTCTCAATACTCCTGTGTATTAACAGATATTTTAAAGGGGAAGATGTCATTTCATTAAGATACCATAAAACGATATAAAATCATACAGAAATATGGCAATACTATTGTAAGGCACTTTACGTGAAGATACAGTTGATGATCTTGAATGAGTAAAACGCACCAAAGTATCTTGTAATATAATAAACACCACACGAGTCTGACGTTATTTGTGACATTTTGCTGAAATAAGAATGTGCGCGAAGCAGAGCTGTCTGCTCTAGACAGCTAATTTAAACTCAAAGCCTGAATCAGACTCTCTTTGCAAGTATGTTTCGTTCATTTCAACTTATGCTTAAAAATCAAACTGGCTGAATACCTGTCAGATCCCTTGATAACGGTGTTAGATTTCACACGAAACGCTTTTGCAAACATCTCAGTATTCCGATTATGTATTTGCAAGAAGCCGCTATAAATCGCCTAAAGAAGTGCAGTTTTCTAATTTGTCATTTTATAAAAGCTGTTTTAGAGTTATTCAGTCATCTGCCGTGCTCCGAGCGGCACGCAGGTGCAACGCTGAAACATGTCCGACTGGAAAATACCGGTGTCTGTTGAAGTGACCGGCCGCCAGTCCAGTCGATAATATAATTCATTCAGTAATTTAACTGATTTGTTTGTAGTGAACTGAATGTTGTATAAAATTAAGTACAAAATATATAATATATTTTATATAAATAAAATTATATTGTTTTCCAAAAATAAAAACCGTGTGGTGTCATTGCAATAGCTATTCATTATCATGTCTTTCTTAACTCTTCTGTTCTGAGACGCTGTTCTGCAATGAAAATCAATAGCTGACCACTATCAAAACGGACTGACTAACTAACTACATTTGAAGACTTTATCAGTCAAAGAGCAAACGAGTCAAAGTGCAAATTATTTCTGGCTGCTTTGAATCTCCTTGTGTATTAAAGGTCAGTGTAGAGAGGTGTTCTGTCTGTGTAAAGATTCCTTTTGAGTAGGTAAAGATATTCAAACCTGCCCTGTTAATTGGATCCTTTCAAAATCCTTTAAGCTGGTCTAAAGAAGTCTTCACTGCTGCCTGGACTGAGATGAACACAGTCTACCACTATGTTAGATGATACAGAAAATAAAAATGATTCAGTGCTTTCCAATGAGCAGCAAGACAGTCAGCATCAGATTAGCATTGTGCCTCCAGAGCTGACACTGAAATCCACGCTGAAGATAAAGAAGAAAGTAATAACAGAGGAGTACAAGCTTGCAGGACAAGTGCTCGGGATAGGCATCAACGGCAAGGTCTGGGAAATATTCCAGAAGAAAAGTGGCAAAAACTATGCCTTGAAGGTATTGATTTTTATTAATCCTTTTAAAATACTTTTTGAGAAAGTGTACTTGAATGCTTCATTACCAAACTAATTGTCTAATTCTTAAAGCAAATAAAAGGAATTTAAAAAGGGTGATTATTAATGATGTTTGTGTACGATAAAGTCTCATGGTATGATGATTAAACTAATTTCTCTCTCCGACATTCAATTTTTATATTTTATATTTTAGATATAATTTATATTACTGTACATGGTCCCTTTTGAGTCAAGGTTTTCATATCATTAAAAAGCTTTGGTAAATAGGACCAATCAGGTATTCCTGGAAATCATGGACATTTTTATGCTTTAAAAGCTTCATCAGATTCTTGTAGTCAAGGAACTGAGGTGCCTCAAAACCTTTTCCATTATAATAGGGTTACTGGAGCTATTAACGTCTGTTGGGTTCTGGCAGGAACTTATGGGATCCATTAAGCACTTAAGCTATAGACTTTGTAAATTCCTCCAAAAAACTGCCTAGACATTGTCTAGGAGCTCTGCCAGTGTGGTAATTTGAGAAACCCTACTGTATATATAGCTTCAATTATCTTTTCATTTCTTACTCCCCTTCTTGGCACTCTCTATCGTTCATTATCTGCCTATTTAATGCTATTGAAACTATTCCTCATGGTGAATACACAAAACAAGTAAACAAGTAAAATGCACTTTAGGGGCAAGAAAATAAATTTCCAACAGCGTATACATTTAGCGTACATATTCATTCATTCATTATATTCCTTAAAATGTTTTAAATTTTAAATGCTAATATATGTATATATATATTAGTTTTTGTACATTTTTAAATATATTGAAAAGTACATTTGAAAATACAAATGGTATTGCTTACAAAAGACATTATTAATACTGTCTATAAGGGTTTAATTCAAAGTTTGTTGCTCTTGAATGCTCACTTTCAGATGTTGCGGGACACCCCTAAGGCTCGGCGGGAAGTGGAGCTTCACTGCAGGGCATCCATCTGCCCCCTTATTGTAGGAATCGAAGATGTCTTTGAGAATTATTACCAAGGCAAAAAGTGTTTGCTTCTCATCATGGAGTGGTAAGGCTTGTTAACACAATTAAAGCCTGATCGTTATACTATTTATAATAAAACTGATTAAAGTGCCTTCATAACATACTTTTTCAAAGAGCTTTTTAGGTTTCTTTTATGTTAATTTTTATGGCTGGGATATTATTTTCTATTTTTATCATTTTAATTTTTATAAATATATTGTGTTGATCAATTTCCAATACAAGTCTTTGACAAAATTAAAAAAAAAAAATAATAATAATAAAAAAGCATGAGATTAATGCTGCATCTGTTACTTAAACAGTATGGAGGGGGGAGAACTCTTCCGGCACATTAAGGAGCGTGGTGATCAAGCTTTCACTGAAAGAGGTACAGATCCTCACAACACACACACACAGGTTTTGATGAGAAAATAGTGAACACATCACTAATTCTCTTTTTTTCTTTTTTCCTTCCACACAATGAGTAGAAGCCTCTGAAATTATGAGAAATATAGGAGAAGCTGTGGAGTTTCTGCACAGTATTAACATTGCTCACAGAGACCTCAAGGTGAGCTACTGTATAGCCATTATTATGCATCAGCACTGTATTACATTATACATATTGTTCAAATGTTTTGGGTCAAGAAGATTGCTTTATTATATTCAATAAATTAAATGGCTGTAAACACATTTAATACTAATATTGAATAATTTTTAATTGTATTAATACTTAATAATATTACTGTTTTTATATCAGGTTTATCCAAATGATTTTATGATATGAAACTGTTAACTTAACCTATGTACTCTCAATTATTTTTGATAAGTGACAGAAAGACAAAAATACACATAAACAATGTTGAATGGTTAGAGATGGTGTTTAAACTCTGGATGAGGCTCACTAAGTTGAAGTATAATTAAGGCAAAACTTATTACAGCAATACTGTAACTTGATAAATTTACTTGTTTTCCTGAGGCCATTTGGCTTATCCTACATATTATGTAACTGTTGGATCCTGCAGTGGTTTCCATGTTAAAATATAGCCAATTAGGTTTCTTTGACTTTAATTGAACATGGCAATTTAATAACTGCATTACAACTTGCAAATGATCTAACCAAGAATACATTTTACAGCACATTTATAGAAGAACAGTCATTCTGTAATCTTATACCAGCTCACTACTGGAAGCCAAGAGGAAACTCAACATGTAGAGTTCATTTAGAAGTCAATCAGTATTTCAGACCATTTAAAAAAATGTTTCCTATTACTTGTTAAGTCCTAGTGTGAAAGCTTTAAAGAAGATTATAAGAAATTAATTTCCATTGGGTTGCTAGGGGTCCAAGTCTTGCTTGCCATTTGTAACAAACAAATTATTTATAATTAACAGCATAGGACATACTTTTATAACACACATCATAAAGATATATTTCCATGCATTTCTCTTATATTTAATTTTCAATCTACTTCTGATTGGCAGCCAGAGAATTTACTGTACTCTTCAAAGCAACCGGATGCCCAGCTCAAGCTTACTGACTTTGGATTTGCTAAAGAGACCACATCCAACAAATGCTTGGCCACCCCGTGCTATACACCTTATTATGTGGGTAAGCAGACAATTCAGTTTCGAGTTTCATTTGCCATCATAATATAATGAAGCTAAATCGAATCCTTCCTTTTCAGCCCCAGAGGTGTTTGGTCCAGAGAAATATGATAAGTCATGTGACATGTGGTCTTTAGGAGTCATCATGTACATCCTGTGAGTGAAAACAATCTGATGGTTATGAAATCTCACACCAGTGCTTCATATGTTATTTCCCTTTCATTCACAACCAATATGTATCCTCATAGGTTATGTGGATATCCACCGTTTTTCTCAAATCACGGCTTACCGCTCTCACCGGGAATGAAAAAACGCATTCGAAATGGCCAGTATGAATTTCCAAACCCTGAATGGTCACAGGTGTCGGAGGAAGGTCATTATATAAAATTTAACACTTCTAATGCCACGTTTTGTTCATAAAGCTGCAGTCTTTAACTTTTTGTGTTCAAAATCTACAATATAATAAGCGAGTACACTATGAACCCGTTTTCAAATCGCGATTTTGGCTTGTCCTGATTCACTACGGTACATCTATAATATAATTGTTTATATTCGGACTATTTAGACTGGTTCGGGAAGGTACCGCTGCGTTGTAGCTAGGTCCCTGCGTGATTCGTCACAGACATACACATAGGGAAGTAGTTCCAGCTACAATGTTCTTCCGCAAGGCACGCAGTTCTGTTTATTAACCGCTAGAGCGCCAAAAATTATGGACTGCAGCTTTTAATACATTACGTGATATATGACTCTTTTTTTTTTCTTCACTCTACAGCAAAGCAGCTCATTTGCCAGCTACTAAAAACAGACCCTACAGAGAGAATGACCATCTCACAGTTCATGAACCATTCTTGGATCAATGTGAGCATTACCATTTTAGCAATGATACACTAACATTTCGCTCCTATTTTGATTTCCATACTTCACGTTTAGTAAGACTATTTAGTTTGCATACTTTATAATTTGCACAACCAATCTTGTTTCTCTTTCGGTATGTATGCAGAAGTCAATGAATGTTCCTCCAACCCATCTACACACAAGTCGAGTTCTTAAGGAAGAGAGTCACGTCTGGCATAAAGTCAAGGTTTGTTCTCTGTATCATGTATTCAGATATGCATAAATCAAATAGTTTATCATACATAGCCTATAGCATCGTTCAAACTTGGGGTAAGTAAAAAAAAAAAGGATTTATATTTCTGCATGAATGCTTTTCTGTTAAATCATAATATCACTGTTCCTAAAAAAATAATAAAGCTTCATAGTTGTTTTCAACATATTTCTTGGGCATCAAATCAGCATATTAGAAGGAGGATTATGTGACACTGAAGACTGGAGTAGTGATGCTGAAAATTCAGCTTTGCATCACAGGAAGAAATTACATTTTAAAATATATTCAAACAGTTTAACAGTTAATAGTTTAAGAAAATACTAGTTTAAATTGTGATAATATTTTACAATATTACTGTTTCTACATTATTTTTAATTAAATAAATGCAGTCTTGGTGAACATAAGAGACTTAAAAAAAACAAAACGGTAAAACTTTATTTACACGTTGCGTGTACTTACTATTTTAAAAACAAAAACAAACAAACAAAAATAATTATGCATAATTACACGCAAGTACTCCTAAGCCAAACTCTAATCCTAAGCCTAACCGTATAGTAAGTACATGTAGTTAATTAGCATTACTCACTTAAATGTATAATTACACTGTAATAAGGATACAAAATAAAGTGTAACCAAAAACACTTACTGACCCCAAACCTTTGAACAATGACCATCTGTATCAGTCATTATTTTTTGTAAATGCTTTTGCTACATCTATTTTGTGTGTAATTGAACAGGAAGAGATGACGAATGCCTTAGCAACAATAAGAGTGGACTATGAACAAATAAAGATCAAACCGATCAAGGATGCATCCAATCCTCTTCTTCTAAAAAGAAGAAAGAAAATGGCTGCTGGAATGGAAGAAGCACCAGGGCCATGATGAATAAAGGCATGTGGAAACATGTATAGCTCTTGATCACTAAGAGGACACTTAAAAAATCTGATCACTCAACAATGAGGGGAAAAATGGGGCCTTCAGGGCATTTAGTCTTCATTTCTCTTTTTAAAGCCTGTACCAGTTAGTTATAGCATAAATAATATTGTGTTGTGGTGTATCACATTTACTTCTAAACTGTAGCAAGTGTACTTTTAATAATTTTGTTGAGTGCTGTTTGAAAATTGTATACATTTTATTATTCACTTTTTTTTTTAAAACCAAGTGTTAATGTTTTGTCATGTTTTGTGTGTATAACACTGAAGGGGGAGTATGTTATGCATCCTATTAAAAAGCTAACAAATCAACAACTAAAAAACAGCAGCCAAAAATATTACCTCACAATGTTATATAATCATTTGTATGCATTAATTAAATAAATTATGAATTAATCTGAAGAAATGACTGCTGGTTAAACACTCCCCTGTGACAAATAAGAAATTGACTCCATATGAGTATTTTCCACATTATGTTTGCTCTGCCGTCATGATGTCATTAAATTCACCATGGCCTTTTATGAAAACAAATAAATATGGCTACATAACTATTTCCAAGTATCCTGGGGATTTCTTAATAAGATAGAACTAATGCACACAAGAACAACACCTTCCATTCATTAAAACATTTAAAATGCAAACAATGGTTCTTAATTTTGAAATTATTTCACTTTTTTATAAAATTATGTTTAAAAAAAGGCATGTTTAACACGTTGCTAGCCAGCTTAACTGGTTAACTGTAAGAGATCCAGTTGGGCTACTGTGACATGGCGAGTTTTACTGTTTTCACTAAAGTCCATCATGTTTTCACTACACAAGCTGTTCGTTAAGCTTAACATTACGGAACCTTTCCAGCATGTAAAACCACTGTAGTTCCAACCAAAGATAAAACGTGTCCCATCATACTAAGTCAAATGCCTCAGAAAAGCACGCACACATGCACGAAGGCTCATCCTGTGCAGGGATAATGATAAGGCAGGGGTCCCGTCCTGACAGAATCCATGAAGTAAGGCTGTTAAAATGCAGATGTTTTGCCTTCGCACACATGGCACTCATATTCACAAAGCCTCAAGGCACAAAACACAGCATAACATGTTAGTGAAGCAGTAGACAAAGCTTCACTGTATACTGGCTTTACACTGAGGGCTCTGGGCTGTGCAACTGCATCCGTTTATTGGAATGTGATTTGTTGTATTAATGCTGTAAAAGCAGCTGTACGGGGCACATTATATACGGTACAGTTATTTTTCTTCTTCTTCTGCATTTGAATAAAATTATTTTAACATTTTATGAATATGAGTGTAATACAAACATTCATGATGTACTAGGATAATGATTTTACTTTATTATTATTTTTAAATTTACTTTATTTACTCTCTACATCTTATTTATGTGCCTTATTTTTTTTTCTCATTCCCCAAAAGCAACTGAAGCACACAAAAGGGACAAAAAGACCAAAAACAAAGCAAAGCAAAGAGGCTACAACGACAGGTATGTGTTTAATCTTTATTTTATCAGATATATTGTATGGACCCAATGCATTATGATAAAAGATTTTATTTTACTGAAGAAGAGGACTGCATTTTTGTCAATGCAATTTATACAATAGAATGACAGAATTATTATTACTGAATCATTATTTGATTGCATAACATGCTCCAATAATTTTATTTTATTTGCAATAACAAGAACAAAAATAAATAAATAAAAATAAATAATATATATATATATAGATAGATAGATAGATAGATAGATAGATATCATCTCATTTAATTTAATTTAGTAACTGTGCTCTGATGTGGAGTTACTTAAAGATAAAAGGGAATAATGTTATATCATTATTGGAATTACAGCCAAAAGCTTGAAACTTAATTTTCAAATATATGTGTATATGTATATATATATGCATAAATTAAATATATAATTAAACAAAGATATGGACATATAATGGCAACTTCGACTAGGCTACACATTTATCATTTAATCAATGTTATATAATGAAATGAAAAATTATTAATTAATTTGATTTAAATTGAACAGTTTGGAAATTAAGTATGGGTTTTAAAGGAAGCAACAGAAATCGTTTATTAGGCAAATAGACACATTAAACCATTTAAATCCATATAAATAGCACCCAAAACATGTTTAAACACGAATGTAAGCAGATGCATTATTGTATATCAGTGTATTATTTTCAGTATTGCCCCAAGATGTAAAGCTGTCAGCAACACTGAGAGCTGGATTTATCAATCTTCATCTGTGTAAACAGTACCAAAGCTTTCCTCAGGCAAAACTCAGTTCTCTTCCCAAAATCCTCATGTATATTACATGTAGCGTACTTGCCCAGACCTGAGACAAATTTTATGATGTCTGTTTTTTCACAGCATTACTTTGAGATATATAAAACATATGTGTAAATAATTATTATTTCTTGTAATGATAGTATATATGGAAACAATTGTCAGGAGGATATAATATCTACTGTATGCATGTCTGTGACTTAATCCTTCTGGGTTGTAAAAACTGTTCTTAGAAGCTGCTCATATAAAACACAAAGAAATGTTGTGTGCTTATACTGGCTCTATGGAGTCTGAAACTACTTTCGAAATCTGGGATTTTACAGTATATGCATTCTTGTTTTTATACATATCTATTATGTTTCTGTACATGTGAAAAATGAAAAAATAAATAATATGACATAAAATTAAAAAAAATAAATTTAAATTAAAATTTTAAAATTTGGGACATTGACATACAGGCTGTTAATGTTCTTCCTTCTACTAAAGCAAAAAAAATATGAATTAATTCATTCTTATGATGGAAATCAAGATCATTATTACCACCATCAATAATAATAATAATAATACATTTATTAATAAAAATCAGAATGACAATGTTATTTGATAATGATAATAATAATGATTTGATAATTATTTTTGATGATGAATTTGTAGTAAATGATTGTTAAGTAAAGATAATTTCTAATGAACAATTACTAATTCAATTAATTAAAAATCCATCATCATCATCATCATTTTAGAATAATTTAAAGAATTTGTAATGAAAAAATGTATTATTATGGATAATGAAAAATGACTAATTCTATAATAAAAACAAAATCCAATAATGATCATAACCATCATATTTTATAATAATTTGTAATACAAAAAGGTTGGATTTATTTATTGACAAAAATATCTGAATTATATTAATGTTAATGTTAATAATTGAAAGAATTTGTAATAAAATATATTAATTATTTTTAAACAATGTCTAATTAAAATTGCTATTTTAATTAAAAAAGTAAAACAATAATGTTCATTGATAATTTAAAAAAATAAGTTTTACAATGTATACAAAAATACAAATTACTGATTTAATTATAATTTAAATAAAAATTTATAAAAATTTATAATTTATAAATTAAAGATTCAATAATTTCACAATAATTTTCACAATAAAAATTTGTAATTACAAAAATGTAATGAATTCTGGATAATTTATAATTAAAATTACTAGTTAGATTTACAAAAACGTTAAATAATAACATAGTTGTTTGACAATTTAATAATAATTTAAAGAATTTATACTAAAAATGTTAATTTTCATAATATCCAAAAGTTTCTAATTTATTTATAAAAATGCAAAATATTATTATTATTAGTAGTAGTAATAATAATAATAATAATAATAATTTCATTTAAATATTTAAAGATTTGTAAAAAAAAAATTCAGAATTTATTATGGTCTTATATTAAGGAATTTATTTGTTTTCTCAAAAATAATATTTACATATGTACTTGTATTTTGTATACTGACAGGAAACTTGTAGTCACAATGACAGGGTGGATTTTACTGCTGATATTGGCAAAACTGGTTGATTTTTCCATGACACAATCGACCAACTCTTTGACCTGGCTAAGTTATCTGCGCAACCGAGCCTACAATCACGGTTATGGCCGCAGTCACAATAACATCCATGCTTCTCTGAGAGCAGAGGATGAGCCTCCTGCACCAGACTGTCCTTTGGAGTGTGACTGCCCTCCTTCCTACCCCAGCGCAATGTACTGCAACAGCCGCAAATTGCAGCACGTCCCGTTTGTCCCATCTCACATCAAGTATGTATACCTGCAAAATAACCAGATCACGACCATCAAAAATGGAGTCTTTGATGATGCTCCAAATTTATCTTGGATCAGCCTACACACAAATAAACTGAGCTCTGACAAGATTGGTGACAAAGTCTTCACCAAACTACCGAACCTCGAGCGCCTCTTTTTACACAACAACAACCTGAGTCGGGTTCCACAGGATTTACCACGTTCCCTACGATATCTATACATGAATCATAACAATATCTCGAAGGTCCCAGTCAAATCTTTCCGTGGAATGAGCAACCTGACGGCCCTGAACCTTCAAGTGAATGCCATTGAAGACCTCGGCAATGCACTTGAGGATCTGCATTCCTTGACCCTATTAGACTTACGAGTGAACCGACTGAAGAAGGTTCCTGAAAGCCTGCCACGAAAGCTGAGCCAGCTATACCTCGAGTACAACCGCATATCCAGTTTTCCTGCTGATTTTCTGAGCCAGAGGCCTGAGCTGCGTTTTGTACGGCTGTCCCACAACCAGCTCACCAACGGGGGAATTCCAGCCAATGCTTTCAATGTCAGCACACTCGTGGAGCTCGATTTATCCTTTAACAAGTTGGAAAGGATTCCCACTATTAGCACCAGCCTAGAGAATCTGTATCTGCAGGCCAACAAGATCAAAGGTACAGAAAAAAAACACCTGAAGATGTTACAGCACATAAGCCCATAAGGCATGTCAAAGGCTTGTATGCAAATCTTCTCCTAAAAAATATGCCCGTCTTAATGGCATGTTTCAATACAGCCACACACAGTTGGAGTTTTGTAGCAATCTTGTATGGAGATTATTGTTTTACTCTTGGCCTAGAATGTACATTTCCACTAAAAGGTATTTACAGACAAAAAGACATACATAGACAGAACTGCAGATGCAGATCATAGACGACTAACTAGTGAGAGTGTCAAAGCTTTTATATGAAGTGCCTTTACTTTGTACTAACATTTAAATTAGTCATTTGATACAATGCACACATTGTGCCGATACACATTTTTAAAATTCTACTTGTAGGTTTAAACATTTCTGCATGCAATTACGTCATTACATAATTACAGTGTTGACCCTAAAAACAAATGGAAAACGGTTTCGCAATGCAGCATGAACACAATCCATAATTTGTACTAAACAATATTAAAATATGATAGATAAAGATACACAATGTAAAGTAACCAAAAAAACTTTTAGTTCTAAAATACAGCAGGACCAAAAAATGCCTAGCTGAAGAAAAACCTACAAAAATAGTTATCTTAAATGTGCTTTAAAAAGAATAATTTGTTTCACGCATTCCATGAAAATATATGGATGTGTTGCTCTGACAATTGGCAATTTGACCTTTTTTATAGGATTACGTTACTCTGTGTGAGCCTGCTTGGATGAGACAGTAACTTACTGTTTTCCCTACATTTTCCAGAATTCTCAGTGAGCAGTTTCTGCAGAGTTGTGGATACAAACAACTACTCTAATCTGCGTGTTCTGCGACTGGAAGCCAATGAAATTAGAGCCCAAGACATACCAACTGAAGCTGTACTCTGTCTGCGCCTGGCAACCAACATCGACCTGTAGGCCTGTTTTCAACACATTCACAGTAACCTACTTTCAAACATGAGCATAGAGAACAAGAGAAAACAAGAGCGAGAGAGAACATCTTGGAAATAAGTGCTTAGTTTGCATGGAAGCTCATTTCTGTTCAGAATTGCAGTTTGAATAGTCAGAATCAAAGTTGCAATTACCTTGATATCTTACCTTACCTTTGATATTTTTATTCTGAAACAGAAAAAAAAAAACACACACATACACACACAGAATTCTGAGTATATCTTCTGAGTATATCTTGCACTTGTGACTTTTTTTCTTGGAACTGTGTAGAACTAAGTCCAAATTTTGAGATCATTTTAGTATTAGTTAAATACATTTATAGGTAATACCTTTGAGTACATGCATGATACAAATAATGGTGTTGGGTGGGAAACTTTGGGGTTTTGTTTTGTAATTGTTAGTCAATATTTGTGGCAGTGAAAAAAGATAAATTGCCTAAAAGTCTATTTAATTGTCATCACAATTTGAGAAGTTAGTAATGAGGATGACCTCATGAAAATATAACTAACTGAAAACTGAGGGAAGATTAAAAATTTGAATTAAATTTGTTATGAAGACCTTGAAAAGCTCTGTCCACTCTAGAAAAAAATAAATAAACAACAAATCAACTGAATGTGTAAAACTTCTCGCTTCTTCTTGTTTACTGTTTACGGTAAAGCATTGTCACTTGGGAATATTTTGACGTATCTTTAATTAGATGAACTTTAATGTTTCCCCTCCAGAATGTGCTAATCCCAGGCATATTCATTAGGTTTAATAAACAGCCTTGACCTTCAGCGAAAGCTCTAAAGGGAGTTGATTCCACAAAGACAGTCTTAATGTTAATTACTGGAGATGAGTTTGTCCCACATTGCCCTAAGGAACTGATGAAATGTCAACATAACCTGGCGGAACATGAACAATTAGTTTTGCACTAGGGTCTCTGAGAGGTCTCACAGACTTCACACAAACATTCATTTCCAATCCTTTGAACCTTTGATGTAAACATTCAAAGTCAGTATAATTTATTAATTCGAATTTGACAAGTATGTAACAATTGTGCACTGAATAATATTAAAAAAAAAAGTAAATGTGAAGAGTTTTTACACACATCCCCAAAAGTATGGAGGGAAATAAGTAAATGTTGAATAAAAATGTGTTTGTTTAGCTACTGAGGTGAGTAAAAATGATTGCAATATGTTCAAGTTAGGAGGTGCAAAAAACATGATTTTTCCTTGAATCTTGTGCACTTGTGTACTCTGTATCTAACAAACTCATTATCACATGATCAGATGAATTTACAGAAGAAGCCAAATGTGATTTCTGTAGAAGACATCTACACAATATTTAGTAACACTTTTAGTTACACCTATTAGTTACTTATAAGCATGCACATCAATAGAATATTTGCCATTTATTAGTGCTAATTAAGCACATATTAATGCCTTATTCTACTTGACCCTATTATACATCCCTAATCCTCCCCAATACCTAAACTTAACAACTACCTTTCTTATTATTAATAGGCAGCAAATTAATAATTTACTGAGGTAAAAGTAGTAGTTAATAGTTAGCAACTGTTACCTATTTTAAAGTGTTACCCAATATTTACAATTTAATGGCCTTTCAAGTTAAATTGTCAAAATATAACAAATGTGTTATATTGGCAAGAGGAAAACACTACGATTAAAGTATTTAACTAATGAAATTTTAGTTTTTATGCATGTACAACTATTTTTGTGTTAATATAATATAACAAAACTTGCGGTCTTGAAATCTTCTGCAGTATAGTAGTAGTGGTTGAGTTGTAAAACTGCAAGGGCCTTTTCGCACCATAGGAACGTTTTCAAATTACTCAAATTAATTGTGGAACTAGCCACTTTTTGGTGCGTTTGTACTGCAGAAACTAGAAAAGGTTTTTAGTCCCAGGAACTCCGTTTAGAGGAACTAAATTTGCTCCTACTTTAGAGTAAGGTCTAAAACAGTTCTAGGAACTATCAATGATGTAAGTGCATGCTTATTGGCCAAATGCACGTGAAACAGTAGCTACCATCAGCTACCATTTTTATAAAACCATGTAAACATATTTACTCCACGAACATGGAAAACAGCGATAACAGCATTTACCTGTTGTCTGCAGTGTTGTGGTTGTTTCTCAGCTTAGATGTAAGATGTTATAAAAAAGTTAGTCTCTTAGCCCAACTTTTTGCTCTTGCAATCGCCTAAATTGTGTGTTTACATTCCATCTCTGTTATCACGGACCCCCTGATAGACATAAAAAATGACTCTAATCACTGCGTTCTCCACTAACCATTTTTTGATGTTTGTTAATGCCACGAAAAAATATGTCAGCTTCAGAGTTCCTGCTTCCAACCAGGAAAATGGCCTGAGTGAGAAATTGGTTCTCTAGGAACTACCCTAACTAAGTTCCTAGAACTACGTGGTGCGAAAGCCCCTAATAATAAGGCCTTTCACCCCATAGGAACCTTTTCATAGTACCTGAAGTATTTGTGGAACTACCCACTTTTTGCTGTGTTCACTCCGCAGGAACTAGGAACCATTTTAGGAACTCCGTTTAGAGGAACTAAATTAGCTCCTTCCTAAAGCGTTCTATAGGAACTATAGAGGCATTCACACCGAGTAGTTCCAGGAAAGTATTCTGGAACTAGCCAGCAGGGTAGTCCCTAAAGAGAAGCAGTTTCTCCTTCGGACCATTTTTCTGGATGCATTTGCAGCATCTTTTTGCACGGCATTAAGAAACGTCAAAAACCAGTGAATGGAGGACGCCATGATCAGAGCTGTTTTGTTGTGCGCCGTGGGTTTCGTGATAATGGAGTTGGAATGTAACACAGTTTATGCAATTGCAAGCAGTTGGGTTAAGAGACTAAATTTTTTATGACAACTTACATTAAAGCTAAGAAAAGAACACAACACTGCAAACAACAGGTAAATGCTGTTATCGCTGTTTTCCATGTTTGTGGAGTCAATATGTTTACATCGCTTTTGAAAAATGCTTGGTAGCTGGTGTTGTGTGTGCATTTGGCCAATCAGCTTACACTTATGGCATTGATAGTTCCTAGAATTGTTTTAGACCCTACTCAGAAGTATGAGCTAATTTAGTTTCTCCAAACGGAGTACCTGGAGCTAAAACCATTCCTAGTTCCTGAAGTGCGAGCACGCCAAAAAG
>JAUMHE010000055.1:13109688-13130539 GCA_032359235.1 Enteromius mattozi
TATCCTTAATATTTCAAAGACGGCAGTTCACAAAAAATGAAACAAAACTGTTAATCTCACCAATACACCACCAATACTGTCACGCGGTCTCTGTCTTGGTGCACTGTTCTCAGCACAGTCACTGACACCAAGCTCTCAATCATCCCTGATGAGAGACACCTGCAACCAATATCAAGCACAGCTTAAAAGCCACAATCACCAGGAGCTCAATGGCAGAGCTTGAGGTAGCTACCGGAACCTCACACTTCACTTACCTTTGCTGTTGGTGGTTGCTAGATCCGAGAAGGACGATCTCTCTGGAAACCACATTCTACTGCTGCACTCACCTGCACCGAGAACTATCTATTTGGAGGACTAGAGATACTTGAGATACTCACCCGCAGACCTGTGTTAAATACTTACCTGTGTTGCTTACCTGTCTCACAGTTACTGAGGCCGAGAAGGACGATCAGGAGATCGTCGCGCTGTGGAGTTTTAAAGTGCACCGGTTATATTCACCTGCGGGCTGATCACCCGGCATCTGAGGAGGAGATTCACGGCTGCCAGATAAGTGCTTTCCTGAAACTAATGGCCAGTCGTTTATGTTAAAGGGGTGAAGCGGAGCCTGAGGAAGAGGAAATGGTTCTCACTAGATCGGTGATTGCACCACTTACCCCGGCATGCTCACCTTCATCACGTCAAGTAGAGAGAGAGCGCGATCCGGAGATCGCTGTGCTGTCTGTGAGAACACTGACATCGACTGCCTTAGTTCCCTGCCTTCATTTACCAAAATAAATACTTGACTGTTGACTCCCATCCTGTTTGCCTGGTGTTTTGTCCGAGCGTTAAAAATACAATGCACGTGTAAGAATAAAACCAAAAGAAACAAATTTTTCTGCAGTGGTCTCTTATTTATATATATATATATATATATATAATTTTTTTTTTTTTTTTCCCTCCGGAGCTCTATATATTGAGTCACCATTTGGTTTCCCTGTTGAAAGAAAACCGCATATGATGATTAGGGTGTTTTGAAGCATGCCAGCTGGTTATTATCTGGTCCTGAGCAGGAGCTAACCAGCTTAGGACCAGCACATGACCGGCTTAAACTAATTTAAACCAGCAGTCATGCTTCAAAACATACCTAACCTGCATTAGAACAAAACAAATCTGGGTCCTCAAGCAAAAAGAGCTGAAAACCAACATCCTGTTCTCGCTCAAATTCCTGTCCTCCTCAATTTTAAGATTATCAAACTTTAACCAAACATTTGGTATGCATTTTTTATAGTTTAATATTAACACATTGCCATGATTAAGTTGATCGTTCAACCAAAAATGAATATTCGGTTTTCGTTTACTCACCCTAAAGCTCCAAATATGTACGTACTTCTGTTGAACACAAAATATATATTGAAGAATGCTGATAACCAAAAGTCATTGGTGATCAGAAACTGTTTGGGTAACCTTATTTTATATCTTATTTTATGTTCAGTAGAATGAAATGTCAAGGTTTGCAACAACTCGAGTAAATGATGACAGAATTTTCATTTTTGAGTAAACTATTCCAATAAATTCAATAACATGCATTTAGAAAATGAAGTGAATGGATTTCCATTTTATGTAGAGTTTAATAGTCATAATAAAGAAGATGACACACATTATAAGGCAATTAATAGGATTTCTAGTCATGCAATAAAGAGTTTCCATTAAAAGATTTTTCAGCCAGTTGAATTTGGCTGGATCATGAGCAAACTGAACTATTCACGTTCCCGGCCTTGAGAACAACTGCACCAGTCAATATTTACGACTTACATGAAACAACATGACTTACTTATTGTGGAGACAAACATGATGACAAACCCAGCAAACATCGGTATGTGATATCCAATCCTATAAAACAGGCGCGCATCAGCAATTTGAACTAGATCATTCAGACCCTCTATTGTCTTTATGTACTAACTTCCGCTAAATAACAGTCATTTTAGATCTGCTCAATGCGTTTATGTACCTGTTAGTCAGCGGGCCCACAAACGGGTTGACCATGAGCTGCACCAGGGCTTTGGAGGCAAACAGCAACCCAACCCTCACATTCTCCTCTTCCAAAAACTTGCTGTCATCTTTACAACTGCGTCGCTCAGCAGAGCTGCTGTTGAGCACTGAACTTCCATCAGCGCTGGAGGAGATGCTGAGATTGGCGGTGCTGATGCTGTAGGTGCTGTTGTCATACAGAGAGAAGATGGAGGTGTAGGTTGGCTGACCCTCGGAGGGGGTGGCAGACGGGAGCTCTTGTGTCTGGTGCTCTGTGGCATACAGGAAGGTTGGGATGATGGGAACTGGAGAAAATGAGAGGTGACATGAGGATGGAAAGAGGAAGACCCGGTACCTGTGTGCATGTTTGTGAATAACCCTTCCCCTCCACCTGTTGCGGACCGTATGAGACAGGATCAGGTCAGATGCAAGTAGATAAATGTCATGGGCATGATGAGAGCACAGTCCAGCATAATGCTTGACTTTCTCTCTCATGTTTGGATTTCTGTATAATGTTCTTGCCTGAATGGTCTCAAAAGGAAACCAATGATGCAGATGGCTAAAAGTATGTAGACAATGTAATCAACAAGTATGGCAAGATCATGTACATACATACACTCACTTGCCACTTTATTAGGTACAACTTCTTACTAATGCAAATATTAACACAAATATTATGCACAATGGTGGTGGTTGAGGAGAGACCCCCACATGATTGTAAAAGCACTTTGGGTGTATGGCAATACACAGTAAAGCGCTGTATAAATGCGTCATTCATTCATTCAATCATTCAACGTTTTACAGAAGAACAGATGGTCTACAACAACTGAAGAGCCACTCCTGTCAAATGAGAACTGGAAAAGGGTTGATTTCTGAAGTGACATTCGAATGCTTTAGGGTCAGAATTTGGCATAAACTGTATGAACGCATGGATCCATTCTTCCTGGTATCAACGGTTCAGGCTAATGGTGTGAAATATTTTCTTGACACACTTTGGACCCCTTGATACCAATTAAGCATAATTTAAGCACCACAGCCTGAGTATTTTGTTCTGTCCATTTTAATCCTTTTGTGACCACAGTGTGCCCATCTTGTGATGGCTATACTTCCAGAAGGATAACGTAACAAAGCTTCTTGAACATGGCAATGAGTTAATTTTACTCAGTTAGTGCCCTGTTGAAAAAACATATGCTAGGTATACTGTATGTTCGGTATGTTTTGCTGCATGGCAACTGGTTTGAGCTGGTTGAAGCTGGCCAGCTCATAACCAGCTCATGACCCACTAAGGACCAACTTAAACCACCTCAAACCAGCTGGCATGCTTCAAAACCTCTTCAAAAAAAGCATATGCTGATTTTTGTCAACAGGGTGTACATCTAGGGTTCATTTAATGTGTCTAAAAAGCATCCATATTCCTAGCGAAAAACCTGATTATTTGTTTAGGCTGGTTGTTTACTTACCTACAACTGTTAGCAGCATGTTATCCAGAAGCAGAGCCACACACACAACAACAAGCACCAGACGAGGAGAGCCCCTGCTCTCTCTGATCCAGTCTATAGGGTTCAGCATAGCCATGATCCACCTCTGTCACTGGACACACAGTCATGGGTCAGATTAGCACAGTATGTATATTCACAATTGTTAAGTATTACACACTTGGTTTCAATGCCCTCAAACTGCATGCAATATGCATAGACTACAAGAGGTAGAGCATGTCTAGTATTTAACAGGATGTCTAGGAGCTTCATTGTATTTAACAGGAAAATAACAGCATCAATTATGTAATTTAATTAAATTTGATATAATTGGATCCAATCATAGAGTACTAAATCTTAGGTTTTGGCTTAGGCTTTGATTAATTTGTTTACAGTATTAATGTAAAAATGTGAAGCACCATATATCTGAACCCAATGATGTATAATGACTTACATGATATAATGGTGACATTATACATTTAAAAATGGTCAGAGGTGGCCTGAAAAGTTTGAGAACTTACTGATCTAAGTCACATCCAACTAATATCCAGTACAGACCCCAAATATAGTCACTGTAGTAGTACTCAGGGCTCTATGCAGACTTCTAGGATGTGTAAAAGAGCTTGAGGACAGGTTTGTTCTAGATGTTCCAGGGCAGGAATTACGTGCTGTGTCATTGAGTATCAACAATATGATTACAGCTGCTTTAGGGCACATTGGGAACAGCCTCAGTGTTTCAGGAACGCTCCTTTTATCTTTGTCTGTCAATGTCTTATCAATTTAGTTTGTGAGCAGCATTGTGTGTTTTTGAATTGAATTTCTTTTCTTGTGTACATAACTCAAAGATAATGTACTTCTGTCATAAGCTGTGATTAATACTAATGCTAACATTGTATTAAATTACACATTTTAAAAGTTAAAAGTTAAAAACGCTACAATTAAATTTAAGAAATGCAATGCTGTTATAGCAAGGGTGCATCAATTGATCAAAAGTACAGTAAAGACTATACATTTGCCTATTATTGCGAAGCACAACTGTTTTCAACATTAAAAAGAATAATAAATGATTCTTGAGCAGAAAATCAGTCCAACAATGATTTCTGAGGGAACATGTGACACCGAAGACTGGAGTATGCTGAAAATTCAGCTTTGCATCACAGGACTAAAATGCATTTTAAAATATAAAACAGTTGTTTTTAACCTGTAATAACATTTTGCAATATTACTGTTTTTAGTGTATTTTTGGACAAATAAATGCAGCACTGGTTATCACATGACTCAGAAAACAAAAACAAAAAACTTTTGATTATAGATTAATTCAGAATAATTAATTTTTTCTTAATTCATGCAGTTCAGTACTACTGAATCAGTAGTGTTCTGCTTTTCAGTTCCTTTTAACAATCCAATGCGAATTGTGTAGTATTTCCACTCTGTTCCTGTCCTGTCAAACACGTACAATAAGAGCTGATCCACAATTCAAGACCTGTGTCAATACTTGCATGTGTGCAACATATTGCCAACATTAGTTACCTCCCTATTCTCTTAACCAGCTATCACTTAACCTGCCAACATGTGTTCCCAAACTTTTAAAAGTTCTTAAATTTCTGTGTGGTTTTAACCTTTATGCATTTACCTAGTATTTTGGAAACCACTAATCGTAATATTTAATAATTAAACATGTAGATATAGTCCAACATGTAGTCCTTAATCTCTCAAATAAGACATTGTTTGAAAGTGGTTAATGATTCAAATGATTGTCTTTTTATATTATAGGTAAAAGAAGTATCTTAAACAATGCTTGTAGTCTTACCTTATGATGCATTCTCTTCTTCAGTGCACGAGTGTATGTCCAGAGCAGGTGTGTGATGCAGGGGTCACTTGATGGACTGTGAGTTTTGCTGGAGGGAGGTGTCTGTGTCCACCGCCGCCTGCATGTGATCTGTTGAGGGGTCTTTGGAGGAAATATACAGACATGCACACGTACACGCACACACACAAACACTGCGTCATAGCAAGAGTAATTGTGTGCATCTGCTGCTCTTTATCGGGTAGGTGAATGACCTGCAGGCTTCTTTTCATCACAATGAGTCTTTATCTGTGATCTCACATCCAGACTCAACACACACAATCAGCAGCCGCTGCTACCTTTCACTTGTGAATACTGCTCAGTCAGCGACCTAATCACCGCACTATGAAACCAATGGTGATTGTTCATTGTGTGCTATGCTAAAGTCTTCGCAGTAATATCTAAAGTCAGTGTGCGAGAGCAATAGAGTTACAGATGCATCGTAACCTGTGGTCATATGCTTCTGTTTCATTTCCTGTGTAATGTTAATCCATTCTGCCACTGAACATCTATGGAAAATGTTAAATGACTCAACAGATTTCACCTTTCCCCTGTGGCATCTATGGTAATTCAAATATCCCAGCACACACACAAACAATAGCCTCATATAATTACTCAGGCTTTCAGGTAAAACACGAAATATGATGAACTATGATTACTTGAAATAACATTTAGATTAACTGAAATAAAATATAACAGCATAAAATATAAATGTTGAAAAAAGTAAATAAATTAAAACCTAAAAGCTATATATACATAAAAAACGTACTATCAAAAGTATCAAAAAACAACATTTCTAAAACTTCAAAATACAAATGAAAATATACAAATCTAATTAAAAACATTAGCAAAAACTATAATAGCAAACTGATAAGACTAAAATAACGCTGGGTTTGGAGTACATAACTGGCTTTTATAAATTAGCCTGAGGGTTTAAAGACTGGTGGGTGATCTTCCAACACCTGCCCTCTGTTCAGCACAAATACACACACACAGAAAGAAAACACAACCAGTTCTGACAGGAATCATTTCATTTAATGAGAGGAAATTGTATTGTTGGTTTAAAATTGGAATCCTACCTTCATTTAGACAGCAACAATTATGGGTGACATTTCTGGCAAAGTAAAAACAAAATAAAAAAAAAACAATCACGTAAAACAATTCATGCAGCTGACAGTTGATAAAATCAACTTATAGGAAATGTTTTATAATATTAAATAGCAAGAACTTACAATGTCAAGTTTAGTAAAGAAGCCCAAATAAACAGGCTACCCATAATCCCTTGCCCTATAATGTGTGTTTTGGTAAAGCATTTTTAAAGACATGTAATGTACATATTTGTTGTTCAGATATGATTAATTCTAATTGAAATTAATAATATTTAGAAGTCCCTATTCAAGTGATTGGTGTTCATTCTGGTAAAGTAAAAACTATATTATACTCTCTCTCTCTCTATGAGCCTTTGGATTTGTAGAACTGATACTTAGACAAACTTATAGATAGATAGATAGATAGAGGTTTATTGTTTTACTGTTTGTTGACTGTATATTATTGTCAGTGTGTTTGAGTTACATTAATGATCCTATTGCACTACTGTGTCTTTCTATGTTCTATAAGACTTCAGTGATCACAGGTCATGTAAAGCTGTATGTAAGAATTAGGCTATGACAAATTAAAACAGCTTGTTGCTAATTGATAATTTGCTAAACAAGAAATCTGAAGTTGACATGACAGGGATGTTTAGGCTGAACAAGATATTTTTATTTGGCTAAACATATTCACAATGGTCAAACAAAGTAGTGTCTGCCTTCCAGCCTGGTGAGAAATGTGGATTTTGCGTTTCCCCCCCTAAGCCAGCATTCAAGGTGCAGATAATCACCTGTTCCGTTCCAGGAAGCAACTTACATCCGAGTCGACTGATGCGGTTAACTGATGGCTGTCATTTAAAGGATGTCATATTTTTTTATCATAACAAGTTTCAAAGGTGTTACATGTGTAAAGGGTTTATAAGGATTTACGTGCCATGAAAGGTGCAGCCAAGCTTTCATGTTTGTTATGCGCATGGGCCATAATTTGCCTTAATTACCACCGCAATGCACTACACACTTCCTACATGAGCTGAGACTATAAACACTGAAAAACTCAGAAAGAAACCACTAATGAAAGACCCATTCTTTCTTTTTTCTGATTCCCCCCCCCCATGTTTAATTAGGGTAATTGCCATAGGTCCATTAAAACACAGAGCAGGTTGCTCTTCCACACTAGAGCTCAACATCTCGCTCCTGCACACAGCCTCATTGTGGTTGGGATAGTTTGGATACAATCATGCAGACAGTTTATGTCATGTTGTGGCTGTCTGTTGTTTCTGCTGTACAGTGCCTGGATTCCAACATCATCCGCTCCTCCAGAGAAATGACAAACTCTCAAGAGGTAAGAATTTATATTCTTAAACCTTTTTTTTTTTTGCTTATGCTGGAACAATGTTGTAAAGCTAAAGAACACACAAAGCCCACTGGCTCTTATTATATGCATGTGACCATCTTTAAAAACAGCTTAACTCTACTTGTTGTCACTACTTTTGTCTGTTTGACAATCTTTTCCAGTCAGTATTACATCTACAGAGTGACACAGTTGTGAATTCCCATAATTCTGTTAGAAGAGCCCCAGCTGTGCAGGGAATCAGAGAAGCTTCATCTCCTGCACAAGACTGCACCGCTGCACAAGTAAGATTTAGTTTGGTTCAGTATTATAATCTACTGAAGTTGAGTAAAATATATTTAAGATGTTTTATTCACATTCTGTCTTTCACAAGGCAACTGAATGCAAAGGCTCAAAAAAGAAACAACGCAATGTTGCCAAGACAAAGGCTCCATTGGATGTGCAAGGAAATCAAAAAGGTAAGGATTGAATAGTTTTATGTTTTGTTTTTGGGCCATACCTTCGGTTGTGTTGCTATATTATTAATTTTCCCTGTACTGGAAAGGACAGACATTATTGAAAACATTAACAACATACATTCTCTGTCTGCATCAGCTGTAAAAACTCTGTACAGGTGTATTTTAGTGTGTCAACAACAGGATATTACAGTAAAGTGTCACAGCAGTAGGTACAACAGATGTTAAAATTACAAATGATCAAACTGTTAAGTCAAAATTAACAGTTCCTAAAAGTGAATAGAAAGCACAATGTTGTGGCTTGTAAATAGTTTTCATACTGAGTTTGACATGCAATTTTAAGAAAAAAAAAGCATTTTGTCTTAAATCTAAGAATACAGAATATAAATATTTTACATAGAATTTGTTTCCTCGGGTTGTCACATTCTGTTACCACCAATTTTTTCACCTTTTAATTAACTAAGCCTAAAATACTCCACGAATTATTGAAAACAAAACAGCAACAAAAACAGTCAAAATGACAAACAATCTGAAAACTCTTAAATGACAAGATAAAATATCTTTTTTTAGGACTGTCTTTTTTGTCAGAAGGGTTTTCATTTAGGCTACCAAATTTTGTTTAGAAAACAGCTGTCGGAAATGTGTTTTTGCATTAAATTACTTTTAATGTCAAATTAAACTGTAAAACTCAGCATTATTACCTTTTCTGACTGCATTTTAAAATGTTTCAAACTTGGCACACTATCTGCACACTATCAGAATGCTTAAATGTATATATATATATATATATACAGTAGTCAACATTTGAAGTGGATCAAAAAGTATATATATATATATAATTATTATTATCATTATTTTTCTTTCAAACTATAAACATTTCTGGCTCATACGTGACCGGCCACAGCACTGCACCTTTAAGAACAGCTTAAGTCCTTCTAGGTTTGACGGCAGTGATTAATTGAGTTGACTCGGTGACCCTCACGGTGATTCTCTACCCGCAGCGCCCGAGATGTCCCCGTGCGTGCGCTCGCGCGACTGTGAGGAAGGTCTGTGCTGCGCGCTCTACTTGACTGGGAGGAGATGTCAGCGCGTGCCCGCGCAGGGCGAGGTGTGCCTGCTGCGGGGACGCGCCAAATTCCGCAGAAGATTGGAGCGCTGCGACTGCGACAAGAACCTGCTCTGCCGCGCGCAGCCGCACAGCCCTCGCGGACACGGCGTGTGTCACCCCGACCCCAGGAGCTGACCACAGACACACACCCTCTGAGCAGAGAAACTAACGAGAAACATGAGAAGACACGCCATCATGGCGCATGTGTTTTTGAAGTAAGGATAACGGGGTCGTTCTAAATAAAATTGTTTCTATAATTCTTTTGCTTCTAAAGCATGTAGAAGTCGGAAAAAACGTATTGAAACGCAACGCTGATGACAGTGAGCATGGCTTTCTTTTTATGCAAGTAAAAGTTTGACTCGAGCGCTCTCTGTCGGGTATTTCAACGAATAAGAAGTTTGCTGAGCCTTGTCTTCACCTATCAGCTCTGCACGTGTTTATGGTGTCTCGAGGCCATTTTTAGGCTGAAAGGCGTTTTCATACCGTTTAATGCTGCTCATAATTGCATTTACACATCAATTACTCTGTATTTTATAGTAGATGTTGAGGTGGGTAGACCTCACTTCTTTAGTCTGGCTTTTATGCAGCATTGCGTCTTCCCACTGAATTTTGAGCTGGTACACAGCAGCATTAACTGTACAAAGACACCCTGTTCAGGTCACGGCACACCCATTTAATGAGCTGAGGAAGTGAATTAAACATAAGGGAGATGTATAATGCGCAGTGTTAGTGGCCTCTTTGAGCAGAATCGAGGTTTTGTAAGTGTACACATCTAAACAATTACTACTTGATTTTAATAAATGTATTTCATCATCATTCAACAATGCAGTATTCTTTATCTCATTGCTATTTGAATAACTTGAAAAAATTGAACATTTTGAAGTTCACTTGAAATGGCACAACTTAAATGTACAATACACAAGGAATTTTTATTGATGTTTATCGGTAACCATGTTTAGACACTTCATTTAATAGATATAATCGAGTTACATTCTTAAAGTCATAATATTTATTATGGAATATTGCTGCACTACGATTTCTGTGCATTTTCTTAAGCCAGCACCAGGGCAAGGGTGGCACAATAATCCGAAAACCAAAAATATGCCTTAATTACATTAAACCACCACCACATTAATAAACCACAATGATTCAACCTAATCAATCCCAAGTTGATGAAAAAGTCACACCCTATATTACTTTCCTGGTTTAAAAAAAATAAAAAAATAAGATTTGTCACTATCAGCAGAAAATTTGCTGCCAAAGTGTTCCATGTTGATATGCTAAAGCTAAAAAAAAAATAAAAAAATAAAACCACTTCGTAAAACTTTTCCACTGAATCATTTAATCCCATGGCTTTAAATACATAATACTGTATTCCAACACTTCTTAAGTAACAACAGCCTTGATTTAAAGTTGCCTGGAGGGCAAGTCCGTTAACTCTTAACTGCTCTGACTGGATTTACGGAAGGAGCTGAACTGCCTAGAGGATTAGCGAAGAAATCCAGATGGATTTTTTAGCCAGATCATCAAGTTATCTGAAAAGAACCATATCAAAAAGCTCACTGAATGTGACTTACGGTAACCTGAAGCAACAAAACACAAAAATATGTTTCATGTCATTGTTCCCCTTTATTATCAGACTTTGATACACAAATTATAGGCCTACAGGACTTCATTTGCAAATGAAAACAAAACAGCAAAGGCAACTCGTCAAAGACAAAGATGGACGACTGAAGGAGATGAGGGGGGTTGGTTGAAGATTTTGGACAGGAATGTTGCGGTTAGCGGCAAGATTTGTGAAAGAGGGCACTGAGGGGTACTAGACTAAGGTTTGGATGGAGGTTAGTGGTTGAGGTCTTTACAGCTGGCCGCAGTCAGCGACGATGATCTTGGCACTGGTCTTTCCACTGCTGGAACCGTAGCTCTCCACTTTCCTAATGACGTCTAAGCCCTCCACAACCTGTCCAAAGACGACGTGCTTACCGTCCAGCCTGGCGGAAAAAGTTCAAGTTTAGAAAAAACAAAGACAAAAAGAACCACAGCTCTCGAATGGAACTCGATGCTAATAAATAAAAATGTTTTAAGAAAACGTGAAGAGAGGTCAGGAAGGGATGGATCCAGTAGATGACGGTCCTGCTCACCATGAAGTAAGTGCTGTGCAGATGAAGAACTGGGAACCGTTGGTGTTGGGGCCAGCATTGGCCATGGACAGGCAGCCAGCGCCGGTGTGCTTCAGGCTGAAGTTCTCGTCCTCAAACTTTGCGCCATAAATGGACTTTCCACCAGTTCCGTTGTGGTTCGTGAAGTCTCCTCCCTGTATCCAAAGGTCTCAAGATTAGAAGCGAACTGCAAAACTGATGCTGTAAGATCTCAGGACACTTCAAGACAAGGTTTGAAATTAACTTAATCTCTCCAGCCAACCTAGCTATTAAAATGAGTTACCAGCCATTAAGAAATTTCTACTAGCTTAAATATAAAACCCTGAATTAAACTGGATTATACAAAGTCAAAAGTGAAAACCATGAAATACTTTTATTTTATTTATTATTTGATGTTCAGATATAATATAAAATATAAAAGGCAAAGAGCCTTTAATCAAGAGAAAGGATGATCTATATTTAATATGAAGCATGCACTTGTTTGAAGACACAATCCTCAATCAAAGAGTGAAGTCTGTACAAGCAAATGTTTGACCAAAATCATAGTTATACATTAAGTTACATTAACAAAGTGAGTGGCAGGGCAGCTGCCAGAGCTATAGAGGACAGACACATAAATAACATCTCCATACAAAATGCTGTACACTCATAGAAAATGCTCAACTTTGAAAGACTTGAGCGCTTCTTGTCCAGTGTGCTACCCTCTTTATGCTTACTTGCATATGTTGGAGGCTTGTGGTTGGAGGGCACTTATCAAAACATAACCCACCAAACTGGTTTTTGAATTGTTACACCAGCCATGGTTGATTTCCACCTAGGTGGGAGTGTCACACCATGCACCTAGGACTAAATCTTTCTTACCTGGCACATGAAGCTGGGGATGACACGATGGAAGGTGGATCCTTTGTAACCAAAGCCATTCTGTCCAGTGCACAACTGCCTGAAGTTCTCTGCAAGAAAACAGACAAGTAATAAGGACTATTTATTAGGGGGGAAAAAAAACACCCCACAGGAGGAGATTAACAATACATAAAATAGGAATAAATACCTGCAGTTCTGGGGACAACATCAGCTCTCAGCTGTAAACAGAAATAGGAAAACGTCACATTAAAACTCCTCTCTAAAAAGACTGCAGCTGCAATAATGTTCAAGTGCGTGATTGCGTCATTCCACCAATGCAACAAACTAAAACAAGTTCATGAGGAAACTGATCTGGCTTTTGTTTAAAAAAAAAAAAAAAAGATAGAATAGACTGAATTGCAGCTTAAAGAATGGAATGTTTTGTTTTTTTTAAATGAGTATCCTATTGACTTGAAAATTAGATATATAATTAACGGATTACTTATGGAGAATTAACCCACAAGCGTAAACAGGCAGTGAAAATAGAAATAGGTCACCATCAGATGTTATCTTTTTTATTAAAATTATAATAAAAATCATAAAATTTATTATTTGATTTTTTTTTTTTTTTACATTTATGATACTTTGTGTTATTGCCTCGTATGTTCGTTGTTCTAAACTAAGATAAAACTAAGATATAAAACAAGTTCGCAATGACATGAACGCCTCATCTTAATGTGACCGCACTGCAGCTGCCTGTTAAACGCCGCTATGCGGAAGACACGCGCAAAAAGGTGGAAACTATAGGTATAACGTTAGTGCAAGCAGGAAATGTATATTATTTATAGCTTAGTGAGAGCACGGAGTATATCTGCACAAACGCCGTGGTGCTTCTCTCTGAGGGCGCAGAAGAAACCCTGACCACGCGCTCCTGACATCTCCGGGCTTTCTAGACGCAACTAAAATGGCCGCTGAGAAATTTACTTCAAAATAGCGCTACATGAAACACTACGTTCCTTAAATATCTTCCTCAAAATAACCTTAAAACTCAAACTCCAATGGGAAAACAAGCCACCAGTAATAAAAGGACGCGTCTAGCGGCTAGTGTAATGAAATCTCAGCAGGAAGCACCCCCACCATCCCCACCGACCGAACTTTCCAGAACCTCTCCGCACTCCGGATGCGCTTCCCTTGGACTGGGAATTTGAAGCTTTTAATAACCACACATTTAAACGCTGAAACCTTTTTGTAGCTATCACTTGCGTCTCGGTGCAGTGTAAATCTGGAGTTTGGCCTGAGCAAAATAAAGCTGCCTTCAGGGAATCCGGGTTAAACAAAGAAGCAGCGGCCCCTGCCCATTCGTCACTGCGCACTCCTGCATAGTTTCCGCATAGTTCTTCCCAAACCAACCTCCAAGTCTTTGTTCTGATACTCTTCATATTAGAAACGGATTCTGTCAGTATACTTTGTTGGCAAGGCATTTGGCAGGGAGCGTAACACAGTTCGTTTAAAATACCTGCTTTGGTTTGCCAGTTAATCGCACAGCACAACCAGGTTAAGCGCAACGGGATTCGTCTAGCCTTAGCAGAAACGCAAAACAGAATACTGAAGTTATGCAACACACACACACAGCGTATTCTAGCGCTCAAAAAAGCGTTTGTGCGATTTGCAGGAAAAAAGTCAATGTGTTATCACGAAGGCGCGCACGAAGTCACTCTCCAGAGAGTGGAAAATTACAATCTTGTCTTCCAATGAGAAAAGGTATTTTTTAATTTGCGAGAAATTTTACCTCCATGACCACTCTTCCAACTGGATTGCCGCTGGCGGTGATGTCGAAGAAAACTCTGGGCCTCGCCATGGCTTTAGTTTCTTTTAGATTTAGATGATGCTGGGCTGAAGCGCGTGAACTGTGTGTCACCGACTGCCTTGGAATAGAGAAAAGACCGGATGAAGGCCGCTAAGCTTTATAATTACCGGAGAGGGACGTCATAAGGACGCATCTGTCCAATTAGAGCGTTCAGATACTTTGAGTGACACAAAAGCGAACCAATGAAATAGCTGCATTCAGAATGTGGCAGCGTGAAGGTGGCTTGATCAGTGATACATTAAAAGGGATATATAAAGATATGTGGCCTGTAAGAACATCTCATATTTGAGATTGAGTGTTATTTTAACCTAATACACGTTAGTTAATTGATTTTAGTACTGAATTGCAAAAATATCTCATTGCTTGGTTTTGCATTTCATGTATTATGCAGTGGGTGAAAATGATCTAACGTTAGTGCAGTCCAAACTTTTTTTTAAAGGCCCCAACTATCCCACGCAACATTAAAAGGCTCCTCATATAATGTTATAGTTCCCACTAAATATACTGTTATAATTATCACTGACTTGTTTTGTATACATGCATATATTACTGTGATTGCACAAATTTTTAAAACTGTTTCATTAAAATAGAAGGTAAAAATAATTAAACTGTGCAACGCAATAAAGGTTCACATGTTGAATACACCTGTGCATTTGAATCAAGTTAGAATACTTTAATATAACAATTTAAAATCACTTTGCAAGATGTAGACTACAAGCGCAGGTTGTGATCTCAAATCGCACGCAATTTTGCATAATCACAGACACAACGCCCTTTCTTAAATTAATAAATGAACAACTTCAAATATTTGAGAAGATAATGAGTTTATTGTATGAAGCTAAACCGTTACGAGGACAGAATCTTAATCCTCCAAAAAACAAAATAAATAAAATCATTTGCTCTCTCTCTTTGAAAAAGCCAAAAGAATGTCATTGGTTTCTATTTAAAAGAGCGACCATAAACAGGTGTAATTCTGTCTTGCTTGCCATATTAAATGTTCCTGCTGCTGGGTTGGGCTGTATGGCACGTTATCAGATGGCAAAGGAGGATTGAAGGGCTTTTATCTGCACCAGGCTGCATCAATGATTAGCGAGTATGCAGACTATACAATGCCATCTACAGACAATGATTTGGAACCAGAACAGAGGCACATACATGTAAAGGTGCCACAAAAATTGCCACAGTCCTGATTTTAAAGCCAAGCCTTTCCTTCTCTGAATACAAAGTCATTTTTACATAAATACAATCATACAACTGCAACATCCACTTCAGAGAACCAACTGCTTTTTCTTACCAGAAAACAGTGCAAAGGTACAGATAAAGTGTCAATTTAACCACTTACTTTACAATCCAGCCCACTATTCAGACACTGCAAAATGTATGTGCCAAAATTCTCCATTATACTGAACTTAGCCCACAATTATCAATAAAGAAAAAGAAAAGAAAACACAAACATACAAATTAAAGCCATATAGCCGTTGAGAATCAGGATACCAACAACCCTACTCTTAAAAGGGAAAGGAAAAATAGTGAGTTTGGAGGCAACAGACATGATTACTATATCTTTAACAGGATCGGAACTGTGCTTTGGTTGAAAATACGTTAGGTATATTCAAATCAACATTTGTGCTGTTATACTTAAGCAAGAGAATCTGAATTTCCTGTAGTTTATCATCATTTGGTGTTGTTGAACTGGGCAACGATGGTGACCAAGGCTTGAAATGAACAATATTAACTTAAAAAAAAAAAAAAAAAAAAAAAAGCGAAAATTCATGCAGGAGAGAGTGTGAGCCTAGGACGGAGAGAGTGTTTTGCAAACCTGAACTCATTGGATAAACTGTACAGCTATTCCTTATGGGAAAAAATGGTTCGGCGTAGTGTATTTGGTTGCCGGGTGAATGGGGTGTTTGTGAATTTGCGTTTTCTTTGTGGACTGAAGTACAGGTTTAGACATGGTCTTTAAAGGCGTCCAGGTTGAAGGCAGTGTCGAGGAAGCGCTTTAGCTCCAGAAGATGGGTGTTTTTGTTTCCAGTGGCTGGAGCAGCAGCAGGCTCACGGCCGGCATACCTGCACACAGAACAATAGAGTGAGGATTGGTCAAAATACAGAGCACCTGAAGTGTCACGGCTCTATTGAAGAAAACGAGAGTTTACCAGACAGGCTTGGCACGGTCGATGGTGGTGCGCATGCGGGGCTTGACGTAGTCATAGTATCCTTGGTTCTTATGCTCCTCTTGACACCAGACCAGGTCAGCATTGGGATATTTCTCAGTCTCAGCCTTCACCAGGTCAAACGGGAAAGGAGAGAGCTGGGGAGGAGCAAGAGAGAGGGAGAATCAGATCATCATAAATGACGAAAGCAAGAAAGCATTGCTGATGTTCTACTGAAGACAGCGGTACCTGCTCAATGCGAGTGATGGCCACAGAGTCCTCCATGTTGCGTGTTTTGCGTTCCCGCATGACCTCGTAATACACTTTTCCTGTACAGAAGATAATGCGCTTGACCCCAGAAGGGTTTTGAGTCACCGGTCCATCATCTGGGATCACACGCTGGAAATGAGTGCCTGGAGAGATACACACAGATAGTATTGTTTATTTGCCTACAAGTCATATTCATTGTGTACTGTATGTTTAATTAGTGTTAAAGTCTGCATTAAATAAAAATTGACTGTATTTATTTTGTTATGTCACATTGCTATTGTGGTGGTGAACAATTCTTCCATGCAAATAAATCCACAAATAAAATCTTTGATCAGAATCAGGTATAACCTAATAGACAAGATTTTGTTATTTGAAAAAAATTTGGTCCCCCTTTTATTTTCTTTTTACAAACCTGTGATTAATATGTTTATTATGCCTTCAGTACCTACTTTTACCACTGGATAGCACTTGTAAGTCTTTTTTTTTTCCTTTTGTTTTTTGCATTAATTGATTTGACTGTTGTTCATTTTCTTTTTCTTTTTTTTAGTTTATTTGTTAAAATGCAAGTTTTATTTGTATGTTCGTATTAAAAAAAAAAAAAGTTTAATTACAAGTAACTGTCTGCTAAAATTTCTAATAATAAAAATATTTAAATCAGAACCAGAATTACAAAACCAACAAGCATAAATCTAATTGTACAGGTCATTTTTTAAATTAAACTCATATAATAATAATAAATTTAAATAATATTTATTTTCAAATTATTTACATCCGAGCAGATATTTAAATTATGCAGTGTTATTCACTATCATTTAATAGTATGATATAATTTATGCCACCTTTCTGTTGGCCATTAGCAACCCTGCACTCTAAGATATCGACATCAGACAAAAAAATAAAAAAATAAATCAATATATAGTAGTTAACCACTACTAAAAGCTTTATTTAAATCAACCCATCTATCAGATTTCCCATTTAGCTCATACAATCACACTTGCATCATAGAGTTGATATTCAGAGCTCTTTGCATTTCTCATTTCAATTCTGTTTCACATTCTCCCAAAGTCTGCAGCTTTAATACCCTCACGTAATGTTGACATGATGTTTGAAGTCTTACGATTGATTTTTTTTTTTTTTAAAGAGCCATGCTGATGCCACAGAGCAATATGGTATTTTAAAGTGGTACAGTTGTTTAATACATTTCATTTAAAACATCAAGAAAAAAAATGTTTCTGACCTGATAGCATCTGGTCAAAGTTAGACTTGGCCTCCGGGTGACGCAGAAGAGATTTGGGGGTGAAGACAATAAGCTAAAAGCAAGAAAATGAATAAATTAATTAATAATTTGAAAATCGCATTGGATGACTGAACACCCAAATGCTCTCAGACAGCTGAACTTACAGGCTTTCTGAAGGGAAGTAGGATCTGTCTCCTTATTACATGGAAATAGTTGGCGGGATTCGAACAGTTTACGACAATCCAGTTGCAATCATACAGCTGACGCACCTCAAAGTCATCAGTAATTTTCTGCAGCCAAAATAAGTTACATTGATATATTCACACTATGAAATCTTTGTTTATATCATGACATTATTAACATTTATAGAGATATTAGAAGAAAGTCATACAGGGTTGAAGTCAGGGTCATCATTACACATCTGCAGGAAGCGTTCTGGACGGGCAGAAGAATGCTCAGGTCCCTGTGAAGAAACAAAATGAAACCAAATGAAAAAAATTACAGCCAGCTCACAAAGATGAATGTGGAGAGAGAAAAGTGCCTTACCATGCCCTCCATGCCATGTGGAAGCAGTAAGACAATGCCGTTCTGGCGGACCCATTTAGCTTGGCCAGGGCAGATGAACTGGTCTATTATACACTGAGCCGTGTTATGGAAGTCTCCAAACTGGGCTTCCCACAGAACCAGAGCATTGGGACTGGCCATAGCAAAGCCCAACTCAAAACCTGGGGAATACCACACAGAATGAAAGAAAGCATGAGACACGAGACTCCTCTACCTTTTAGAGATAATTTTAAAAAGTACTGTGAGCGTCTGAATACCTAGTACTCCATACTCCGACAGTGAGCTGTTGCAGACGGTGTATGGGGCTTGGTTAGGTGACATGTGGTTCATGGGAATGCAGATTCTCTTGTCTACGTTTTGATCGTGGAGAACATGATGACGATGACTGCAAATAGAACAAACAACAGGTCAGTGACCTCTTACACTGGGCTGAGATCCCAAATAATGCTGCGTTTGAAATAGTGGCTGTAACAAAAAAAGGTCTATTCATTATACATTACTACCCAATTAGATTTAGATTCATAACTACATGATGGTTATTTTTCACATGTTCTTCAATGTTATTGTTTATACCTGAATGTTCCTCTTTCCACATCTTGGCCACTGAGACGCACATGGATGCCCTCCTTGAGCAGAGAACCAAAGGCCATGTACTCTCCCAGAGCCCAGTCCACGGTCCTGTTCTTGATCATGTCACCACGGCCCTTCAGAATACGACTTAGCCCTGTATGTGAAGGGAAGACGAGTATTATAGTAACCAGAGGTATGAAATGTGTGCATATTTATGTACTTTTTGTAGGTATAGTACACCTCCATGAATTGTGAAGTCCTCCACGGGTACTGATGATGCCACTTGTCCGATGTGGGACAGCTCCTCTTCTGGCAAGCCAGTGGACGGGCAGCTCATACTCTTGGGCTGACCATCCAGAGTGAAAAAACCTGCACACACCAAACACAGTGACTGTGCTTTAAGATCTACAAACACATGAAGCAGCAGAAAAATGCTGTACATTTTTAAATTAGTCTTGATTTGTCAGATGTTTGACTTCACAACATAAAGTCTGGCAGGCACATATTGCAGCTCATTCTGAACCACCCACTTCCAGATGGTCACCGGAAGATGAAACTGAAGCTAAATATTTAAAGAAAAACATTATTTCCAAACAAAGTATAGAGAGAAGCATTTTTCCAGTTTTATAAGTCACCAAGTTAAATAAAAACAATAGGTAATAATAGTTAAATAAAATCACCCCTGTAAGTTCAAGGCCAAATGTCTCCACTTTTGAGACCAATGACTACATCTTAAAATCAAAATGAACAACTGATAAACAAGATTCCCTATCCTACTTTTTTTCTTTTTCAATAATCCATTTAATTCAGACATGTATCACAATGTGTTACTGTTACGAGGTAAGCAACATCATACAGCAAAGATGTTTTCCCAAATATCAGCACAACTGCAATGTGATATTGACTTTACACAACTAAAACTTTATATTTAGCACATGAGTTGTTTAACTAAGCAAACATCCTGTAACTCTGTGCAGTTTGAGAAAATTTTTATTGGTTTTATTTTGAAAATAAAATCTTGAAAAAAGTATATGCTGTCAATTACAGTTAAGAAAATCGGAATTGGCACAAATCATTCTCGAATCCTGTGGCTGTACCTTTTGACAGTATTTATTTACAAATTTGGTCATAATTGAAGAATGAAATTCAATAATATCCATTGGGGGTGTCCTCGACTAAGGGTTTTTGTCGAATCATGCCGATAGTTGACCAAGGCCCTGTTTACACTAGTGCATCTTAGTTTTAAAACTGCGATGGATACGCTTATCATTTACACTACTCCGGCGTTTTCCACCCTTGAAAATGGAAACTTTTGAAAACGCTGCAGACCCCGTTTTCATTTAAAAATGGCGGGGTTGCGTTTCAGTGTAAACGGAGCAAAACAGAGACTTTCGAAAACGATGGCGTGGCTGCCCACATTCTCTCTGCGTATCCTTGACGACTGTGTAAACAATATCATGTAGCATTTACTGTAGCATAAAGGTCACTGCACACTGAGTCTGAAATTTTCATAATAATAATAATAATAATAATAATAATACATTTTATTTATAGGCACCTTTCATGACACTCAAGGTCACCTTACAGAAAGTCCAAAGAATAAAATCAGAAACACTAAAAAAGTAAAATAAGTTGAAAGTCATAAACATTAGCCAAGTTTCCATCCAGTTTTTACGCTATTTTGTTATTGACAAAGAGAATTTGTGAGAATTTTTTTTTTTTCCATACATAATTTCACCTACTGTGCAAATCATATGCAAATAGTCTGTTCTTCAACCATTTGGGAAAAAAAAAAAAAAAACCTTAGCCCATTATTAAATTATGGAGGCCTACATAAAAATAACAAGTTTAATGAGTTTTCATG
>JAUMHE010000055.1:13130708-13148048 GCA_032359235.1 Enteromius mattozi
TTATATATCGCTATATATATATATATATATATATATATATATATATATATATATATACACATATACACACACACACACACACACACACACATTTAAAAAAAATATATTTATATTAAAAAAAGGCCCATATGCCAAATATAATAATTTCTAAATAAAATAATAAATTAACAAAACGAAAAAAAAAAAAAGAGAGTTAATTTCGATGATGCACTCTTGAAAGCGGCATCCAGTTATTTACAAAAGCAGTGTTTTTATAGTGAATGTACAAAAAATAAATATTCTGAATAATTCCTATTAATGTCTTATTCTTGAAAGTGTATTGTAGTTGTTTCCACTTTTGTAAGGGAGAAAAAAATAAATAAATAAATAAATAAAATGTGCCGGTGCCGCACACATTAAGCTACTAACTCGACAACTTTCATCTTCTAAACAAAATCAGGACAAATAAATTGTAACTTTCAAGGTATTAAAGCAACATCAAATTAAGATGTGTTATGTTTGAGACGTAATTCATCTTTTTCTTACCATATATAAAATTTTAGATGCAATAATATGAATATGATTTAATGTCCTACTAGGCTTTGGTGCTTTGACATGGGCAACACCACGAACAAGGATGCTGCCAATAGGCTAATTCTGTCATGTGACACCACATTTATTTGTGTTAAAGCCCATTTTAAAACCCACAAAAGAGGTTTCCAAACAATTTTTTGTGACATTTGAAGTATCAAAATAGAATTTACATGCTCAAGTTAAACGGACAAATCACATGAGACATTTTAATCGATAAATGGCATTTCCATCAGCTATAATTTTTGAAGCGCTAAGTGATGTTTTGCAAAAAACTAGTTTCGTGAGGAGCGTGTACGAATCAACCGCGGCTGGCACCGCATTACTTAATCTCCTCATCTCACCTGCCCAATCAGATCCATCCTACCCACTATAAATAAATCCATTTCCTTCCCTTCCGCATCTCGTCTTTTGTGCATCCCTCCTTTATTTATCACCTTTATTTATATAGTGCTTTTAACAATACAGAGTGTGTCAAAGCATTTAATAGCATCAAATAGGAGAACAGAATGTCAGTAATGTATAATGACAAGATTAAACACTTAATTTTCAGTTAAAGGCATTTCATTTTTGAATTCAGAGACATCACTGTCCAGCTTAGTTCCGTTTAAATAGTATCTGTGCAATTAAATTGACAATAATCGCTTTAAATTAAGTTAAATGTCCCCAACTAAGCCAGAGGCGACAATGGCAAAGGAACCAAAACTCCATTGGTGCTAAAAATGAAGAAAAAAAAACCTTGGGAGAAACCAGGCTCAGTCATGGGCCAATTCTCCTCTGACCAGATGAAACCACCAGTTCAAGTAAGAATAAAGTGTTTATAAAAGACACAAAACACTATCACTCACCAGGTCCACCACCACATCTTTGTGGAAGGTGGCCCTCCACTCTGCGGCCACGTTGCACACGTACATTACAGCTTCAGGATCATCTGCGTTGACATGGAATATGGGGGCATTGACCACACGGGCAACATCAGTAGGATACGGAGAAGAGCGTGCCATACGAGGATCTGTGGTGAAACCGATCTGATAAAGAGATGCAGAGGGGTATTAAGAGGACATCTGATTGGGTGCGTTTTAACATGTACCGTTACACACGCGTCTGTTTGTGCACGTTTACCTGGTTGTTGGCCACCACATGCACAGTACCATGTGTGGTGTAGGAGGGTAGATCGCTCAAATGGAAGGTTTCATAGACAATGCCCTGACCAGCAAATGCAGCGTCACCATGGAGCAGAATGGACATCACCTAAAACAAAAATCATTACAACAGAGACATTTAAAATGCATCATAAAGGAACTAGAGGTGCACCATGTTAAATTCTTGCATAAACAAATACTGTATAAGCTAATGTCACTGGGCAAGTTATGACTAATAATTAATTATTGTATTATTAAACCAAAAAAGTTAACATTATTAAATCTGAAAAAAAGTATCATGTTTTCAACAACAAAAAAGTAAGCAGCAAAATGGATAATAACAATAATAACAAATAAATGTTTCTTGAGCAGCAAATCAGCATATTAGAATGATTTCTAAAGGATCATGTGACATTGAAGACTGGAGAAATGACTGCCATTAAAAGAAATAAATTACATTTTAAAAATACAAAACATCACACTAAATTGTAATTATATTTTACAATTGTACTGTTAAATATTACAACCACTGTTACAATATAAACATTTACTGTATTCTAGATTAAATAAATGTACATTATTTATGAGAAAAAGAGACTTTAAAAAACAAACAAACAAAAAATAAAAATAAAACTTTTGAATGCTAATGTGCACAGTAATGTCAGCACAGCCCTAGATTGGTGCCCTTTATGTTTCACCCTATTGCCATCGGTGTCTCCACAGTAGAACTGCTCTGCTTTAGTCTTGCCCTGCACCACCGGGTTCACCGCTTCCAGATGAGAAGGGTTGGCCACCAATGACAAAGTAATATTCCTGTCAGTTACACGATTTATCCTCCTGTGGTACATGCCCAAGTGGTACTTGACATCTCCTGAACCCTGTACAGGTACAGACATATTTCATCAATTAAAGTGGTTCTTATGTTTGCTCTGATGATCAAGTTCACATAGAATCAGTACATAGTCACAAAACGTCGCTGACCTCATCAGCAGCTTCCAGTTTAGAGTCAAACTGACAGAAAATTTGCTCCAGCTCCTTTCGGATCACATTGGCTAGAACGTTCAGACGCCCTCTACCGAGGCAGAAAGAGAGTGTTTATTATTGATACCAAGAATCACCATAACAGCACATACATCACTGTAATATCAGGTATCCACTCATTTGAATCTTTTCTTCTACCTGTGAGGCATTCCCATGATGACCGTGTCTACTCCCTTCTCACTGGATTTATCAATAATGGTTTTGAGCGCAGGGATCAGACTCTCACAGCCCTCCAGCCCAAATCGCTTCTCAGATGACCATTTCCTCTGCAGAAACTCCTCAAACCTGCAGACATCAGCACACATATTACAAAGCTGCAGGAAAAAAACGTAAAACCTGGGTTAAGAAAAGATATCCATTTAAACATGTCCAGTGTTGGGAAATGCATTATTCAGTCACACAGAATCAAATGCTCGGTGTGAAAAAGACTTTAATTTAGACAAACAGCTACATTTGGCCTTTTGTGTGTGTACCTGGTGGAGCGGACCATGCGAGCCAGCAGCGTTCTCTTCTCCTCCAGGCTGAATTGCATGACTCCAGGCCTCTCAAACTTCTGTCTGATCCACTGACACTGGTCCAGGTCATTGATGAACATGAACTCAACCCCTATATGCTGGCAATACGCCATCTGAGAAACACAATATTTCAGCAACCAAACTAAAAGAAGATGCTGCATAAAGTAACAAAAAAACAACCAAACAAAAAAACAACCAAAACAGTACCCTACTATTTAAACAATTAAAAAAAAAAATTATTGAACCATGTTCATAATTAATGTGAAGAAGTACTCCAGTGGTCTAAAAGGACATGTGCGAACTTGAGAAGAACTGACTCATAAATTTAATTGTGGAAAAAAAAAAAAAAAAAAGCTCAGACACATGAAGTTGGTTCTGAGGAAAAAAAGCTGGGTTTGTGTTTTATGATGTGATGCAATGACATTCAAGCAATCACTCAGTCACTGTTTAGGCATCCCAGAGGTGTACAAGAGTGTTTATTTTGTGTAGCAGTAAAAAAGTTTTGGGGCAACTGCATTAAATATTTAAGGTGAAGCTATGTGGCTACAGGCTGGATCAATAAAAAATGCAAATGACACTGTCATGGGCTGCATTTCCCAAAAGCATTGTAAGCTTAGTACAACATGTTATTGATTCTGCATTCGGTACTGAGGAAATTAAGAAAATACAAAATTATTTATATTTAATATTTGTATACATAAACATCTTGCCATCTGTTTCTATACATGCAAAATTATTAAAATATTCAGTTATGATTAGGGGTGCAATGGTACTCAAACATGACAGTTCTGTATGGTTTCAGTACAGCAAGACGAAAAAAACTAAAATTTCTTAAAAAAATAAAAAAACCTAACAAAAACAACAACGTGACCTGAGGTCCGTTCTTCGTACCTCGCTAACTCAGTTAGCTGGATTTGATTGTTGTGGATTTGTCCTGATCTTGGATTGTTTCGTTCTTCGATGCACATCTCAGACTTGCTGTCATAGCAACAGGTCCGTAAGCTTAAACCTGCTCGGGAGCAGGTTTATTTAATGTAAACAGGATTTAGATTGCTCTCCTAGTGGGTCATGATCCCTAAAAACCCAATCTTAACATTCCAATCAGTTAAATCAGTAATTTTCATAAAATGCAGCATACTTTTGCTAACCTACAGGATGTATTTAAAAAAAAAAAAAAAAAATCCCCTGATTAAAAATCTTGTGGCTCCCCAGTAGTTTGCTGAGGCCCCTGGTTCAGAGCCAATGCATTATGGTAGTCATCATGTGTGAAACATTCACCCAGACCTGAGGCTGAAATAATCCTTGTGTCTTCACTCACCTCCAAGCGGCGGATGATCTCCCTGAGGGGCAGAGCGCTCTCGTTCCCCCCAATAAAGGTGGTGGTGGGCAAACGGAACACTTTATCCAGATCAGACTCTTCCAGCCCATAGAAACCTGACAGCCAAACACACAACACATCCAACCCAACCCAGAGAAAAGGCAGGTGGAGAGGGAGGGGGACAGGGTTAACAGAAAATAAAAGAAACACAAAAGAAGGCCAGAATGGATGCCAAGGGATGGAGGAGAAAGTAACAAAGTGAAGAGAGGGAAGGGGGAAATAAAATGATAAAAACAATGAAACAAGAAAAAAAAAAAGACAGACAGGGAGAGAAGGAGAGGGGGAAAAAAAAAAGCATGTGTGAGTTAGTGGGTGATAAATGGAGTAAACGTGAGGATGCCATGCATAACCAGAAACATGGTGGACATAACAAAAAGCACCAGCAAACAGCATAATATATGTTTAATAATGGTAACAGCAAAGCGGACAATATATAAAAAGAACATGAAGTATTGAGTGGTTAGTAAATGGATGGAAAAGGAGAAAGAATAAGAGAGTGTAAATGAAGAAAAAAGAAAGGTGGTTTGAAAATTAATGAGAGAGTAGAGGTGTGCAGCATTTGGGGATTCAAAAAAAAAAAAAAAAAAAAAAAAGAAAGATAAAAAAAGTTGGTTAACAGCATGATAATTTAGTATTGGTGTTAACAATGCTAGTATAATTGTTTCGTTAAATGCATCCTGAATTTTAAGGCAGGGTAAGCGATTTCTGGAAGCCAGTGTTAATATTTGAAAAATATGCCCCTACCCCAAAAGGGTCTCGCTCCTATTTTGATAGCTCCGCCCCACACATACGTAGCCTACACAACCCAGGCAATAATTAGTTCTGTGAAACAAAGCAACACCATGTCTACACGGGACGCGAGCGGCACAACAAAATGCTATAATCAGTGTGCGGACAGGAAACTACTGCCACGTTCTATTTAAGACTTGCTGACTCAAATTTCCAATGATTTTCAATGGTTGCTTTTTCGATTTTGATATTTACACGGGTCTTACTTTTTGCTTTATCGTTCTGCAGACATTTTCCTTTTTTGTTTTTTATCTTTCTGTCGCCTGGCTCGGCTGTTCACTGAAGCGGTCTTTTCCACATCATTATTAGACATGCCCCTTACTGCTGATTGGCTACTTGTTTGTTTGGGTACTTGGCCACGACTGTTTTCTAAAGCATTTAAAAAAATAGAAAAAATAACTTACCCTGCCTAGTAGGACTAGGACTATTATCTGTCTAAGTTTCATGATTTCATGCTTTTTGATTAGTCAAATTTAATTTAACCATTAAAACAAAATGTTAAAATCTGAATCTAAATCAAATCAATAAATAAAAATACAAAAATACGGCGGCTGAATTTAGTGGGGAAAAAAATAGATTTCATAGCACCCCAATATCCTTACACAGAGATGATTTTTTTTTTTAATTGCTTACTAAATTATATATATATATATATAAGTAAAAATACATTATTTCAATAACAAATACATTTTAATCGCATTTCAAATGAAAAATGCAAATGAAGATCTTTAGTTTAGGATTTTTTTTTTTCATTAAATGTGTCCATAAAGGATAACATTTATTTACTGTATTAGGTTTGAAACATGGGCTGGGCATTTGTGAGATTCACCTTGGAATCGCACACATTCACACTTCTAAAAGGATTGAACACAAGGTCCAGGTGGATTCTTTATGATTCACAGCAGCACTATTAATTCAAATTCCACAACATGCGGGTTAAAAGCCTGGCAGAACTGTAGTCTTTGAATATAAAAAGCGCCTACAGTTTCTCGGAAATGCTTAGTATAATTGGGAAATGTGAATTACTTTCATAAATAGATTGAAAAAAAATAATTTACCCCAGTTCATTCAGTACCTACAACAACATGCCATGCATTAGGGTGTACAGAGATACTGACAGGTCAGCACACACAGAAACAGACCTGTTGATGTCCATAATTTCGGTTGTTCAGCAAGGAGTGCAAAAAGAGGCAGCCATGCACCTCAAGGCATTTGAGCAGATATGTTAAAAGAGAGATATTAACCTATAGCAGATCAAAGTTTGTTAATGAGAGCACCAATGAGCGAGACAAAGAGAGGGAGAAGAGAGGCTGAGCATAGAGAGAGAGTATGAGCTTGTTTTAGTGTGTATATGCATGTGTGCACATGTGGGAATAAAGAAGTGGATATAGAGGGGTGTGTATGGGAGTGTGTGTTTTATAAATATTACACGGGCATCCAAACTAAATACACAGACTTTATTAACCGCCACATAAAGCTTCCCTTCACCTCATCTGAAGCTAGAGGACAGCAAAGCCACCAAAATGCACTCCGCATCAAAATAACCAAAAAAAAAGCCAGACCTTGAGCAGAAACATTCTTCACTACAAACACAATGTCCACATCTCATCACAATCATCTTTTGTTTTTTTAATGTGTGTACCCTACTCAAAGAGTATAGAAGCCCTTTGCCCTACTTTAAACAGTATCTTTTATGACTATGATCTTTTAAAGGGATAGTTCACACCCAAAAATGAAAATTTGATGTTTATCTTCTTACTCCCAGAACATCCAAGATTTAGGTGGCTTTGGTTCTTCATTAGAACACAAACGAATATTTTTAACTCAAACCGTTGCAGTCTGTCAGTCATATAATGCAAGTCAGTGGCAACCAAACATTCCAAAGCTCTGTGAGTCCAAAAAAACAACCAAAAAAAAAAAAAACCACTAAACTAAACCAAATTACATTACGATGCTAAGACACAAAGTCACCTACATCTTGGATGCTTTGGGGGTAAGCAGATAACCATCAAATGTTCATTTTTGGGTGAACTATACCTTTAAAGCTCATTACGAATATTCTGGGTTGTTTTGAACTTACAGGCTGGCGATTTTTTTTTTTAGCAATATATTCCGGTTTATGTTAAAACAATAAACAGGACATGCGTTTTCAATAATGTACTGATACAGATGGGTCATGACGGTTAACTAGTCAGTTAAAACCAAACTAATTATTGAAACTTACTAGTAGATTGATGTTGTTATTGTTAACTGAAACTATTAAACAACCAAAAATTATTCTGGCTTTAATATTGTCAATGTATTAAAAAATTCTGATAATTTGTGTATTATTCTAAAGTAGCTGTACAGAGAATAGTGCCTTATCAGAATGATATAATAGTTTATAAATCATATCTGCAGAAGTCATACCCCAACTTGATTAGTTAGAAAAAAGAAAAAGAAAAAAAGAAAAAGAAAAAAAAAAAAGTTGGGCACATGCACAGATAAAGGTGTGTGGAAGGGACACGTAATCCGTAAAGCACTGTTTACATACTGTTGAGTTTAACAAACAAATGACGGCAATGCATAACTAAATGTTCCACCACCAGGAGGTATTGCCACAAGAATAAACAAACTGCCTGAGATCTGCTTTTAAACCCTCAACCCATTTGTCTGGTACGGTGGCATATTACTTTAAAACCAACTCCTCTCTTTGTATAACCAAGTAGTAAAGTGTTAGTTCACCCAAAAATGAAAATTCTGTCATTAATTACTCACCCTCATGTTGCCCCAAACCCAGAAGACCTTCGTTAATCTTCGGAACACAAATTTAGATAATTTTGATAATATCAGAGAGCAATCCTACCCTCTATAGACAGCAATACAACTGAAACGATCCAGATCCAGAAACATTGGTAAAACAGTCCATGTGACATCAGTGGCTCTGACACTACAAGAATACTTTTTCTGAAGATGCAAGTCACAGGAGAAGAATGGTTGAATAAATAATTATTAAATAATAGTTATTTCTGTTTTCTTTGCACAAAAAACACTGAACCTGGGATCAGTTCAGTTGCTGTCTATGGAGGGTCAGATGGCTCTCTGATATCATCAAAAATATCTTTATTTTGTGTTCTGAAGATGAACAAATGTCTTATGGGTTTGGAACAACACAAGGGTGAGTAATTAAATGACAGAATTTTCATTTTTGGTGAACTAACCTTTTAATGTGTGCGGTGTATAATTTGGCATATACTGTTAAAGGTTGTCTGTGAAAAGTCTGTATAGTCACTATAATGAGGTTCTGGACATATGACTGTATTCATGTAGACCGAGCCATTCACCAACACCAGCACCAGCATAACAAACACACAGACTCACATCACAGGCAAGGAATACCAGAACTCTGTCTTTTTAAAAAGCTTATTTTAAAATTTTAAAGGCTGCTGCTAACACAATGCTATGCAAAACAGGCATTAAATATACATCACTCTAACTATTTGGTATTTGGACAGCTGTTTAAAGCATATGAATTACCCTTTTCCCAATTACAGATTTGAGAAATTTCAGCAAAGTGAAATTCAGATTCTGTAAAGCAAGGTGGAAAATACAGATGTACACTTAATAGTGAAGTTTCTGCTGACCATTGCAATTAATAAACTTTAAACTGGAATTGACTATAACATTTTGGAATATATAAACAAATATCACAGAAAATACAGAACATTACATTATTTTATCATTAAATTACAATGTATCGCAAATACTATTATCTACAGCCTAAACGCTATTAAAAAAAAATGTGGCTCAAGCATTTATCTATTGAAATTCTATACAAGTAACAAATTTTATTCAGCGAGGATGCATTAAATGATCAAAAGGGACAGTAAATACATGTACAGTATAGTGTTAGAAATGATTTCCATTTCAAATAAATGCTGTTCTTTTTAACTTTCTATTCATCATGACCGTCATGAATGATTACTGAATGATCATGTGACACTGAAGACTGGAGTAACGATGCTGAAAATACAGCTTTGCATCACGGTCATAAATTACATTTTTAAATATATTCAAATAGAAAACATTTCTTTTAAATCAAAACAATTCCACAATTTTACTGTATTTTTGATCAAATTAACGCACCCTTGGTAAGCAGAATAAACTTCTTAAAAAAATAAAAAATAAATCTTACCAAACCAAAACCTTTGAACAGCAGTTTACAGTGCTTTTTTTTTTTATTTATTAATGATAATACTAAACTTTCAAACTAAAATGCTTTGTTTATTTTTATTCCTAAATTTAAAGCATAGCATTTTTGAGATGTTATATATAACTCATAACATAACTTCCTGGTGTAGAGTTGTCACTTTGATATTTATGTATTTTAGCATGCATTAATTTACAAATCAATCAATCAAATCAAACGATCACTTATTTATATAGCGCTTTTAACAATACAGATTGTAGCAAAGCACTGAACATATTCAAATAGGAGAATATCAGGTGTCAAGAAAACAACTCCATCAAAGTTAGAGATGAGATTAAGAGTGAACTACCAAAACTAGTCACAATTTACTATTTTATTCTGTTGACAGCCCTAAAATAAAAATAAAAATAGAAGCTGTTTTACCATGACTAAAGACGCATGAAATATACAGTTTCAGTATAAAACAAAAAAACTCACAATATACAGAATATTTCTTTGTGTTTTGATATGTTTAACACAAAAATTTACCACAATATACCATATAAACCTCTATTTGCTGCTAAATGAAGACACCATTGTTTTTAAATTGCGCTCAAGAATAAAATCAGTAAAACTTACTAATTGTAAAGTTTAGAATATTTTTAGGTCTCTATATTCAAGATTTTCTAACAGTTGTTTTAATTAATATCCTTAAATACTATTTTTGGAATTCTTCAAATTTTGGAAAAATATAATGCATAAAATCGAAGTGGCCACAAAGCTAACTAGCACTGCCAAAATCAGAAATACACACACAAAAACAGCTTAAACTACTTGCAGCTACTAAAACACTGCTATATTGCAAGTGGCAAAGAACTGTTTTGACATTAAAGCCTACCTCCGATGGTTAGAGCACTTAGACGTGTCTTGACATGTGTAAGGTCTGGAGAAGCAGTAGCAGGGAAGAAAAATCCACTGGTAGTTAGTGATTCCCAAAACCTCACAAAGATAATCCCAATGATAGTGACTAACAAACATTAAACTACAGAACAGCTGCACTAATGATATCTAAAGAGTGACTTACTGAGGTGAATCAAACATGTTTATATGGATTCCAAATATAAAACTCAACTCTCCTTTACTGAATCACACCAGGCATTAAACCAAGCACTTAATTTATGCTGCAGCAATACAGTCAAGGCCCATGATAAATCACAGCCTTTATGACTGGAGAAGATAAAGCTTAAATCCCACACACTGCCAGGCAGAGCCAAGACTGTAGCTACTGCAAGGATAAACACTGTACTTTCAAACAAGATGCTTATTTACCATAAAGATGGAGTTATTTATTTTAAGAGTGTAGTTTGCGCAAATGGTGGGAAACCTTGGAAGGGGTCTGAAAAATATATACTATATAACTAGAACTAAAACAAATCACCAACAGGGAATTTATTAAAATATAAAATGTTAGATGACAGGAGTTAAGTCTATTATATCGAAGATGGTGTGCAGTGGTATTCTGAAGTCCACTTCTGTTTTTCTTTACTCATACCTAATTTCTATTTGATGGAAAAACAGTGTCCAGGTTAAACACAATGCACAGGTGTTTACGCATCAGTCTCTGAAGGAGAGCTGAAAGGCATTAGGGCATCAGGGTTAGTAAACTACTTAACAGAGCTTAGCAGTGAGAGGAGAGATAAAGAAAAACTTTCGCCATTTGATCAGTTTCAAGTATCAGTTTAATCTTTCACCTAGAAGCTGTAAAATGGTTACTATATTAATATATTAGGGACATACATTTTATTAAAGTGTTTTCTTACCATGCAAATTCATTAAGTGCATTAACCCTTTCATTTGTTGCTGCAGTCAAGTAACCTTTCTTTTTTATAGAATTTTAAACCAACTCAGCAAACTTATATACTCCTAGAACAGTTTGAAGAGGAGCGTGGGAAATAAACAGAATCCACATGCTGAATCCAGATGTTAGTGTACCATGAGAGTCATGTTTAAAAAAACATAACGCAAACCATCTTTCAGCGTAAAGAAAGACGTGGACTGTTATTTTTGTGCCTGACCTAATTGATAATGCATTTGGAGGAGTTTCCCTTTCAGAAGCAAAATTTATGGGAGTATTAACACAAATCACGCAACACAATTTACTAGTGTTTGCGCTTGTCAAATTACTCATCAAATGTGCACCAATATTTAATACCCCCAAAAGCATCTCTTAAACTAGTTTGCACCTGTGTCGTAAGTAGTTTACCCACACTTGATGAGAATCGGCTCTTCTTATTTGTAACACTGATTTGCACTGCGCTTGGTATATTACAGTGGTCTCTTTAATTTGCTTCAGTAAATCACCTGCATAAATTTCCACACCCATCTGTGCTGTTTTGGAATTGTGCTCTCGCGTATAAGTAAATCTGGCCCTTACAAATGATGCCTTGGCAACTAACTGAAAGCTTAATACCAATTCTATACAGAACAGCACAACATATTATAACCTGAATGACATGTTGACATAATCAGTGACGGTAATTACATAGTCCATTTTCATGAAATACGCCAATGTACCGATCTGCTTATGTTCATAACTACCACTGAAGTAAATGATACAGCAAAACAAATAGGCTGCGTTTACACAGCAACATAATACAGCTGTCATATTTTGTGCTTAATGATGCCCTGAAATCTGTCAATTATTAAAATAACTAAAAAAAGAATCAATAGAATAATTGATTTAATTAGCTGCAGGCTTACAACTGATCATACTTTTGTCCTTCAATCTCATTTGCATTCCCCTCAAAGTAAATATTCCCTCTATGGTCATAACAGTCAATAATTAAAAAACCCTAATCAAGAGTTTAACTAGAATGCATGTGACTCAAGAGGTTTATACTTCCAATTAGACCCGGTCATCAGACTGATGATTCCTATAAGACTTTCTATATCATCAAGCATTGGTCAACGATGGATACAAATACAAATGTAAAATGACAAGGTGTCTTGAAACCAGCAAACCATATCAAGCCTAACCTCTCCAGTAGAACAGTGTGCAGAAAATAGAAAGTTTGCTTGTGTGCTTGTAAGGTCAAATCATATAAGAAAGCCAATCTCTACAAAGACTGGTCTAGCAAAGCACGTCTTTCCAGCCAAGCGTGATACTGTACAAGAAGGGTCTGAGCTTAAAATGATGTATATAGCCTTCTCCTTTTGTAGAAGCCAAATTCAGTGCTACTGGCCTTGATCACAGCAAACCCGGAATTACAAGTCAGTCTAAACAAACCAAAAAAAAAGAAGAAAAAAAAAAAATCTGAAACTGCTTTCCAGAAAAGCTGACAAGTTTCTTCCATAAAGAATGTAACACACTAGCCATCTTTCTGAATAATTTACCAAGGTCGAGCTGAGATTCAATCACCAACCATCATGGAAAGCAGTTTCTAGAGTCCTAACCAAGGTTTGGCGGACATTCATAATTCCTCACCGAGTTTATCCGATGATGTAATAATGTCAGTGGGAACACACGAATCCAGATCAGCATCCATAATCCCAAGAGGGTCCAGCTGAGCCACATGGTGACCACGTATCTACAGGAGACAAGAGGTCCCCCCACAAACATGGAAGCCGAACGCAAAACCACCCACAAGGAAAAGATATAGAAGGGGGAGAAAGCGGGCACAGAAGAAAAAGTGCAGAACAGCAAGAGAACAAGAAGGTTGAGATGATATAGGAAGTGTGATTTCAGATGAAATGAAGTGTCAGATGCAGAGGGGGTCAGGGTATAAGAGTTGAAAAACAGGGAAAAAGAAGAAAATGAGAGAAAGAGGGACAGATAAAGGGAAGGGGAAAGCAACAATCACACAAAACAGGCTCATTAATGGTGGTCTGTTGAGCTGTGGGGGACAGAAAACATTTCTCACCAACATGCTGGAACCCAGTAGCTACTGGGGACTCGTCAAAATTTACACAACTGATGCCAAGAGGGTCGAGGTTTGCATTGTGATGCCCCATTACCTGAAAACAAGGCAACAGCAGTCACAAGACATTAGGAGTTCACCAAGCAGATCCCATGACTGTGAACTGAGCCCAATCTTTCACAGCCTCACAAACGCGAGATGTGAAACAATATAACCAAAATGAGGTATTGTACAATTTGGCATTTTGAATAAAATGGGAAATATTTCATTTTGATTAATTGCCACATTTATGGAACCATTTATTTGCTTTACGAAACTACTGGCTATTGGGAAAATCAGCGGTGATAGTTGGTGAATTTATTTTTTAAAATCTCATTACGGTTAGTTTCATAAAAGTTTTGCACTAATTAAAATTTTCATTAATATTTTTTTTTATTATTATTAGAAGCCATCAACTACATTAATCCATTATCGACTATATTTTTCACTTTACACTTTATGACTGTTGAAACTGTGAACTCACTGCGAACCAACGAGTATATTCCATAACAGAGATGTTTTCTGTACATTTAATAATGTTAAAAAGTTTTACTATTTATGAATTAAATTATAAACATATCCATTTCACTGCGAGAGCAGTGTGCTTCCAGAGAGGCGTTGTGTCTAGTGTGGAGACCCAAATTGCTTATTGATGGAATCTTGTCATGTCTTGTGTAGTTAGGACACAATGTTAGTTATCAGCAAACCCCAATACTGGTCGACCTTTGATATCTGCTTAGTGAATGTTCTCCTGTAACCTCAAAAAGCATCTCTTTTACTTCTTTTTTTTTTTTTTTACCAGAATAAACATGGATCTCTTACCTTGTTAAAGGTTCACGCTGCAAACTCAAAGGCAGCACTGAGATATAAATTTTAAGCCAATATGTGTAAAGAAACAACTACAGAGGTTTTTAAAAGTCTGTGTGTGTACCTGATAGGCCCTGATGAGGGACTGGACTGCCAGATGGTCTTCCACCAGTTTCTCCACATTCGGCTGGGCCCCCACCAGAGACTGGGCCTGAGCGAGCCCGGCTAGACTCACTCCCATTGGAGGAGGACTCTGGTAGGCTGTACCTGGTGGGGCACCAGCATTAGCATTCCTGAAGAAAATGTCCCAAGACTGGAGAAAAGTAAAAGAGCCAGGATTTAGTCTCTTTATGTATATAATTAAGTTGCTATAAAATACTATGGCTCATACTTAAGGGCAGGGATAAGGGGATGAGTAACGGTGAGTAACTCATCCAGCAACATTTGTGCTACAGACATATATGGATGTATCAGATTTCATGTGGCTTGTTAGAAAAACTAGAAACAGCTTAATTAATATGTATTACAACATTTCAAAGCCTTTTTCATTAAAATAACCCTTACAATTGGGGTAGAGACCATTCATTCTACGTTTTGTGTTTCCAATACAAATACAATGTGAAGTTGTATAAGATGTGCAGAGATTGTGGTCCTGAAGATTGATCATAATTGAGCTGGAGCATAATTCATTCACATTTATATAAACACTGTCTTCTTTTACAGTATGTGTGTACATTCACACATAACATTGATAATGTAATTACTAAACACATCAGTCAAATTCCATGTGATGACACAGTTTGTCCTTGATCTTTTGCATGGTGAACAATTCTATGAGACTTTGCAGTGACACAACTAATGACTCTGAACAGGTGTGAGTTTGACATTGTGATGTCAAATAACAGGTACTAAAACAAACTGAAACACCGGTCACATGAAAAAAAGAACTGTTTGCATTTCCGCTCAAAAGTTATAAAACAAAAGCCCTGTACAGGTATGGGTTTGGTGAATGTATTTCCATGACCCCTTCTAGTTTGTGATTTTTAAATAAACCAGTTTGATATGCATTTGCCAGATATCACAGATCTGAACAATTCTACTTCAAGGGTAATTCACTGCTGGCAATACAGACTTTTAATAAAACTTGGCTGTCTCTCTTGGATAGCAGAGAGGTGAAAGGTTAATAATTATTTTTCTTCTTTTTTTTTTTTTTTATTAAACAAATGTAGTCCTGGAGGGCCACTGTCCTGCAGAGTTTAACTCCAACACTAAAAAAGCCCATCTGCCTGCAGCTTTCTAGTAATAAGATAATAAGTAGATTAGCTACTGTAGTTCAGGTGTAGTTCAGTGGTGTTTTTTTTTTTAAGGGTTGGAGCTAAACTCTAAATGACATTGGCCCTCCATTAGTTTGCACATTCATGGGACAAGATAATTTTAGTAAAAACTTTGAAAGAAAGAAAAAAAAAAAAGCTGTGGCAAAAGACTCTTGTATTCCCTTTTGCCAAAGCATGTAGGCTTTGTATTTATATTTATTACTCACTTATAATGCAGTTTAAGGTTAACAACACTAAAACAGAATAATATAAGGTGGAGTAACTCAAACAAACAAAAACAGAACTGGAACAAAAACAACTTTCAAAAAATGAAACCTACAGAACCTGAGTGAATGTCTGATCTAGAATGGGCAAAAACACCTGGGCTGCTTTTCCAAAAGCATTATATTCGTAAGCCTAAGTAGATCATAGAACCATTGCCACCAATGGGCTATTTTAACTTGCAGTGCTTTTTGAGAAACGCAGCCCAGTTCACTTAGGCTGCATTTACTCTGCAAGTCTTAATGCACAGATCTGATCTTTTGACAATATCCAATGTTTTGGGCGCCTGTTTAAATTCACTTTAGACTCATTAATTCATGCCCAAAATGACTGTCAGTGATCGCTTTACATTTACTATGCACATGGAAGACCATCAGGCTTTGCATGGCTGTGCTATTAAAATTATTTGTATAATTCACGTTGAGTGGCCATTATTATCAGCCAAGCATGGACAGATATTTTGCACAGTAATAACGGTAGTTTTCATTTTATCTTATCTACAGCTTGTTAGATGCAGTACTATGAGTTGAAAGAAAGTTATTATACTTTTTGTGCACACTGCAAAGGGTGTTGTTGTTCCTCAGTACTTTTGTCTTGTTTTCCAGTGTCTAAAGTTTCTTAAATCAAGATACGTTTACTTGAGATGCAAAATGACTTTTTTTTTTCTTTTTGTGAAACTGAGAAAAATGATCAGTCAAAACAAAACATCTTTCAGAAAAAGATGTACTTAATTCAATAGAAAACAAGTTTTCATTTCCCATTGACATATTTGTTCTTGTTTCAGACATAAACATAATTTCATTTCATTTTTTTCTTAGAAAACAAGACTTCAAATCTTCATTTCGCATCTCAAGTAAACGTATCTTGATTTAAGGTTGTTTACACATTTAATGGCATATAACTTTATGAATTTACGATTTAGTGCTCTGATTTAACACCTTTTTAAGGCCTTAAATGACAACTTTAAGACCCACAGAAACATGTTCTAAACTGGGCTATTTTAAAATATAACAACATAATGCCACATTGTACGACGGAGTTTTAGTGCCACCAAAAGAAAAAAATAAAAATAAAAAAATAAAAATTCTAAAACTACGAGATTAAAGTTGTAATATTACGAGAATAAAGTCGAAACTACGAGATTAAAGTTGAAATATTACGAGAGTAAAGTCAAAATGTTTCAAGAATTTAAATCTTTGAAATTAAAGGAACCGTATGTAAGAAACGTATTGTAATAATCATAAAATGTCTCTGTTATGTTCAACAGGCATTAAGAAAACATGTTAATTTCAAGTACTAATAATCGCTGACAGCAGTAGTAGAGCCTGGATATTCTCGTTTAAAAAGCGCAGTTGCAGCCCTCAACTGATGTTTATGTT
>JAUMHE010000055.1:13148148-13166762 GCA_032359235.1 Enteromius mattozi
TTAATGTGTTTTTCCTCTTTGTTTCAAGTGTATAGCAAGATATAAAAGTGAAGGAACATCAGAAGGCATGGAAAAACAGGCTATAGACTACTTTATAATGAAGTCATTGTAATCGGGAAAATGATTGACTTACATTGCCGCTTAAACTAAAGTGATTTCAGCTATATGACAGGCTATACATATGTCATGCTATATATATATGTCAAATATTGTTTGTATTTCGCTATAAAACTGGCAGATTTTGAAAGCAGAGAATATCTCCAGGTGCTCCCAATCTAGGCCGACTTTATTCTCGTAATATTACGACTTTAATCTCGTAGTTTCAGATTTATTTATTTTTTTGGTGGCACTAAAACGCCGTCGTAACATTGTAACACAATAACAAAAATAAAAGTGAATCTGAAGAATATGTAATTTCCTGAAGGGCCATACACAGAACATGAGCAAAACATTAACCCAAGATACCCTGGACCTTGTACTCACTTTGTGAACTGCGAAGGTGGTTATTATAACTGATAAAACCTCATTAGATGTACAGTGGGTGAAAACAACTGAACACTCATAAAAACACTGTGTGTCACTCTGTCCTGGAGCTGGCACACTCTCATGACTGCTCTAAAAATACAACAGGGATCCCAGTAATGTGACCTTACACATACAAGTTGCAACCCAGCATCTGCAGACAGATGGAAACTCAGTGTATACTTGCATTGGAATAGTTTTGAGCATTGTTACAATGAAATGCCCAAAACTGTTCCTTAGATATATATAAATGGAAATTGAGAACAGTCAGGAGGACATGACCTCTGGCACCACTACAAGAGAGGTCTCTTCATTCCTTCTTCCCATAATCCACCTGCACGTTCTCTGCCTCTTACCTTGTGCACACTCTTGGGATTCTCCAACCATGCATAGTACATCTCCTCGACATAGTTAGAGCTCGTTCCATTCAGAAACGGCTCTGCGGCCACCGGTGCCGTGTAGCACCTAAATGGCTGAAACGTCCTAGGGGTGGCCACTGGCCTCTGCTGTGATAGATTTTTAGCAGTCTGTGAGGCCGTGATCGGCCGGAGCCGTGCCGCACAAGTCCTTAAGCGGTGCATCGCAGTCTTTTGAACAAGCGTCACTCACACTCACGAGTTCCTGGATGTCCCCAGTGCCACAACAGAAAGAAAGAGAAGTGTCACCTCCTTCTTTAGGTCAAACGGAAAAGGCGTTTAAATTTCCTGGGGATGAATGGATAATTCCAGAAGCCCTTGACCTTTGAATCCTATTTGTGGTTTGTACTCTGTAAAAATGAATACTCAAGTCAGGATGGAATGGGATAAAAAAGAACAGATAAGTCAGATATGCATTAAAATGAATTATGCGTTCATGAGATTTTTAGTGCAAAAGAAGCACAAACAGTTATAATTAAGTGCAACAGTATATTATCATCAAGAAAGATTTTCATACAGCTCACAACTTAATCTCATTTCATATCTGTTTATGCAGTTTTGTGCTTTACGTGGAATAATGGCTGCTTCCAGAGAACAGACAAAGGTCAAAGAACTAGTCAGACTCCTAATAAAAACCATAAGCTTCAAAGGAATTGTATTTTTGAGAAACAGATGCAAATTTCTTGTACAAAACTTGGTGTTTTTTAAATATACAAAGTGACTGTGGAATGAAAACGTGTCAGAACAGTTTTGGCTGGAGTACACTGAGTTACACAGAAATAATAAATATAGAAAGTGTTTGTCAAATGATGAGCGAACTTTGAATTTATTTTTCACCCAGTTGATATGAGCTGCTTTGCCAATAAACAAGAACATAACTCAGATAATAGTGATGTACTGAGGTCATGATGACTTTTGATTCTCGTACTTTTGCCACAAGAGAGGTTACATCTTTACTAATGCACAGAAAGAAATTAGGGTGAAAGGTCAGTTAATTTTCATCACCCAAAAACATACTACAGACTATATGTCAATAAAAGTTAAACATCCTTTATTAATTGCAATGTAATTTATAACAATTTACAACATCTGTCACCAAGAGTGTAGAAAACACGTGTGATCAATATTACATAGTATTTATTGCATGTTACACTAAACACTTGTGACATATTTCATATCTAAATGAATATTTCTGACGTCATTAAATTAATATTTTAACATACATGCAGTGAGCAGTTTTTACTCGCGTTTTAGCAAAGCATTGGCTTTCCTTCATTCCTAAGGAATAAATCACACCCGCTGTTACTGTAATAATCTCAGCTATTCTTTATTATATTAGAATGAATAACTGTTAGCGTTGTCCTTTCCGCTAAAATGAAAGCGGTATGACCATGTGGTTGAAATAAACATGGACCCCTTCTCTCCCTCCACACGCCTATGTTTTGACCTTGCGTCTACATTCCACTCCTCTTCATGAGTCGCCGAACACCGCCCGCCCACTGAAGTGATTCAGCGCGCTTATTGGCTGGAGATTCCTAACTCCACCCACCGGACATGCCTAGTGGAAGGCTAATGGAGACACGTAGTGTCAATCATTATGTCCTTTCACTAAACATGGGTCTTATGAAAATATTAGCAGCCCATGCTAACCATCAAATCAGAGGCCGATACTGGAACTCAGTCAAGCAACTAAACTCTTATTACTACACTGTTATTTTGTGGGACTGTTTAACGAATATAGACACAATACCTACTTGTCTCTGAGGCGAACCGTAATACCTTGAGCTAGCAACAATAACGAGCTAATTTAAGGTCGGTTCAGGAACCTAATTTCGTAACTGGATAGTTTAGTATCCTTTAGCCAACGGACTGACACATACATAGCTAGTTATATCATCATATATCAGGTAACTTTCTGTCACACCAAACAAGAACAAGCTGCCATGTTAATTTGAAGAAATGAAGAGAGAAACGCGCCTCCTTCGTTAGGTATTTTTGTCGACGTTGTAAGCATCCATTTTACGACGGATTTGAATGTGTAAGTTACGCATACAACAAGAGAAGACACTTACTTGTGCGAGCAGCCTTTGTAAACTGGTCGTGCACCGAAGTTGGTAACGGCTCCACTGAGCCCCGCACTGCTCGAGAGACTGACACTACAGTACAGAACACTAGAACTGTTCCGTCATGAAGAACGTCAGCCGCTTCAGACGTCACTTCTAGATTTCGCGCGGTACTCATTCCCGCGAATCGGTTCTTTCGAACCCTCCTTTTCAAAGAACCAATTAAAATCGATTCAGCAGTTCTTTACACAGCATAATTACGCCATCACGTGACATCCGGCAATAGTAAATATAATCTGCATATATATTAAAAATCTTTATTTATTTATTGTTTAAAATAACTGTTATTGTAATATTGTAATGTGTTTTTCCTAAACTAGCAAAATGAGCAGTGTTATTGTTAACTACAACTTTTAACTATTAAAATTAGTATCTTACTAATTCAAACAACACTGCAATAGCATACAATCTAAATACTAGATGAAAAACTTAAACGTAAATAAAAATCAGAAACTAATAATTTCAAGTTGAGGGACTAAAATTACCAAAATAAACAAACATAAAACTAAATTAAAACTAAATATAAAAAGCAAGTAAAGCACATAAACCAACTGAAGCAATCTTGAGTTTAAATTTAAATTAAAATGAAAACTGAACATTGAAAGACAAAAGCTAACATATAAATTCTGTGATACTATATACTGTAAGAATATTCTCACAAGCCTTTTCCAACTAAACAGTACCATCAGCATTTAAGTGCTTTGACACAATCTGTATTGTTAAAATCGCTATATAAATAAAAGGTGATTTGACAGCAATTTTTATGATCTATAAAAATGGCTTTCTCCATTAATTTGAGTTGGTCACGACACTGATTCATCTAAACAACATGTGTAAGAAATATATATCGCTAGTCACAAGATTAAATAATTTGCTTGGTACATAAGTTCTTGCTTTTTTCTATGGCTATGCATGATGAATGTACTGTAGTATCAGTCGAGCAGACCACATTATTTGCAGTGCTGTGCAAATGATATTTAAAATACACTTTACAGCTTAATTAAAAACATACCAGTGTTTTTTATTTTCATATGCAAAAACTGAAATCATCACCATCACACTGAAGGTAGCTCAAAATAAACCATCCTTGATCCATAAAACATCAGTAATCCAGAATCCACAACTGCTACCAGCTGCTAGACCTGTCATTACACACAAATGGAAATGCAGTGCAAGAAGGGAGGAATCTATCATTCATTCAGTCAATCATACACATTATACAACATAATACACAGATGTAAAATAACACTCGTTATCAGACATGTATTGTATGGCACTTGGTTGATTTTGCTATGATGGAAATGTCCTAGTATGAGGATACCGTCCAATGTGCTCTACAACAGACACGTTACAGCGGTTTGTTTGAGGGTGCATGACTTTATACACATACTCTACCTCTTGTGGTATTAAGAGTTCTATGAAACATGCAGACAAAATGGTCTTTTTGTTCATATTTAACAGTTTCAGCAAGGAAGAGTTTATGGCATAGTATGTGATATCATGCATAAAGTCATGTAGCCCTTGAAAACAATAAGAGAAAAGCTTTTATTTTGCTTTCATTGTTATTGTTGTCTGTAGTTTGAAAAAAAACAATAATAATAATAATAATAATGTTAACACCACAATAAAACCAGCAGTCAAACATAAAGTGTCACAAATCAGACATTTCCAAAACAAGCTCTCATGTTTACCTGATTTTTTATTTTTTTTTTTACCTCGGTTGGGGCAGAATTTCACTTGGCAAATAAAGTAAAAAAGAGATTTTCTATAAATGTTGTGTATAAATAAAAGTATGTAAATAAAACTATGTATGAATGCTAAAATTATAGATATAAATCACTGTGTTGGGTAACAACAATTTCAAAAGATAAAAACAAAATATTGTACTTGCACTGCTGTATTAGAAAACCTATGAATATAGTGCACCACAGAGCAAAAGAGAATGATTTGCAGTTAAAACGGGCCATTTTGATATTACTGATGACTTGATAACCTTGTAAAATGTTAAGGATGCCCCATAAACTAAATTATCACATTTGTCTTTCAGATATTATAACATTTTTTTGGGTGAAAAAAGATTGAATGTGGTGTTCACAATAACATTGGGAAACAAATAACATTTTAAAGCCAGCCTATGATCAAAGGGTCTCGGTACATTCCTATAAACAGTGGATATTATTGAAGTGCAATCAGTCGCAGTGGTCCTATATAGCACATAAGAATCGTAACACAATTAAGGAGATCGGTGTGTTGCGAGACATCTTTTTTGTCGGGTGACAGCTGGGAGGCATTTAATTGGCTAAAGAGTTTTCTCGCTCCCATCATGCACTCTGCGATGTATTGCGAGCAGAGGTTTCTTTCGCAACAGTGACCGTCTCTGGGTTTGATTGACAGTGGACAGCTGTTTGCAGACGGAGGGGGAGAGGAAGTGGGGGAAAGGGGGAGACCAGCTGATTCCTCCTCGACTCCTCCCACTGCACATTTCACACTTGGCCCGTCCATCCCAGACAGAAATATAACTGTCAGTTGGACGTGTGTGTTGTGTGTTATACTGGGGGTGCAGGCGCTGGTCTTTGAGGCATTAGATTTTGGGTTGGAGCAGGTGGTCTGTGGAGGGCAGACAGTGTACAGGACACAAGTCAGAAATAAGTCCTATAGAAATTTGATTTATTAGCATATTATACTATCAAAATTTTGCTGCCTGTGTAGAATATTACATATCAACAGGTTTTATGATTAGGATGCTGCTTTAAAAGTAGACCTGCCAAAATGCTAATCGCAATTAATTGCATACAAAATAAAAGTTTTTGTTTGCTTCATTTTTTTTTTTTTTTTTTGGAAATTGTGATGCATTTTCAGCATTCTTTCATAATTATAAAGTTCAAAAGAGCAACATTTATTAAAAAAAAAAAAAAAAAAAAAAAACCCCAACAGAATCATTTGTAATTAATTTCCTTCTTTCTTCCAAAAAAAAAAAAAAAGAAAGAAGAACACTGACCCCAAACTTTTGAACAGTATTGTGTATTATTACCGTGCAAACGGAGGTGGAGGCGGTCTCGTGGTGTAAGATGGCACAGAGGCTGATTTATTAGTCTGAACCACCTATGAAGAGAGAGAAACTTACTGCTGAAGCAACATAGTAATGACAGGTAATTTAAGCATGAAATAAAATGAATTAACATTAGTCAGATTTTGTCATTATTTACTCCACCTCAAGTTGAGGGTACGGTACCCATGGACTTCCATAGCATGGAAGAAAAATATTATAAAAGTCAATGGGAACCATCAACTGTTTCAATACAAACATTCTTCAAAATATATTCTTTTGTGTTCAACACAGGTTTGGAATAACTAGAGGGTGAGTAAATCATGAAATTTTTTCTAACCCTTTAAGTCTTTGTTTAGTGACAACTAATATGAAATTTAAAGTACTCATTTATGCACTATTAGCCATTGCCATCAAACTATTCAGTACAGTACATTCTTATGCATATTAAATAACAGGTTAATAGTGCACAGATTTAACCCAATTACACAAAAAGAAAATTAAATCTTGATATGTCAAAAAAAAGCTTGGCTATAAACCATTATGAGTATCCATGTTACACAATTTCAGGTCCTCAAATCCCCTTAGAGGATTAGAGCAGAATGGTATTCTATGCCTGAAACAAAAAGATCTGAAAGAAAATTAAAAGATCAAAGCTCAAAGTGGCACGATAGCAATGAAGTGCTGACATGAGAATTAATCTTGTTAGTAAGTATACATCAAGACATGGTTAGTAAATCAGAGAGATTTATAATATTCAGTTAAATTTAAAATAATTAAATGTAATTATTAATGTGCAAGATGGTTGTTGCTTCAGGGAGAGAAAAGGTTAGGAAAAATGCAGTGAAGCAGAGACTGTATAAGCAACAGCAGAGGCCCCAGAGTACAAATACAGTCAAACCCTCTTAAATAAACAGCATGCAGTTGTTTACCTCTGCTGGTGGCAATAACTGAGCCTGGTGCTTTATCATAGAAGAGAAAAGAGAGGAGCCTGGTCATTATCTATACATCAATGGCAGACAAGCTCAAAATAGAGACATTCTGCTATTGCCTAGAACTGCAAAACTTCATGACTTTAGTTGAATGTGAAGGACAGATCATTTCTCAGAATTTCCCATTAATTGTTCTTGCCAAATATTTGTCAGTGTGCAAGTGTAATATTTAACAAGGAATGTTTCAAATTAGTTTTCCCTCTCCACACACTAATAAACCAAATTACTAGCTGGTTAAGTTTGCGTTGCAGTGCCGTTTCTCAGGCATTCAGTGGGACAGTCGTGCAGTTGTGTTATGCTCAGGCACATATGCTGAAAAATATTTCCAATCTGAAGGTGAATTACTAGGTTAGTTACGCTGGCTATGTTAGCACTACATTGAGTAAGTTGTAAGTTGGTCAGAGAAGAGTCCTGCAGAGGTCACTCACCCCGTCCTTCACTATACTGCTGGGGTTTCCCCGCTGAGACACAGTAGTTTGCGGTCTGCTGTCAGCTCTGAGAAACAACCAAAGACAGCTGATCAGTATTAATACTAGGTATTTGTTCAATACATTTTAAAAATAACAACAACAAAAACTGAATATACAACATAATTCTGATGCAGACTTATTGGACTCATTTGTGGAGAAAGTCTTGCGTATTTGCTGTTACACTTTGGTGCTGTTGAATGCTTGATTCTGATTGGCTGGCAGATTCTAATTCTGACTGAGTGGAATTCACATTTTTGTCAGCCAAACTCCTGAACTAAAAAAACTTCTTGTGATTTTAAATTTGTATACGAATTTATGAATAATATAATAACTCCTTTATAATAATATAAACTCATCTGACCTAAAATAGGGGTCAATCACCGCTGTATAATATGATGATAATAAAAGATTAATCAAAGTTTAATTAAAGTTCTTGGTCTATGCGGTAGAAACACCATTTTTAAAACTGTTGCAACACAACTAGAGAAAACAGAGAAAAAAGGCTGTGATGAAAAAAAAAAAAAAAAGTTTGTTTAATTTTTATTTTTTTAAATTAGCACTTGCTTTTTTGGCTACATTATCAGCTTAGGGTTTTGCATCACTGGGTCAATCACTGTTGTAAATATCATTACATATAATTTAAATACACATCATTTATTAAACATACTGGTTTGTTGATGACACCCTTATAGTGCAGTGAAAGCTTGAGTGTTAAGTGAATCTGTCTACTCACTCGTAGCCCTGAGAGCGTTTCTTTCTGAAAAAGCGTCGCTTCAGCTCGTTCCTCTTGAAGAACACAAACAAACCCAATGCCAAGAGAGGAAGAATCAGGAAAAAAAACACAAGCAGCCCATCCCTTGTGGAAGTATCTTTATCTGAGAGATGTTCAGAGAGAGGGAAAGATTTTAATGTAACATAGCAGACTGCACTTGAGATGATCACATTTACAGGGGAAACAAATTAAAAGCACTGCTAATACTGTGTGAAGCTCTAGCTGTGCAGTTGTTCAGGCAGTCTTACCATTCCAGGTGGGGCCGCTGTCAATGCTTCCTCCATAACCAGAGGCCTCACAGAACGGAGGAGCCCAGCCATATTCACAGTGGCAGTTTTTATTGCTGTTACACACCTGAAGCACAAAAACACACACTCAGCACACATTGTATCAAGCTGTATTTAAGACATGAAAATCTGTGAATGTAAAATGTTATTTTTAAAATGTGCATTTAAAATGGTGTTATGGGTTTGTGGGAAGTGAATGGATATGTACCCCATGGCCGTGGCATTTCTTCTCAATATCACAGTCATAATTAAGCACATCTGCGTTTTTGCACTCAAAATTCAGACAAACCTGCAATACATATACATATAAACAGTTAGTTTATACACAAAGTCAAAAACTGTTAATACAGTTTATAGATAAAATTGTAAAATTGTAAAAAAAACAAAAAAACAACAACAAACAACAACATATAAAACTATGTTTTGTGCTGATCTGATCTGCATTCTTTCACTTTGTTCTGAGGTTCAGACTATATATTACAGTTCCATAACAAATCATCAGAAATTCAAAAAGCACATATCCCTATAAAGCAAAACAAAATTTAATTAAATAATTAAGAAAATATTACATTATTTATTATTGTAATTTAATTTATAAATTATTTGTTATGTAATTTAATGTATGAATTAATTTTACACCATCTTTGTGGCTGCATTTTCACCTTAGGGTATTCATTTCAATAATTCAGCAACATCTTATCTTCAGTGTAGATATTCTAGAGACACGATAAAAAGTGGAAAAACTATTATAAGACATCCTTTAAAAGTTAGGATGATTTCTTTGTTAAACAAAATAAACCTCTATCCTTATACAAAATATTTACTCATATGTGAAAGTGGTTAAACACTTTAATAAATTTGTTTTGCCATCTGCGCACATAATTTAAGAAGAAACGTATGTTTAATAAATTGGTCAATGTTACTTTTCTCCATCACCTTATTTTCTCCACACTTGGTGCCCTCATTGACCATGCCGGGATCAGGCACGTCAGAGCCCAGGAGGAAGTCCACACCCCAGCAGGTAGTGCCAGCGATGGGGGTCTGGATGATTGACGGCTTAATGCCAAATATGACAGAGGACTGAACGTTCTCACACTGCAGCTTCCCGCACATGGCATTCCTGAAGGAATGAGATTGTGTATGAGTTCTTATGAGGGTTGGGCAAAAGTGAGTAGCAATTTCTGAGTGTGAATTGTAATTGAGCTGTAATGCAGGTGTATGTTTCTGTACTGTACCTGCTCTCACACTTTTTGAATCCGTTGGAATGGTAGCCACAGTTTCCAAAGCGATCGCCTTTAGAGTTGACATCCTTAAAACACAGCTCAGGTGCAGCTTTAGCCTCTACACACACAAAAAGAACGACATTTACAGAATATCAATTAACTTCTTTGTCTCTTTTGTTTGTAATTAAAGAAACCAAACAAAACATTTTTTTTAAATGCAGGTTAAAATAAATGAAAATTATATAAATTGAGAATTATTTTAATTTAAGCATGTTTTTCTTTAATTTTTTTTTGTTTGTTTGTTTGTTTGTTTTTTGTTTCAGTTCACTATAATAACCCTGCTTCAAACTCACTAAATAACATATATTAAGTAACATTAACAGACCTTCTGCTACTGTGCAATGATTTGTGATTAAAAAGTAGTTTTTTAAAAGAAATTAATACTTTTTTAAGGAAGGATGCATTAAATTGATCAGAAGTGACAGTAAAGACATTTATAATGTTACAGAATATTTTAAATGTCCTTTTGAATATTCTATTAAAGAGTTTTGGAAAAAAAAAATTCTAAAGGATCATGTGACACTAAAGAATCTTTGAACAGTAGTGTTTGTGCTGCTGGAAGAGCTGCAGATCAGGTACATTACCAACAGAGGGCATCACTGAGTCGTTTGCAATACACAACATAATACTGCTAGGTGTTAGTTTTAAAATCCATCTGTTCTCTTATAAGCACTTCAAATGTCCCAGATTATTTAAGAATACCTAACAGGATGTATTCATAAATCATTTGGCATGTACATTTTTTAACACTACTAAATAACATGAAAAAAAGTGCTTTTACGTGTCATTTTAACATTAAAAACTATATACAATATGACAAATCAGTAAACGATCAGACCACATATTTGTGGTCTTTGTCTAACTTTTTAATGCCTTTTTATGTTTCTTAATCATTTTGTAATACTGGAAAAACAATATTGTTAGTTCTTATTTAATCACCCACAATGTATACTCACTTGTGCCGAATATGGCCTGACACTGGGTGTCGTAGTGCTGGCACTGGCCATTGTAACAGTAAGCCTGGCCTTGTTTGCAGGGATGGCCGTCCTGTTTGAAGACGTCGTTCTGACAGAGGGCAGATGAGCCGTTACAGTACTCCGGCAAATCGCATTCATCCGTGCTGCTTCTGCACACTGTACCACCAGGCAAAAACTGACAGATGGTGAAAGAAAAATATTACATCAGTTAAAATTGTGTATGTATTTAAGCAGAACACACAAGCAAAAAGTATTTTGCACATTATCAGATGTCATATGCATGTATATATTAGCTCTGCTCTAGTGAGATGGTTGATGAACTAGCCAAATTTGGTCTTAAACTTACTGTGTAAGGGACCCATTCAATTTGGCCAGAGCAAGCTATCTTATAAAGCAGCATAATGTATCTCCTCAAAGTGTAATATTAGTATCATTTTACCATTATTTATATAACATTTTAGTATTTAGAAAGATTTTGTCCCCTTTTAATCCCCCAAATATTTTTCATTTCTTATTTGTAAGCATTCCTATATTTATTTTATTTCAGCTGTTTTAATTAACAAAAATAATTTTTAATAGTTTTAATATACAATAACAACACTGCATCTCACAAGGGCTTGGAGCAGAGCTACATGGTTAGAAAATATGTAATTACCCTGCAGTTCTTGCAACAGACCCCGTACGCACACTGAGCACCTGACCTCAGCTTACACGTCTTCGGCTCACAACACGGATCCTTCTCACACTCCTGAAAAATTCACAAACACAACCTTCAGAAATTCTCTTTAATGTTCAGTAGGGCAGTAGCAAATTTCACTGTATTCATTTGATTATATTAATTGTTAATTATTATAATTTATAATTTTTTATTAATCTTCACCATAACCCATCATACCATCACTGGCTCAGTTTGGTTACTAAATCAGTCAACAGCTACCAGTCTTTAAAACTATAAAAGCAGTACCAGTTTTCTTGATCCAATAACATCACAAAACTGATCTGGAATCAGTTGACTCACTTCCTCTGACCCACAGTCACACTCTTCGCCCACGTCCACCAGCTTGTTCCCGCAGAAGGGGGCGCTGTACGCCTCATCCGGCCGCGGTATGTTCAGCAGACAGCGGCCACCTGAGTTCAAGATCATCTTCTCAAAGTCATCAGCACTACAGCTGCTGAAGTTACGAGAACCACTGAGAGAAAAAGAGAGAGCATTGAAGGACAAAGAAAGTGATCATGGAACCATTTTCTTACAAGGGTCATCGGATGCAAATTTTACTTTAAACATGTTGTTTGAACTCTCTCCAAGATGATTTAATTTTAGTTTTGTTTTTGAATCTGGCCCGTAGTTATGAAAAAAGGAATGTTAATTTCTTTTAATACGGCTCACTGTAGCCCTTTCTATGTAAAAATCAGTCAAATAATTTTACATGAATGTCATACAGTCTCTTGCTCGAGACTAAGAAAAAACAAGTTGAAAGCATAAATACGGTTTCTCAAGCGCTTTCCGTGAGCATGATTCGAGGGAATAAACATGGACAAAGGTGTTTCGTTCCCTAATAAGTGTTCCCTATTCTGAAGTGTTACCATGTTGTTTTAGGAATCTTAGTGAATCTTAGTGCAATTAATGTGGCAGGGTTGCCAGGTTTTCACAGCAAAACCCACCAAAATGAAACTCAGAACTAGGCCAAAATTAGTCCATTCACTTTTCATAGTGGTGAAATACAAGTTTTTTTGTGGGGTTCTCCTGATAAAAGTTGCATTCCAGAAGCTAAATATTATTGTTAACCTGCAAACATGATAAACATTCTGCAGCAACAGTGTTAAAGTAGCCCACTTCAGCAGGAAAACTGTGGACTTGGCAACACTGGAATGCGGCTAAAGTTAACAGTCTAGAATATTGCTCATCAACCCATGGAAGATAAGGGTGGGGTGAGCAAAGCTCATTAGCATTTAAAGGGCCATGCACCTAAACGGGTAGCTGTGAACAGAGCTGTTTTTGGCAAAGTAAAAAGGGTTTTCATTTACACTACCCCTGAGAAATTTTACTCAAAGTATTTTATAAACTTTTCATCGAGACCCTAAAAAGATTAACTTCTGGAAAATGGGCATCCAATGATCCCTTAAAAAATATTTGGCATATTGAAATTTTTAACAAAAAACACTCACGTTGCCCCTGAGTTCATAATGCAGTGTGTGACATCACATTTACAGTTTCGTCCATCATCATGATTCATTCCAAGATTGTGACCCAGCTCGTGAGCCACGATGGAGGCGAATGACATCACGTTATTATTGGTGAACTGAGAGGAAAATGCACACATATGCACAAAAACACAACTGGAATTAGATACTGGTGAAAGTCACTGTTCAGCAGATACTGATTAACAGTGTGTGCAAGTATCTGTAGCATATGAGGAGTGGATCAGAGGCATCATACCGAATTAATTCCACCACCATGACTTCTGGAACAAACTGTGCCAACAAAAGCCATGCCTGCTGTTCCACCAAATCCTTTATTTCTGTGAAGAGAGAAAGAGAGAGAAAGAGAATCAGACAGGCAATTTCTAGAGCACAGCATCATAACTGCACAGCATTGACCAATCTAAGGTAGACACATAATGGAAAACAAGATTTTACTTGATATTTTAAAGGCATACAATGCAAGGACTTTCTCCTTTTGGTACAGATACTTTAAAAATAATTCATGTAATTCATGTTCTTAAGAGAGTAACCAGTGCAAAAACTTTATATGGAGGTTTGTCAAATCGCTTGGAGTGATAGTGTTTCCAGCTATGAGCAAGTACTGAAAACTGCAAAATGTACATACACACAGAAATTAACTAATGTGAGTAATGGTAGACCCCTGTTAAATGTGATTTTCTTCTCCCTCTCTCTAGGACATGTCCCTAAAACATTCAAGCTATCAAGCAATTATCAAACCGCTTTCAGAATATGAAATTAATTAATTAAAATCTGGGCCCGTATTCACAAAAGATCTTAAGGCTAAAAGTAGCACCTAACTTACCGATTTAGGAGAAAATCTTAAAAATAGTGGGTGTGTCAGTCCAATATTTAGGACTCCTAAATTTTTGCTCTGCCTTAAAATATATACATTTTAGAAATATTTAACGATTAATGAGCTTTTAAAAAAGGGTTTGGAGGTTATCCCAACTCCAAATTTATTAACTAGCTGGGCAAGAAGTAACAGCTGTTCTTGTGTCCAGTTTGTTTTTCTTTTACGTTCACATGTCTTACTATTAGAGGTCATACTCAAGTACTCAAACTCAGGTCAAATTTATGGTAACAATCATGACACTAAACACTTGGCTCGGACTTGCATGTATTTTATTTACTGCTAGCGTCCTCTCAGCCTTGTAGGCAAACATACTGCTGTTCTTTGTCCAATGCAGCATCTAGTAAACAAATTAACTACTTTATATCGACATGAAAACATGTACTGGAGTGTATTTTATGTATTAATTATTCTACATGATTATTCTACTCTGCTAATTCAAAGGCTTTTTTAATGCATATTCACTATGCATAATCATGATCTACAGTATTTCTATGAATAAATCTCTGACAAAGACTGTCAGCCAATCGCTGTGTACATAGTTAGTAAGCATGCTGACATCATCCATAGCAACAAGGTAAACCCTGCCCTTACTCTTAGCTTAAGACTTCTCTCTATTCCTAAGTAAAAGTTTGTCTCAGCAGTTTTGTGAATAGGTTTTAAGAGAAAACTCTTAGCTATTTAGGAGAACTCTTAGTGGCAAGATAAAATGATTACAGTGAATACAGGCCCTGAACTTTTTATTCTTTGTCAAAGATAGTAGAGAAATGTTAATCTACTAAACCATGCTGCTGAGAAATAAATTCATAACTTCTTGAAGTGTTGTATTAAAATATGTATATGTGCACAAAAAGCACATATGTGGTAAAGTATTAAGCCTTGTTAAAATCCTTCAACTCAGAATGTTACCACTTTTGCTTATGTAAACAAACAAACATCTGATCTTGTGATAGTAAATTATGGTGTGCACCAAGGCTCTGTATGAAGTCCCTTTCCCTGTTCTCTCTCTAAATGCTCCCTGTGGGTGATATTTTTACAAATTTATGTTTTATAATATAAATTTTCTCCTGACACACTTAAAAGCACTTTCATTAACTGACAACGGTCATAACAGAGAAAGCTCGTACATGATAAGCTGTGCGCTGTCATGGCGACGACGGTGACCCAGCTCTTTCTCTCTCCATTGAGTAAAGCGTCCCAGCACCTCTCCAGCACTGCCATCAGTATTGATGAAATTCTGCACAGACCAGATCTCCAGCCCCACCAACACAATACGGATATTCAGAGCCATATACATCTAAGGAAAAACAGGACAAAGAGATTACGAGGGAAAAATCACGCCTTTTAATAATCACCATATAGTAATTTAACTGGATGCATTTGTTGTATTTATTTTAAAATATGCAGGCAAACTTACACTATCAACATAGTTAGCGATCTGAACCACCTCCTCATGCACAGCTGTTTTATTCCTTTTTTTGTAGATAAACTGTAAAAGGGAGAAAAAAGAAAAAAACTAGGAAGATTTTTCAGAAATTGGACACAATTCTCACATTGATGCTTAAATTACCCAGTCAGAGACAGTAGCACATTTTCACCCCACACATCTCTAAATGTTCAATAAATCTCTTCACTCTTTCACTCACACTTACATTTTAAGAGCTACTCATTGACATTGCCCTAAGTACAACATAACCGTCAGACAATGGGAAAATGGCAAAAGATGCTGCTAGATTTACATAACTTACTCTCTCATTATCCACCACCATTAGCAGTTCCACATAGTGTGTCTGGTGCAGCACTGCTCTCTTTTTCTGTTTGGACAGACATGACATTTAGTTTTATTTTCAGCTGTTTGCCAGCACAAGCATTGCTACTATAATGATTTGACAAATTATAATATTAGAATGATGTATAACATTAAAAAAAACTCTGATAATACAGTCTAACTGAAGTCACATAAATACATAATTACTGTGGCTTAAAGTTAGGCAGAGGATCAAACTGCTAAAATATAAAGCAGCCATATTTTTATTTACACTTAAAGATCTATTTATACTGTATAAAAAGTAAGCATAATATTATTATGAGGATACAATGGAAAATGTAATAAGTGTGTAAGTGGCTTTAAAATATACAGTAAGTGCAATAATTGCACTTCACGTCACTGTACTAACACTTAAAAACGCTTAAAAACTAACCTTTAAAAATGCTTTAAAACTATATACCATCATGCACAAACATACTACTGCAACATAATCCCATGCACACATACATTTTCTTAAGCATTCGGTTAATTAGCTGGTTTTTTTAAAGCTTGTGTAATTGCCCATGTCATTATTGGGATTTGGAGTGACTCACCCTGATTAGATGGCTGCCAGATTGACCAAATGTGATGTTATGGACATGGCTGTAGGTAGGTTGCCTTGGTGAAGCTTCGTCATGGTTATGAAAGTGAAGCGTTCCACAGCTGAGAGGTTCTGTCTTGACATCCTCCAAACGATACACCAAGTGCTCATTACTGGAGGAACCTTCCAATGGTTCAATACCGAAACTGGTGTCCTCCGTGTGGATAACACCTCTAAGGTACACACACATCACACACTTACATATAAATATATATATCAGATTTGGATAATCAATGCTTTGGCAAGCTACTGAAAAGCTACTGCTACTGAACTAACTTTAGAATGGTTTCTTTTCTATGAATTTTTAATATTTTATTAATTTTCCTAACTTTCATGGGTTTAAAAATAACTTGAAATACCCTTATCTTCTATTTTTTCCAGGACTGTGGGATACTTTTCTGACTCTTTATAGTTTTGATGAAAACAAAGCAGCAACAGATCTTTTCTTCTGTGTTGTGATATATATCAAGGAATGCCATTTTCATTAAACATTACAAGGTAAAAATTTTAATAAATAAATACATAAAAATAACTAAATAAAACATGTGCATTGCTGAATGTTTCAAAGACCTATAGCATGTTTAAAAAAAAAAAAAGGTCTATTTTCATTTCATGCACAACTGAAAAAAAAAAAAATTGCATTTGACTTGATGTTACATATAAAGTTACATGAATGACTTCATTTTGTCTATGGAGATTTGACTGGATTGTGAAGAGACTATTATGAGATTCATATTTTTCACTGCCTGTGTGGCGTTGGATACATCATCAGAAAAGAAAAATAATTTATATTAATTATATTTTGATGGAAGCTAAAGGCTTAAGACAATAAAGTAAATTCTCATGTGTGTCTGCATCTGTAAAGGTTTTACAGTCTGCTTCAAATGTAACATTTCTGTCTTCTTTCCATTTAAAGCTTCTGTGATCTCACCTTAACCCAGAGCAAAGGCTGAGTGCTGCAGAAGAGCCTTCCACATCCTCTATGTAACCACTGTAATGACAATGACCCTGAGAGAGGGAGAGAAAAAGAAAGAAAAAGGGGAAAAAAGCCACAGTAAATTCCACCAAGACAAAAGAAGTCATTTCAAAGTCTTGACTAACAAACATCAACATCATTAAAACCTGAAAGATGTCTGCTTATCAGGGATGCTCTGTCAACTTTACTGTAGAGCAGTGGTTCTCGAAAATGGGGTTTAGGGCCCTCAAGGAACCTCAGGTTTGTTTAAAAAAAAGGATAATATGCATTACAAACAAAACTACCAAGCTATAAAATATTTTATCAGGCAGAAATACAAGTAAAACTATTTTAGAAAGCCTTATCTGTAATCCTTAATAATTACATCCCAAAAAACTGAAAAATCATTTGGATTTTGTTGTGGACAATGAGGGGGTCTTAGAGTCAAAAAGGTTGAGAACCATTGCAGTGGTGAATATGAGAAAGAGCAACGTTCAGAGTCCCACCTGCAACCAATCAGATTATACAAGCATGTGAACTGTACGTTAGACATTGTCCTGCGCCAAGGGGCTCTGTTAATACAGTGTCAAGCTGATTTACAGGGATTTCAATGTGCTTTACACACTTACATTCAGTCTGTTTTAGCTTTCACAGCCACTTTGTCATCAGTAATTAAAATTTTCTGAAATCATAACACACATTAGCATGCACACGTACGTATAGCAATGACGCTTGTGTTTTTGTGTTTGTGTTGCCACACTCAGCAGACCAGATGAATCAGTTTGTGACATCAGACACTGAACTGCTCTAATGAATCACTAATTCAGAAAAACAAAAGCAGAAAGGTTTGATGAAACCATCTGTTGATAAAAAATGTAGTAACACAGTTCTCTGGAGCAGTTTAACCTCTCGATAAATCCTTATAAGACAAACTAGTAATAACTAGCAATATTGCATCAGTAATATGAACAGACTCCTTATCTTAAGCATTACTGCACATCCAATAAAACTCATTTGTCTCAGTTTGTATTAAACTCATGAATGATACTTCAAATCATGAGAAGCTTAACAGTGTGGTTTTTGCTACAAAAAACTACAACTATTACAGAATTTTGGTTAGTCGATTCGGAAATTTTGCATGAGAAAGCAACCACTCACATTTTCCTCAGGAAAATGTAGTTTTGAAAATCAGAATTCAGAAATCAGAAAGAGATTTATTGCCAAGTATGTTTGCACATACAAGGAATTTGTTTTGGTGTCACAGCTTCCAGTACACAGAGACAACAACAC
>JAUMHE010000055.1:13175059-13186474 GCA_032359235.1 Enteromius mattozi
GAAAGTGGCACCAAAGATTGTTAACACTTGTTAAATCTAACAAATAGTTTGTGCCCGATTGGACCAAACGCTACAGTCCTCATAGATTTTAGTTATAATTTTAGAGCGATGTAAAAACAGTTCAAGATATCTTATTCAACACGCTGAGAATAGAGGAAATGAGAGGAAGCGCTGCTTATGATCCATAGCGCATGCGGGTCAGTGCGTGAGGTGCTTATGATAGCACAGAAGCTTATGCTTATGAAGCTTATGAAACACACAGATGGAAAGACAAAACAACTGGTTTAATGCAGTTTTTACTACACTTTAAGTATAAAAAACATCAACATCTCAGTCCTAGTAACAACCCTGTGTATAGATGCATTTAATTATGTTATCGCTCAGCAATTTGTTATAAGCAGATATGAATAATTTATGTCATTGTCCAGCTCAGTTCGGTTCTCATTCCAATAGCATTAGTACATTATTTATATTAATGTAATGGACAAAATTTGCACTGAATATACTGTATATTTGCTTGTTTGTTTCTAGGAGAGCATCAGCCGCTAAATGACATGAGGAAAAAAAAATATTGAAAAGTGTTTAAAAAAGAAGAAAAGGCACTCAACAGATGTTGGTGAGACTTTATTTTTGGAAATTCATTCAAATTCATTCACATTCTAGTTAGCTACAAATGCAAACCTTATTTTAGATATTATTTAAATAAGATAGCTACTAATAAGATAGCTAAATAAGTTACTTGTAGGCTAAAGTCCTGTATATTTCACACTTAACTGTGATGCAGTCTGAATCATAATCACACCATTTTCATTTGTTGGGCTGAGGGGAACTGATCCCTAAACTAAACTGACAATATTTACTGGATATACACAGAAATAGATAAAATCGGGATTTTTTTAGTGTGTGATTACTATTTTCAGGAAAATGCACTGGTAACAACTAAAAAATAAGAAGACCAAAAATATAATTCAACATAAGATGATGACTGTGGTGAAACAAGCATTCAAATAATGGTGAAATAATGGTATTTATTTGATTTTATATTTTATTAACTATTATCTTTATATAGTTAAATATATAAATAAATAAATAAATAAATAATAATAATAACTGCTATTGTATAGTGCTGGATAAATAAAGTGCACCAAGTCCTCTGTTTCCTCAGAAATCTTCAGACATGAAGAGATTGAGGAAGTTAATGAAATCAAAGAGTTAGAAGAAGATTTACAATTCTAGCACCAATTCAGTATGAAAACTGAAAGAGAGTGAAGGGAGTGGCAAGGTAATGAAATCTAGTTATATCAGCAATTATTGTCAAAACTTAACATTAGCTCTCAACAGTTTTTTGTGGACTCTTTGATTCTCTCTGATAATGTTAATATCAGGGCTCTCAAGTTTTAGCAAAATTTTGGAGTGAGATTTTTTTCTGCTATAGGGGAGGAGCCACAAAAATATTTGCACAGCAGCCTCTCTGGCCCACCTAATTCTCTGAAGTTATTGCTAGCAGTTTAATTTTACTTATTGTTCATAAATGATCAACACAAATATGAATTATAACAATTGGTAAATCTGATAAAAGAGACAAATTCATCCAAATAAAACAAATAGTTTTATATATTTATATACAATTTTATATATTTCAAAATAAAAATTTCCTTAGTTTCAGGAAGCAAACGCAAAGCTGAAGCTTCTTGCTAAAAAGCAGTTGAAGAGTTTTTAACTACTTTAGTAATAATTTAGTACGAATTTGGCAATATTTCCCAGCAGCAGCTCACACAATCTTCGATCACAGGCAACTGATTTCATCCAGGAATCGTAAAATTAAAATAATAATAATAATACACATAAATAAATAATGAAGGGATTACTTGCCGCATTCGTCGTTATTGCTCTTTCAAATTCCACTTCGTGTGTGCGTGCGCGCACCCATGTTGCCCAGTAACGAACGTGCTGGCAAGCTGGCACTTGGCGGGATCACGTAATTTACTCGGAAACCACAAATTCTCATTTCTGATTGGCTGGTAGTTATGAACTCGGCAGAGAACTTAACATCGTATGCTTGCGCCTCATCTATTAATTGTATATACAACAAGTTATCTTTATCTCTTACTTTTCAGCGTGAGAAATACACGGTGTGGCGTGAGACCGTGTGAACTTGCTGAAATGCGTGTGTCTCACGGTGAATGCGTGACACTTGAGAGCCCTGAATTAATATGCATCTTTTACTGTAGCACACACATAGAACGTTAGATCTAATGACCTGTAACCAAACAAACTTCGTTCATCTTCAGAACACAAATTAAGATATTTTTGATGAACTCAGTAAAAACATCTGTAAAACAGTCCATGTGTACGGTGTACATTTTAGGACATCCTCAGACCTCAGTGATAAAATGAAAATGCGTCAGGCCTCAGACTAAACGGCCTTTGTCAATGGACCAATCGGCATCGTGACTTAGACTGAAAGGCTTCAGGTCTTGGAAAAAACGACATCTGGTGTCAGGTCTCGTACAATCAGGCATAGGGCGAAATGGACTCCGATTAAAAGGCATCAGACAAAAAGTCCTCAGGTGAAACGGACTCTGATTAAAAGGCATCAGACAAAAAGTCCTCAGGCGAAACGGACTCAGGTGGAGTGTGACGTGTTACGTTGCCCCGCCCCGTGTGACGTCACATTACCGTGTGATGGCACGGTTGCTAACTTTTTAAACATGCCCAAAATACTCTTGAAATGCATGTTATCCTATGCATAAAATTTAATTAGTTTAGCATTTAATAAAACTGTTAAAATAAACAGTATCAGAAGCAGCTTATCTCCATCTGCCATCCTCAATAGTTCCGGCCGCGTGCGTGTGACGTCACACGGGGCGGGGCAAAGCAACACATCACACTCCAGCTGAGTCCGTTTCACCTGATGACTTTTTTTCTGAAGCCTTTTAATATGAGTCCGTTTCGCCTGATGACTTTTTGTCTGATGCCTTTTAGTCGGAGTCCATTTCGCCCTATGCCTGATTGTACGAGACCTGACACCGGACATCGTTTTTTCCGAGACCTGAAGCCTTTCAGTCTAAGTCACGATGCCGTTTAGTCTGAGGCATGACGCATTTTCATTTTATGACTGAGGTCTGAGGATGTCCTAAAATGCACATCGTACATGTGACATCAGTGGCTCAACTTCAGTTTTGCGACACTAGGAGAATACTTTTTTTGTGTGAAGAAAACAGAAATAACATAATTTTCTCCCTTGACCATTTTAAATATACAGTGGGGCAAAAAAAGTATTTAGTCAGCCACCATTTGTGCAAGTTCTCCCACTTAAAAAGATGAGAGAGGCCTGTAATTTTCATCATAGGTATAACTCAACTATCAAAGACAAAATAAGAAAAAAAATCCAGAAAATCACATTGTTGGATTTTTTATGAATTGGTAAATTCCTTGGTAAAATAAGTATTTGGTCACCTATAAACAAGCAAGATTTTTGGCTCTCAGAGACCTGTAACTTCTTCTTTAAGAGGCTCCTTTGTCCTCCACCTGTTACCTGTATTAATGGCATCTGTTTGAACTCGTTATCAGTATAAAAGACACCTGTCCACAGCCTCAAACAGTCACGCTCCAAACTCCACTATGGCCAAGACCAAAAAGCTGTCAAAGGACACCAGAAACAAAACTGTAGACCTGCACCAGGCTGGGAAGACTGAATCTGCAATAGGTAAGCAGCTTGGTGTGAAGAAATCAACTGTGGGAGCAATTATTAGAAAATGGAAGAAAAAAAACACCATACCTACTGTGAAGCATGGGGGTGGAAACATTATGCTTTGGGGCTATTTTTCTGCAAAGGGACCAGGACGACTGATCCGTGTGAACGAAAGAATGAATGGGGCCATGTATCGTGAGATTTTGAGTGAAAACCTCCTTCCTTCAGCAAGGGCATTAAAGTGGCTGGGTCTTTCAGCATGACAATGACCCCAACCAAAAAAAGGAGCAAAAAAGGAGTGGCTTCGTAAGAAGCATTTCAAGGTCCTGGAGTGGCCTAGCCAGTCTCCAGATCTCAACCCCATAAAAAATCTTTGAGGGAGTTGAAAGTCTGTGTTGCCCAGCGACAGCCCCAAAACATTACTGCTCTAAAGGAGATCTGCATGGAGGAATGGGCCAAAATACCAGCAACAGTGTGTGAAAACCTTGTGAAGACTTACAGAAAACGTTTGACCTCTGTCATTGCAAAAAAGGGTATATAACAAAGTATTGAGATGAAAATTACAGGCCTCTTTCATCTTTTTAAGTGGGAGAATTTGCACAATTGGTGGCTGACTAAATACTTTTTTGCCCCACTGTATCTGACAATATTTTGTACTGGATATACACAGAAATAGAATAAATTGTGACGGAATTAAAATTTTTGGGTGAACTAACCCTTTGAAGGCCTATTATACTTGAATGTGTAAGTTGCATTGCTGTCTATGCAGGGTCAGAAAGTTCTCTGATTTCTTCAAAAATATCTTTGTTTCAAAGAGGAATGGTAGTCTTATGGGTGTGAAAACACACAAAGGTGACTAATTAACAGAATTTTCATTTTTGGGTTAACTGTCTCTTTAAGCTTTAGCTCTTCTTAACTTAACTTTAACAATATGTGTATTACACAATTTTCAATCTTCATTTGAAAGACAATCCGTTTCATGTCGCTACTCTGATTACTTTATCTGTAACATCACTTTTCACAATCAAGGTAACAACGGCGCTGTTAGTAAGGAAAATTAACCAAATGTAATTTTTAGTTGAACACTTTTGAGAGATGCACAGACTCTGAGGTAATTCACATTCTCTCACTCTCTCTCTCACTTACACACACAAACATACTCATAACTTAGTTATTAACTGCATTAGTCTGCTATTAACATCTGAAGCCTCCGTTACTAGATCTAAAATGACGTTTTGGAATTAACACAGGAGGAGTTGGATGAGATGCGGAAGAAATAATCCTACTCACAATAGCATTTTAAGTACAAAAACTGGGCAAAAACCTTGACATATATAATCTGATTGATGTCTTAAGGTGTGGCAACCATAGTATGAGCGGAATAATTGACTCCGGGCCATTGAATTATTAGAAAATATTCCATGGATTAGCCCTTATGTGTGAAGAGGGTTATAGATTACACAAAGTATTAAATGAAGCGGGCACGATAACTGTGGAGCACATACATTCTATATACTGTATTATAATAGTATATTTGTAAATTATATATTTATTTATATTATTACTATTAATATTTTTCATTTAAGGTTAGAATTTTGAACAATAAAACAAAATGATAAAGAGTGCAAATGAGGACTTTGTACAGTATTTAAACATGATCGTGTCTATGCTTTTTTCTTTTCGTTATTGTGCAAGGGGCAGTTGCATGTACTATCAATGAAGTTACAGAAAGCTCAGAGATTTCATTATAGAGATCTTCAGTTGTGTTCTGAAGATGAACGCAAGACTTGTGGGTTTGGAACAACATGAAGGTGAGTGATTGATGACAGAATTTTAATTTTTGTGTGAACCAACCTATTAACTTCTTTTACCTGGAGTGTTCTAAGACATTGTTCATGCTGACCAATATGCCATAAGAAATTAATTGGGAATAGTATAAACACAAACACTTGGTGACATCACAATTCAATATTTATTTTAAGCATATACTAAATATGCCTGTAGTGAAAAGTATAACTAAAACTTGAGAATCTCTGATAGTTTACTACATCCAAAATAGTGTTTCCATATAAAGGCAGTCATTAGAACCAAGAACAATGACGATAAGCTCTTCAAAAAAACAAACCTGCCTGAATAACGAGGGAAGAAATGTGCATGATTGCGTGATTTGTAAATAAACACTAAGTACATTTAGTGTAACTCTCAGAGTGTTTTTTTAAGTGATACGTTTAAAGAAAAGTAAAATTATTTATTGTTGTATTGCTTTTTGAGTCATTCACTGATGTTTTGTACTTTAGCTTATTATAATGCAGATCTGTGCAAATAAAACTTGTTATTCTGAATATTCTGGTTGCATTTCAGTATCACTGTACAGCGTTTTTTTTTAGTATTGCAATTAGGTTGTATTGAATTGTACTTATATACTATATACTTATATATATATATATATATATATATATATATATATACTTATATTGTACTATATATTGTGGTACTAGGCCTACTGCAGTTTTATTGCAGCATAATTGTAGTACTACTTCAGCTGTAGTGTAGTAATACTGCAGTTCTATTGCAGTTGTTTGTTAGTAATACTACAGCTCTACTGAAGTTGTATTGCAGTTTAATTTCAATAGTACTTCAAATGTATTGCAATAAAATGGCAATGCTTTTTTGGACACAAAAAAATCTTTTTTCTACATAAAACAAAAACTGCAGCATTACTTTTTTACAAAACTGGAGGAATTTTTTGTAAAGGGAAGCCAATTTATAATTTAAAATTATTTTTTACAATTTATATATTCAGCTTAGTCTTTCTTCCTTTTCCATCAACGATCCGCGCTCCAGCTCAGTAGGTGGCGGGAAAGCACCTTTGTGTTTGCGAACCGCCATAAAAAAACCGATAGAAGAAGAATCCTTAGGCGCGGGAGGGTGGAGGTTACAAACAACATGGCTGAAGAAATGCAGAAAAAGGACAGTTCTGTTGCTGATTTTTTTTAACGCTTTCATGCAGTCTTTTTACAAATTTAAACGTAACAAGATGGACTACAGCTATGTTTAAGCAACAAAAAACTTGTATTAGTATTTCAGACAATCAGAACTTACGGATTTAATAAAACGGAACCTGTTAAAGAAGGGTTGAGTGAATAAACTGAAGAGCATCATGAACCGCAAGAAAGACAAGGGCTTTGAGAGCCCACGACCATATAAACTATAAGTATCAAATACGCTATTCTCACTGCATGCATGAATATGGTTACATTTGTTTACTTGCCAAGTCAGGATCGATTATTAAAATCATAATTTGCCGTCGCATGTATTTAACACTGCTGTTTGTTTATCTTTTTACAACCCATCAGGTTGTCTGCATCAACAACATCAATTTTCAGAGAAAGTCTGTCATTGTGAGTAACGTTAGTAATTTATATTTCAGTTCTGAATCTATGTAGATTCTGAACATGGTGTGTGTATGAAACAGAAAAAAAAACAACAAAACAAAAAAACTTTGCCAAAATTATGTGGTACTGAATGGGTTTTAATACAGTTTGATAATTATAAATTTCATGAAGCTAAATTTTTTTAAACTGTTAACTGATAAATGTTATAATATATTGTGGCATTGATACATGTGCTATAATATTACATATATATATACATATATATACATATACATATATACATACAAACAAAAAACACATTCATTCTCTGAATAGGGCTATGTGGAGCTGACCATCTTTCCAACAGTGATGAACCTGAACCGTATTAAATTGAATAGCAAGCAGTGCCGTATCTACAGGGTGAGAGTTAATGATCTTGAGGCTCCATTCATTTACAACGACCCGACACTGGAAGTCTGCCATCATGAATCCAAGCAGTAAGCAATTATGTTTAAATTTAACTTTCTAATTGGCAAAAAATTGACACTGAGAGGAATCTTTTTCAAAGATTAAAAAACAAAATTTTAACAAACTGTCAACAGATATTTAGGTGATATTTCTAAAATAATAAAAAAAAATTATTATTTTATGTCATTTTTACATTAGTTTCAAGTTTATATTTTCACATTCATTTTTGCGTTTTGTTATATTTTTTTATTTTAATTATCATGGAGTGAAATATGACCCACACATTTCTTTTTGAAATTCACCTGTGTATATCTCTCAGCATTTCATTTCTCATTAGTAGCAATGTTTTGATAATCAAGTCTGCTCGTCTTCATCTTGCTACATATTTTCTCTGAATCGTTGTGTGATTAACAGGAGGAACCTGAACTATTTCTCCAGTGCTTACACAGCAGCTGTTAGTGCTGTAGATCCAGATGCTGGAAATGGGGAACTTTCCATTAAAGTGCCATCTGAGCTCTGGAAACAAGGAGATGGTGAGTAGATCAAGTGATATGAATGTTTAATATAGAGTTTGGAAACTAAAGTCTCCATGGCTGTTTGAAATAGAAATGGCTTGATTCTTTTGTAATCTAATGGTGTTCTTGATCATTTTATTACTTTTTTTATTACTTTTTTTTTTTTAATTAAAAATTCACATTGGTTTTACGTTACATTTAAAATTACAATTACTTAATCAAATAACAAGAGAGACATGAAGATGCTCTTCATTGCTTATTGGGTATTAATATAGACATAATAGTAGCAAATTTATTAGGCTATAATGCATCATGACATTTTGTCAAGACTGAATGATAAATTTGACCACTCATGATAATTAACACACAGCCTCATTTCGAGCACTCTCTAAAGTTGAGATGGAAGTGAAGAAGTGACAGATCCTTTCTTTCATATAGTCATGTATATCTGAGTTTAAGTGACTAACAAGAAAGAAAAAGTTTTGTGAGTGCATGTCTAAAAGTGGAGTGGAAAGCAGCCTTGGTTCAATGAATTGGTTGTTGATAGGATTTTGAGATGTGGGCCAAATTGGTTCTGCGGATCACTCTGCTGTGGTGACCCCTGAAACAAGGAAGCAAGCCAAAGGAGAGAGAGAAAGAGGATTTTGAGATGTGAGCATTGCACTCAAAAATGGAGGTGGATAAGCCTGAGCTTCTGTCACCAGAAAGTTTGTAGTTTTCACTGGAAAATGTAAAAAAAAAAAGAAAGTACAATTGTTTATTTTTTTTCAACTGAAAATAAATAATCTGTTACCAAAGTGCTGATGCTTAACTGACGAGCTGCGCGAATCCGCGTTCATTATCAGCGTGATTTTGCGCAGCTCGTCAGTGAACAATGGCTTTGTGTAGTAAATGCGGCTCAATGTGAAGTCACACACCTGATGGCATTTACAGCTGATTACAGAACCGGCTTTACTGACAAGATGAGGATTAAATATCGCCCCTAGTTATAATAATCATAATAATAATCTGTGCTGGTGTGTGTTTGCAGAGATGAAAGTTATGAAGGTGTACATTGAATTTTCATTGGACCAGCCGAAGGGGGGGTTGCATTTTGTAGTACCTGATGTGGAGGGAAGTATGGCAGAAAGAGCAGCCCATGTTTTTTCCTTTGGCAACCAGAATTCAACACGGTAAGCTGCATACATTCACATGCATGAAATGAAAAATAATTAATACAGTGATTTAAAATTTAGGCTACCATCACAAAGATTACTGAATTGGTGATTCAGGAAAGTTATTACAGATTACAATCCTGTTTCAGCATTAGTTATCAAGTATTTTTTTTAATGAGGAGTTTATTAACAACAATAATAATTATGGTAACACTTTATTTTAAGGTCCATAATACAAAGTGATTACCTAATTAAGTACTTGGTAGTAGCCATTGTACTTACATCAAGAAATGTACTTACCATGTAACCAAGTTATGGAACAGGCTGTACTTACAGTTTGTAATTATGTAGATGTAATAGCCAAGCCGAGTCTTTTACACAGCTACTTATGTATCCAAAAGATTGTTACATATGTCTTGCAGACTTAATACAACATAATTATAAATGTAATTACACAGACATAAGCTACTTAAAATTAAGTGTAACAAGATTGTACTTAAGTGCACTTAATGTGTTTTTATACTGTACACCTTATCCAGCTGCACCTTTATTTGATTTAACCCACCCGTATACAGCTTAAATACATGTAATACTTTCTAATTACATCAAATTTACAGAATCTTACTTGGGTATAAGCAACTTAAAATAAAGTTTTTCAGGATTGTATTTAAATGTACAATTAGCTGTGTAACTGGCTTCTACATAAATGCAAACTGTAAGAACAGGCTGTTCCATAGCTTAGTGACATGGTAAGTACATTTTGTTTCATGTTAGTACAACAGCTACTATTGTATTGTACTATTGTTGTATTATGACACCTTCAAATAAAGTGCTATCATTATTATTTATTAATATTAATTAATCTAATTATTACAATATGTGTACGTCTGTCTGTATGAGTATAATACCAGTTGATTGATTGTTTTTATTTCCGAAACTGATTAATATTTTTTTCCAAATCTTCTCCACTAGGTTCTGGTTTCCATGTGTAGACTCATACTCTGAGCTGTGCACATGGAAGCTTGAGTTCACAGTGGATTCCTCCATGGTGGCAGTGTCCTGTGGGGATCTAGTGGAAACAGTCTACACCCACGACATGCGCAAGAAAACCTTTCACTACATGCTGCCCATCCCCACTGCAGCACCTAACATTTCTCTGGCTGTGGGGCCCTTCGAGATTTTGGTGGACCCCTACATGCATGAGGTGAGAGAAAAAAAATAAAATTTTTAGTTTTAAATCTATAGTCAGTGGTGGAGGTAACGAATTACAACTACTCACGTTATTGTAATTAAGTATTTTTTTTTTGCGTACTTTACTTTTTTAAGTATATTTTTAAAGCTGTACTTTTACTTGTACTTAAGTACAAATTTAGCAAAATAATCTACTTCGTTACTTTTAAATCATAGTCCGTTACCGAGTATGCCCGCATTTTAAATTGATTTTCAAACCTTTGATGCATTTTAGTAGCCAATAAAGATATTGAATTGTAAACGGACCAAAAAAAACAGTGATATCTAAACCAGGAAAAGCTGACGAAGAACATGAACAAGAATTTGGCTAGCTCTTTATTGTAACATGAGAATACAGGTCTGTAATGGCAGAAAACTGGCTGCTAAGTCTCAAATAGGTCTAACACATACAAATGAACTGTCCTCTAACTCTGAAATTGACTGTGTGTGCTCAGACTGTGTGCAGTCGCCATATCTCGGTGATTTTAAAATAGAATTGTTTCTCTTTAGTCCAGTATTAAACTTTGTAAAAAGTTATCAACCAAATAGATCAATGCCTGCCCGATGGAAATGCTACTGAAAATTTTATTTGGCTGTAAGTGAAATGCACCAGAAAGTCTTTTAATCAAACTTTAATTTCTTTACAATGTAAGTATGCTAGAAATGGGATATTTGTATGATTTGTAAATATAAATATGCTAATCTGTCTAACTGCATCACTACATTGTACAGAGGTCAAAGCCATCTGATATTTAATTTATCTAAAACAATATAAATGGCTCTTAAGTTAAATCGCTGCCGTTCTCATGTTTTGAATACCTCAACTAAATTTAGGCCATTTGTTTTATTATTTTATTACTGTCTTTTTTTACTGTCCTTGTGCTGTAAGCTTTTGTGACAAAGTTACCCCATTTTAAAGATACAAATACACAGAATGAGCAAATGTTTAAGAGAGATTTTTGTAATGGTAATTGATCAAT
>JAUMHE010000055.1:13200013-13216556 GCA_032359235.1 Enteromius mattozi
GTACCATTCTTTATTCATGGCTGTGTTTTGGGGCAAAATTGTGAGTGAGCCCACTCCCTTGGATGAGAAGCAACCCCCTCATATCTCCCCTCATATCTCAAGGAACTCCTTACTTCACAAACTTACACAAATGTTCTCTTTCAACATATCTATTAAAACCCCCCAGGACTAAGCTTTGCACTATGGAAGATTGGGATATCTGCTCAGAATTTGTGGAAAGCTCTCCCAAACTAGTTGGGCAAGAAGTTACAACTGTTCATCCGTCTTTTTTTTGCGTCCAGTTTGCATGTATTACTAAAAGCCAAGATTATTCTACTCCGTTAATTAAAGGCTGTTTATATCCACTAATTGTTTTTTAAAAAAAATGTTTTTAGTGGCTGACAATATACTCTTGTTTAATTAGTGACACTTATCCTGCACTTTAATATATTTACTGGAATGTGGCAACATAATATTGTGCTCTGTAATATTTCCATGAATTAGGGTTGTGTGATATTGGAAATATCTCACACTGTTTGTTTTTCTGCGATTATATATACAAATCATCAGATGACTTGAATAGTTCTATGTGGGAAAAAAATGATTGAGGTGATTTTGTGGGTGAGTAAATCAGCATAGGAAATAAAAAGTGCTTTGTAATTTTTAAGGCAAGTCTAGCAGTATTCAGGTACAGAAAGTGAATAATCAAATGTAAAATAACACTACATACTCTTCACTGTGTAAAATCTAATTAATCTGTGTTAAAGCTACAGAAGTTATTTTTCTGTTTTGTAAAATGCTAAATCAATATTTCTGTGCTGCATATACATTTTTTTCCCTCTCTACTGCCTTCAGTTTGTTTGAAGCACTGCTCTTATACAATAAATTCTGAAGTTTAATGCAGATTGAACTGACAATTTTGCACTGAGGAATCATATAACGCATTAAACACACACATCTGTCAATGTGCCTGACAGGAATGAGCCATGTTAAACATTTTGCTTATGCATTATTTTGAAGTTTAAAGCATTCACATGTGTTGGGCAGCTTGGATCATGAACCTATCCACTGCTAATCACTCCAAATCAATAATGACATGTTGTTAATGATCTTCATTATTAATTTTTTTCCATTTTATTGATTATTTGTTGCAGCACTAAACTGATAAAAAATTTTTATACATTTTTCTTGCCATGAAAATAGCCACAGAAGCTGGGATGGCTTTAACCAAACAATTCTTTCTCTGCCAGGAACAAGAAGAAGAAAATCCCCCTGATGAATGGAGAGGAAGTTGACATGGACTTGTCAGCCATGGAGTAAGCTGTTTTTATATTTTATGAATTTATCACATACAGACCAGTGAATGTTTTGAAGTGTGTGATACTCAGAAATTCAGGTACATTTAACATTTAAGATGAATGCCTTTCAGCATATTGTTTTAGCACTATATCTTCCTTTTAAACATACACACTATATTAATATTTTGCACAAACAAGAGACAAAGAGTTTTATTTTTATAGCGCCTTTCCATTGCTCAAGGTTACTTAACATGGTGCACACCTAAATAGACAATATAAACACAAAAGGCCAATAAAGCCACATTATCCAAAATACAAATTAAAAAGCTACATTCTTAGATGAGTTTTAAAGGTAGACAAATATTAAATATTTCGAGGGGTAAGGGGTAGTGCATTCCATAATTTAATTTATTAAATTATGGTGTAATTTAATTATTTATTAAATTATAATAATAATTTATTAAATTATTATTAAATTATGGTGTCTTGAATGTTAGAAGTAAAATCTTAAAATGAATCTGTGATGACACAGGTAGCCAGTGAAGATCATGCAATAGAGGAATAATGTGAGCAGAATGCTTGGTGGAGGTGGTTTTTTAGGAAGACCAAGAAATAGAGCGTTGCAATTGTCCAGACATGATGTGATTTAATGCATTGATTAAGATTTCCGCATCAGCTAGAGTTAGAGAAGATCGAAGATGTGCAATGTTAAGAAGAGGATTTAACAACAGAAGAAATGTGAGAGGCAAAAGATAGAGATGAGTCAAATAAGACACCAAGATTATGGACAGATGAAGAAGGTTTAACATAAACCCCATCAATTTCAAAGGATTGGTCCATCCTCTTGACTGAGGTAGCAGAGCCAATCATCTGTATTTCAGTTTTGGTAAGGAGTAGCCCAGAACCTGCTTGATTCGCCACAGACATAAACAGAGAGAAGTAGATCCGGCTACAATGTTCTTCTGCAAGACGCATGCAGTTCTGTTTATTAGTTAAAGTTACGGACTTCAGCTTTAACACTGTGCCTACAATGAACCCTTTTTTATGTTGTAATGTCACAGTGCTGACTCTCCTCTGCTGTGGATTCGAATCGATCCCGATATGTCCATCCTACGGAAGGTGGAGTTTGAACAAGCCGATTTCATGTGGCAGTACCAGTTGCGGTTTGAGAGGGATGTGGTGGCCCAGGAGGAAGCTATCTCAGCGCTGGAAATATTTCCCACACCTGCCTCTCGACTTGCTCTCACTGATATTTTAGAACAAGACCAGTGCTTTTATAAAGTCCGCATACAGGCCTGCTTCTGTCTGGCTAAGGTAAAACATGCTACTTTACATACAAATAATATAATTAGTTAAATGAGCAGTAAGATGGAGATGTATCTCATGCACTACCTATCAGAAGTAACCCTAGGGTCAAGGAATTCTTTTTTTTCTTCACATTTAAAAAAAAATAATTATACTTTCAATTTGATGCAATAAGTGAGATCAAAAGTGAGTATTTCTGTTTTTCAGAATTTTAAATAAATTGTTATTTTGATCTATTCATTACAGAATCCTGGAAGAAAAAAAATATTGTGGTTTCCACAAAAACATAACCATAACCATTTTCAACTGTAATAAGAATAAGCAATGCTTCTTTAGCACCTCATCAGCATGTTATAATGATTACTAAAGAATCGTATGATGCTATGATGTAATTGCTGCTAAATTTCAGCTTTGCCATTACAGGAATATATTCAGTGGTAGAAAGGGTACTGAAAAATCATACTCAAGTAAAAGTGTGAGTAGAGAAATACTACTTGAGTAAGAGTAAAAAAGTAGCCTATTTAAAAGTACTCATGAGTATTGAGCAGCGAGTACTGAACTGTACATTCTACCCCGTCATAATAAACACTGTACACGGCAATTTATACATTTAAAAAATATTGTATGTTCTGTAATTTACATTATCTTGTTTGTAAAAAAAAGAAAAAAAAAAAAGAATATCTATCATCCAGTAGTTTTACTTTTTGACTGCAAACTCTTTTAATACATCAAAACAGCACAGAAACAGTAATCAGTTGAAGAAAAGATTAAAAGGTATTCTCAGTACAATCACCCCCATTTAAATCATAAAGTTTGAAAAAATTGATTTAAAATTGTGTGTAAAGCCACTGAGACAACATGCTGTACTCACACATAAGATGTTAACCCTTTATAGGCCACTAACCAAAATAATTGGAAATTCATAAGTTCAACCCTGGAATGTTATCGGAGGCTATTACAAGACTTTTAAGCTTTTATGACTTTAAAAAAATAATAAAAATTTTATGTTGTAAATCTAGATCAATGAAATTACCATATATGGTTCCTCGCCAGTCTGTGGTCATCTGTTTTCCCAGGAAGTGCATATATTTACAATGTTAAAAACACATATATTAAATGAAAATAAATACATAAAATGTATATAAACTTAATGAAATATTTTTTTAGGAACATTTCTCATTTTATTTTTTTTCCCTTTTTTATTTATTTTTTTTTATTTGTTTTCCAAAAGGTGGATATATACAGAAATTTACGGCTTAGATCTACTGAAAACAAAGAATACTGACAAATATGTAAATATATAATAACAAGTGAAAATAGCACACTAGTCTAGGTGGTACCACTTATCTTAGCAGTAATAAGGCTCACAGTAAAAATAAAACCAATATATGCCATAATAATATAATCTGGGTTAGAAGTAATAAAATGAATAAAATCTATTAAGTTATACATTATATTTCACCATTTATGGCATGATCATTTCAATAAATCTCCCACTGGATCACTGCATAATGTTATACAAACCTGTGTCAACATTATAATGCATTATTTGTATATAAATAAAAAAAATCCCGCATCGGGCGTATGTCTAAAAATAGACAGCGTTCACTAATTTCTAGAAATGTTATGCAAACAACACGTATCTCAACATTTAACACAACTATTCAACCATATAATGCATGAGTTTCGTTAACTTAGCATTGTTCGTTTCGATGCTATTTATATATTTGTGAGAGTAGGTATGAGCGTAAACGCATACTTTTCAAATTCTGGAAAGACGCTAACGTTTGAAACGCCCCGGGCAACTCTTGATTGGTCAAATACCAAGGTGTTGCATTCTGTGACGTAGACTGATTTCTGCTGATTGGCTGGAAGAAATCCATGTGCTTACACAAGCTCACGGAAAGGCACGAGACCGCTATAATGAATGATTAATTAAGCTACCAAATATAGTTCTTTGCCCGATAAAGGGTTAATGTTTAGAACAGTGCAAATACAAACATTAGAAACGTGAACACGGTTCAGCATCACACAGCATGATATGGGTTAAAATGAGAGCCCATTTCTCTCCAAAACAGTGCCAGTTTTAGCGTTTTATAATATAAAATTTTATAATTTTAGCATAAATACACATATTTACAGGATTTCATGCCATACCTTTTACACCTTTACTTGAATTTTTATGCTGATGTGTAAGGAAAAATGCATTAAATAGCGAAGCATTTATGGGGAAACTTTTTAATAAAAAAAAAAATTAAAATGCGCGCAAACGCACGTCTTTTGCTGAGTCTAGGTGAAACAGCAGCATCCACTACTGAATGAATGGAACAAAAAGTGCTGCACTTGAAAAATGAAGGCGAACTGTATAAAATGGATTTAAAAAACAACGCAAGCTGCAGTTTTATTTCATCATGCGCTGACACAGATGCAGTATATTAACACCACGGGTCATCAATAAGGTGCATATTGGTCCTCAATTTGAGTACATTATTTCCAAGCGTTTTACAGTGTTTCCAAAGCTTTTTCAAAACGCGCATCGCGTGACAAAACTCATTAAAAATCAACAAGCAACAACGACTTATCCAAGTGACTGCTGCAGCACGCAAGACAGAGAGAGACGAAGCAGCACAGATTGCGCGTCTTTTGAATGAGTGGGAATTTACCAAACATGGCACTTCCAGGAGTTTACACTATGCAATACCCGCAAACTCAAACCAAATTTCAGGAAAAAAATAGCAGAGAAAAAGTACCGATACATCACTTAAAATGTACTCAAGTAAAAGTACACAATTTTTAAACTACTCAAAGAACAATTACTGATAAAAACTACTTAATTACTGTAACGCGAGTATTTGTAATTCGTTACTTCCCACCCCTGAATATATTACATTTTGAAGTACTTGTTTAAAACAGGGAATTTTGAGTTCTAATATTATTTCACAATTTTTCTTTTACTTTTTTTATTTTAAATAAGTTAATGCATAAAAGCATTACTGAGCAATACAAAAAAGAAATCTACCACTTTGGATTGTGTATTTTCCTCAACTCTGTTAAAATAATGAAAAACATCTCTTTCTCTTTTAAAATGTTAATCTCAGTATATTGTCCCAAATACAGCTTATAATTTAGCAAAAACAGACTTCAGTTAGCAAGTAATGTAGGCCTACAATATCACAGAAAATCAAGTGACAAGAAGTGGAAAAAGTGTAGTATATCATATATTTTGTATGGAGATTATCTTTAGGTGAAATAATAATAAAGTGTTTAAAAAATAGAGAGGATAAAGTTTTATTTATTTATTTATTTTTTACCATTGTAATTTAAGTAATCTAAGTGGCTTTTTACAACTATAAAGCAAAACAAAAGTGGCGATGTGGCAACTTGACATTAATAAGGTCACTTATGACTAATGACAATTTTATTAAGGTCAGTTAATGATCTACATCACCTTTGACACAGTATTGTTTATTCATGAATTTGAATTAGCAGTTAAGTTTCCATACTGTTTGAAATCATATTGCTTGCTTTTTGAGAGGCATTAACTGTGTTGACCTGTGTTAGATTGCTAATTCCATGATGAGCACCTGGACTGGACCCCCAGCCATGAAGTCTCTTTTTACACGCATGTTCTGCTGCAAAAGCTGCCCAAATATTGTCAAGACCAACAACTTCATCAATTTTCAGAGCTACTTCCTGCAAAAGGTAATTATATAAGATTTTAATTATATCCTAGTTAGGTAAGATGTTACTTTTTTTGAAGATAAAAATTATTATGGACAACCTTTGGACTGTAAGACTGGACCCAGTGATTCATGACAGAAAAGAAATATGTTAAACAAGCAAGCTCCCCCACCGTAGATGCTAGATATCGGCCCAGCATGTAAAGGTGTTGTATAGGTCCCACAATGAGCACTGCTCTGGTACCTGAATGTTATTGGAAACTGTTTGAAAAAAGCAGACAGCATCACCACCAAAGATCCAGCTCACATTTTCTTATGGGTCAACAAATCAGGCTGTCAAAAGGATGAGGGCTGAACACTAGTGTCATTCTAGCAACAAAGTTGTGGTGCAAAAGACTTGACAATAAAGTAGACTTGACTATTCTTTTCTTGTAGACTATGCCTGTGGCCATGGCTCTGCTGAGAGATGTTCAGAACCTTTGTCCCAAAGATGTCCTCAACTTTATACTGGACCTCATCAAGTACAATGACAACCGAAAGAACAAGGTAATAGAGCAAAGAAAGTTAATTTGTAGAAAAGAAATTAACATTTTGATGACAGGAAGAAGGCTGCATGCTGCGAGTGTCCCAATTGATCTAAACCTGAAAGCTCATGTTTTCTCTATACATTGCTGTCTTTATTTCCATAAATTACTTGTCAGAGGTAACATCAGAGTACTATTGTATTTTTGTCTTTTCTGTAGTTTTCTGATAATTACTATCGTGCTGAGCTGATTGATGCTCTGACAAATTCACTGACTCCTGCCATCAGCATTAATAACGAGGTGCGCACAGTGGACAACTTAAACACAGATGTTCGCCTGATCTTGGAGGAAATCACACGTTTTCTTAACATGGAAAAACTGCTGCCGAGCTACCGTAACATCATAACTGTCAGGTGTGATCTCTTTTACATGCATATGATTTGTGGAAATTTAGATGGGGAAAAATTTGTTACATCTCAGACTCAATTTTATAAAGGCAGAGTAGGTGATTTGGTTCAAAAACATTTTTTGATATACTTGTTTTCGTAAGTCTTCTAAAGTCTTGCTGTTGAAACAACACAACCCCAACCCCCCCCAAAAAAAGGAAATGTCAAATCTGATTCAATTCCACATAGAACCCAAAACATTTACTGGACAAAATTATCGGCACCCTTAACTCTTTGGGAAAAAATAACTAAAATCACTGAAGGCCTCATTTCTTTTTCTGTAAACAGTGCCATGATGTCCTTTACCAACAAGCTCTACTCTCATCTGTCCACAGTATGTTCTCCCAGAAGGATTGTGGTTTTGTCACACAAGTTTTGGCAAACTCCAGTCTTGTTTTTTTTTTTATGCTTTTGTGTCTGCAGTGGTGTCCTCCTGGGTCTCCTACCATAGCTTTCCTTTTCATTCAAATGGTGACGAATAGTGTGAGGTGACACTGTTGTAACTTGTGACACTGTTGTATGCACCAGCCTTTGTGAGATACCCTGGGTTTTGTTGGAATTCCATAAAAATAAAATCCACAGTCAATAAAGCCAATAAAGAAGTAAAGGCAAGTACATCTAACTGTTTAGATCTGAACAGTCCAAAGCAGTAGTAGGGCAGACATCAACTTTGGTTTTAAATATTTTGGACATAGTATCAAAATAATTATTCCAATAGTTACGAAGTACTGGACAGAAAAAAACAACAACAAAAAACAACGTTACTCAGATTACAAGGTGACGTGACATCTGTCACAACAGTCGTCAACATTGGAATAAATTGAAGAGAGTCAAGCTTTGGAGTAATGAACCCTATGCAGTATTTTAAACTGTATGAGTGAAAGACAAGAACATATTGAACCTTAGTGAACCAGTCATCCTCAAACTCTTCACCCAATTCATATTCCCAGGCACTTTTACTTTTAGCAATAGTACAATAAATAAGTCAATAAGCTGACTATAAGTTCTGGAAATAAGTACCTTTTTAAACATGTTAATCACAAGAAAATCCCATACCAACTTAGAAAGTTAGAAAGTTAAGAAACAGAAAAGTGCCTGGCCTGAAAATGGCAGAAGAGGTGGGACGGTGCCAGTTCATATTCAGAGGACAGCACTGCATAACCACAGAACTTATATAAATCTCTGTGATTTTAATCCTTTGTAAAGCCACATCGAAAATGAGTGTAATGGCATTAAGGAGGAGGCAGAGATAAACTTAAAATATCACTTAAACTGAGACCATATCCAAAAGTTTGGTAAAGATAGCCCCCCACTAAGTTTACCATTTTGGAGTAATACTTTACGAATTCTGGGTACTTTACAATTCCACAGGAAAGGAGAACAATTTTGTCAGTGGATAAAAAACCCCCCCAAAACTATTAGGCAAAAAGAAAGGAATTCCATTTTTGAGTTCTGTGTGAAATTTTATCAAGTTTGGCTTTTCGTCTTTTTTTGTGCTGTTGCAGTGCAAAAAACCCCCAAAAAACAATGTTGCATGTTCTGACAGAATTGTAAGGCTGCTGTTATTTTTGGCCGTGACTGTATATGTATGTATGTGTGTATGTGTGTATATATATATATATATATATATATATATATATATATAAAATATCTATATCAGTTAAACACACATATATAGCACCTCAATACTATGGTAAAATACTGTGAGAAAAATTCTCACTGGCCCTGACAAAAAAGTTGCTGTTGTCATTGTTTTTGATCTCTATTATAATAAATAAGCTTTTATGACCCCAATATTTTAGATACTTGTAATTCTCTATTTCAATTCCAATACCACAGCAAAAATCACTAGCCAGAAATAAACAGTATCTCACAAAACTGAGTAAACCCCATGCAATAATTCCAATTCTCAAGTCCTCAGAGAGTTCTTTGCCATGAGGTGCCATGTTGAACATCTAGTGGTCAGTATAAGAGAACTGTACTCAAAGCACCAACAAATTGTAACTGTTCTAATACAAGATACATAAATTTGAATGGTCCTGTCAAACAGACAAGAACATGATAAAAAGGACATGTGGCTTTGCATGGTTAAGCAACGTATGGCTGTTATCACTTAGGGTTTACTAGAGTTTATAGATGACTGTATGTTACACATGTGCAAGGTTTGACTTATATTAGACTATATAATTTCAAAATCTGAAGCAAAAACAGAATGACCTGACATTAGCTTTGTGAAATTATGATGCATAAAGTATCTGCATGCATGACACAGAACTGAATGAGACACAATTTCACTTTCTGCCAGCAGGTGGCACTTATAGAACAACTCCTTGGTTACCACTGAAAACGGAGCAGTGCTGGGCTTATTAATACTAATTTAAATGCATTGTACAGAGACAAAATAAAAACGCCATTTCTAAAAACACAGTTCCCCTCAGAATTATTTCTATACAATTCAATATTTGGATTTCTTCCTATATTTCGCTCATCGTGTGAAATATTTGCGTTTGTCTTCAGCAGCTCTGGTCTCTGTTAACAGGCGTTTACAGACTAATTATAATAATATTGTAACATTTCCACACAAATGGCATTTGGGAAAATGACTGGAGTGAAAATTACTAAATAAAATTACTTTTGTTTGCATAATCACTAAAACAGTAACTTAACCAATGATGTTCAGATTTTACTTGACTGATAATAGTTTAATAGGATATTAAAATATCTAATGTAAATGTACAAATAATGCTTTGAAAAGGTAAACTTCAAATTTCAGCCTTTTAAATAAAATAATTAAGTCAAAATGATAATTGATTAATGAATGAATACATGTATTTTAACTTCTCCATAAATATTTTTAAAAACATTTTCTCCATAAATAATGTTTAAATGTGTAGAATTTACATAAGCTAGTTTTTCATCAACTGGTCAAAATTTACAGCAGGGCATGCAAATTGTGCCCGTTTTTGACCGGACTGAAACTGCACACAGGCTGAATGTAAATATGTCTCTTTAAATGACTAAAAGCATAATTATAAAGTATATTATAAGTTTTTTGTTTTTTTTTAAATTGACGATTCTGTGCTGTAGTTGCTTACGGGCCATCCGCATGCTACAGAAGAATGGTCACATCCCCAGTGACCCCAGCCTGTTCAAGTCCTACGCTCAGTATGGCCACTTTGTGGATGTGAGGATTGCAGCACTGGAGGCTGTAATAGACTATACCAGAGGTACACACTTTATCTTTTAACCACTAATTTTCTCTTTGTCTGTTTTTTTTTTTTATGTTTGGAAAACTATGTTTGATCAAAACTTAGTTGATCTGGTATCTTTCAACTAGTGTGCCTTTTATAGATGGCAAATGTTCTTTCCACACAAAAAGTCTCAAAGTGACTGAAAAACAAACTCTTTAACCCATTTAATCCCAAATTTTTCTCAGACATGAAAATATCAAAATGATGTCATTAGTAACCCCTTGAAATAATCATTTATTATTTTTTTTATTTTTTTTTTTATAGAAAGTGTGTTTGTATGGCTATTTACAATTGTGACTGGTGAGAGAATGTGTATACTGAAATTAAATTATTTCTGCACTCATCAAAATTCTTCTATATCTCAGCCCAGTTATAAACCCGTTTATATATATATATATATATATATATAGTGTGTATGTATTATCCCACTTATTGTTACTCATTCTATGTCCACACTCAACGAAAACTAAATAATTCTGAATTCATATATTAATACTAGACACACTGAAAATAATGTGTACCAAAAATCTTTGGCGTATATACATTACTAGCCTTTTATTTTGGAGCTTTGATTCAGCCATCATTTCATGGTGCAAACAGGGAGTAAACTGCTCTGGTCATGTGGCAATTTGTGCTAAACATGTGAAACTGCACATACAGCGGGGAAAATAAGTATTTGACACATCAGCATTTTTATCAGTAAGGGGATTTCTAAGTGGGCTATTGACACAAAATTTCCACCAGATGTTGCCATCAAGCCAAATATTGAATTTATACAAAGAATTCAGAACATTGCTTATAGTTTTCTTTGAAACAACAGTACCTGCTGATGCAAGGTCATCCTGAAGTTCTGCCCGAGTAGTTCTTGGCTCTTGGAGAACTCTCCTGATTATTCTTTGGACTCCTCGGACAGGGATCTTACGTGGAGCACCTGATTGTGGCCGGTTTATGGTGAACTGATGCTCTTTCCATTTCCAGATAATGGCCCCCACAGTGCTCACAGGAACATTCAGCATTCTGGAAATACGCCTATAACCATTCCCATCAGAATGCTTTTCAACGATAAGATTACGAAGATCTTGGGAGAACAAACAGATCTAGAAACATCTGTTTAAGGCTTTCCAGTAAAGGGAGATGGTTAAAAATAAAAAGTGACAGTTAAAAAGAAAATAAGCAGTATTGAATATATATATTTTTTAAACTTCTGTGGAACATGAAGTGAACAAACTTTGTCGACATCTTGTAAAATGTTCATTTTATGTTCTGTTAATTGACAGTTGATAGGAGTTCCAGTGAACTTCAGTGGCTTTTGGATCTGGTACAGAATGATCCAGTCCATTACATAAGGTTAGTAATGATATCAAGCATTGTGTCTTCAGCTGTGCATTATTTGTTTGTATGTATGTACAGTATAACTGTAAACTTATTGAATACATTCATGACACATCTCTTTATTCCATAGCACCTGTTTAATTTGAATATGTTTTCAGTACATGGAAAGGATGAATGTTATTTTAATTATGTGTAATTGATGAATGTTATTTTCATGATTTTGTTTGAAACCTTTCCTATAAACAAGTGTTTTTCCTAGGTTTACAGCTTTAGGGCTATAATTCATGGCGGAAGAGCACTTTGCAGAACTTTGACCTTGGCGCAGTAATATCATCATTCCTTGGTTATATTGACAGAAGTGAGAGGGGGAGTTTTCAGGAGTGATGATATTACTGCGCCGAAGTGCTCTTCTGCCATAAATTATAGTTATCTTTTTTATCCGCTTAGAAAAATGCCACATTTTATTTTGTGTCACCATACTTAATCATGCAACTAGTCATGTACTGTAACTGTCTTTAAATAGGGAAAAGGTGGAAGTGTTTGGTGGTTTCTAAATTCATATTTCAAGTGCCAGATTGTCAGAGCAAAGTTGAAAATGAAAAATTAAAATTTGTCATTAATTACTCACCCCCATATTGTTCCAAATCCATAAGACCTTCATTCATCTTCAGAACACAAGCTAAGATATTTTTTATGATATCAGAGAGCCCTCCATATACATCGATACAACTGAAATGATCCCAGATCCAGAAACATAGCAAAAACATTGGTAAAACAGTGGCTCAACCTAACATTTGCGATGCTACGAGAATACGTCTTTGCACAAATAAAACAAAAATAATATAATTTACTCTTCTCCCATGACTTACGTCTTCCGCCATTTTAACGCACCGTATATGCAAGCTTTAACGTATTTGACGTAATCAGCCTTGTTTACATCCGGGTGAAAGCATGCGCATGTGCGTAATCTGCGGCTGTTTTCGCCTAGAAGAAACCGTATGCTTAGACAGTAATGTTCTCTAAAATGGCAGAAGATGTAAGCCATAGGAGAAGAATGGTTGAGTATATGAAGTTATTTTTGTTTTCTTTGCGCAAAAAAAAGTATTCTACTATCGTCGCAAAACTGAAGTTGATCCACTGATGTCACATGGACTTTTTTACTGGTGTTTTTACCACGTTTCTGAACCTAGGATCATTTCAGTTGTATTGCTGTCTATGGAGGGTCTTAAAAAGCATTGATGCTTTTCAATGTTCTTTGGTTTTATTTCTTGTGATGGATGATTAAGAGAATTTGGCCTTTCTGTTTCTCATAATTATAATCCTGTGGATTCAGGAGGTCATGGCTGGACAATTTAATGGTCCTAGTCACCTTGGTGTGCTAAAACAAAAAAAAAACCAAAATTGAAATGAGAATATACCTCAGTGATATTTTACTTATAAGAATTTCTATGGGTTTTGTGGCCAACATGCATCGAAGAAAAAAAGTATTTTATTATGATTTTCTCCCCACTTCCAATTGTTTTCCTTCAGATTAGCAGTGGAGATTTACTGTCTATAAATGTAAAATAAGATGCTGAAGAACTAAAGAACTACTAAATACCCAGCCAATATAATACAAAATTAGTATTTTCAGCTATGTTCTGATACAAGCTGTATATATCTGCTTAAAACTTGAATTTGACATTTTAACAGGGAAAAAATAAAATAAGAAATGTAAGTGTAACTGTGGTGTAACTGATTATTTGAGGATTTTGAGATGAATCTTCAGATATTCAATACTATTTAACTACTGTATATTTAGCTACATTTATTTTAGATTTTGATAATTCTACCCTCTTTAGGCATGAGATTCTCAGCATGCTTGCCAAGAATCCACCTTTCACCAAAGCAGCGGATTCATTGTTGTGTAATGAAGCTTTAGTGGACCAACTATGGAAACTGATGAACTCAGGTAGAATGCACACATCACATTTTTCTCCTTATAAGTTGTTGTGATGCTATGGACTTAATTCCTCACTTTACAAAAGTTAACTAGGCCAAAAACTCAAACAATCTTCATGTTTAGAGACAGAATTTTGTGAACCCCAGTCAATATACATTATGCTAATACTAACTCCCCAGGCGGTTTGTTTTAAAAATGTCTCCCAGAATTCTTACATGTATTCATCCTCCGGACAGTAGGATACCTTTATGTGCAGATAATGCAATTAAATTCTGATTCTCTACTGGTAAGGAACTATTGGCCTGAAACACAAAAGAAAGTAAATCAATACCATTGAACCCACATTACCTAACCTGTTTCTAATTATTGGTGGTTTATCTCAGGATATTGCATAAATCTGCTTTTTGCAACCACTGGCAGTGATTTAAAAAGACTCTTAAAGATCTCATTTTGTAGTGAGCATTTTCTTGGTTTGTTTTCTGACAGGGAAGTCTCGTTCTCCTCCCTCCCAGGGAAAAGATTTATTGTGATAAAACACTTATTCATTCTGGGTTTTCAATCGTTCTTGGCAGTACAAATGCTGAGCCATTGCCAACTGTGATGAAAGTCAGTTCTTGTATATATTATATTTAAGTAGTTGTAAGTGCTGGTAGAAAACTAATATTTTACCCTCAATCTTTTTTATCTCAGTTCTTATGCTGTGATTTCTCCACTGCTCTTTGAAATTGCACAATCTGCTATTTTACTTAATACACACACACAAATGATCCAAGAACAAAGCATTTTCTCCAAAATGCATGGCTGCATGTTTTAACTTATTTTTTTTTTCAGTTTTAAAAATGGTGCTGTTGTATTAGGTTCTATGCATAATTTGCTTTAAATCCAATTGTGAATTTTAATCGACATCTCGTACCATTACCAAGACATGTTTTAGAACTCAGAAATAAAAGCATTTTCTTTCAGTAATGTTTGTGACTGGTAGTATGTTTCTGGAGTAACCCATAGTGATTTACTTAATTTACTTGATTTGTTGATTTACTTCACTGAACGTCCCCACACTTGATATGCAAATGTTATTTATTTATTTTTTTTCATTGCATTGCTGATTTCTTGATTTTGATTGACTGACAAGACATTTTTAAGGTGTTTATTAATTTTATATGGGCATTATAATATATAGTAGTTCCAGCTTTGTTGACCACATTTTAGGAAAGCCAGTAAATACAGAGTAATTTGTTAACCGTTGAATTATTTAAAATGGAATGCATGCCATGCTTGCATCATGCATGGTTTAGATGTGCATACATTTTTCACTAAATTACAAGTCTAGTGATATAATATAATAATATATTGTTCATATATATATATATATATATATATATATATATATATTGTTCACTTAAAATTTTGATATGTAGTAATTTACCTCTGTTTCTGTATGTGCCTTAGGAACCTGTCATGACTGGCGTTTGCGTTGTGATGCAGTAAATCTGTATTACACTCTGTTTGGGCTGACCCGACCCTCCTGTTTGCCACTACCTGAGTTGGGTCTTGTGCTTAACCTGAAGGAGAAGAAAGCAGTTCTCAACCCCACCATCAAATCTGAGCAGGGCCCTGGAGGCCCAGAGGTGACCACAACCATGGCCTTTACCAGCACTGTAAACTTCCCACTTAAATTCCTAAAGTTCTATTACAATTTATTTTATTGCTGCTTAAAATTAAAAGTAATATGGCATGAAAATGCATTACTGCATATAGTTAAGTGCAAACACGTTCACTGTTTGAGTTATATAATGATTGATTTGTTATAAAGTGCTTGCATGGTATCAAAATGATAATATTTTTTTACTTTTAAATTAGATTTTAGTTACACAGAATGTTTTTGTTTGAAATGCTTCACCATGATATTCAGCACACATCTTGTAGGCACGAACACACACAGCCGTGAACACACACCCAGTGGGCAGTCAATGCTGCAGTTGGGGGTTTGGTGTCTCACCTCAGTCATGGTATTAAAGTGGAGAGAGCCCTCTATCCATTTGGCCATGACTGCCCCAAGATATTTTACACTATTGTATTAAAAAAGCACTTTTGATGTTATTGAGTTGAAACATAGGTAAGGTAAAGGCCTGGACACACCAAGCCGACTTCAAAAAACTAGCAGCAACAAAAGCTGAAAGTGTTGTTGCCTCGCATCTGGACAAAAACTGACAGATGACTACAGCCAACTGCAAACTAACATGTGCATTCTGCTACTGCATGAAAGGAATTAGCATTCAATATTAGCAGCTATCAATAGTGTATATTTGACATTTAAAAGGAGAAAGCAAAACAAGCATGTATGAGATATACGCAGTTATACAAAACATAAAGCAGTGCTTGCCATTTTGAATATCAGTTATGTTGATAGTTTTTTATCGATTGCTAACAAGCATTGTACAATACTGAATCCATGTTTTCTAAAAACAGGAATCATTACATAATTAATTAACTTTTATTTTTGAAGTTTGAATGATTTGTCACAAGTATTTAATTATTGGATAAGAATAACATCTTTTCATTTTACCTACTGTATTACAGCAAAGAGAATGAATGAGAAAAGCAGCATTTCCACCCTATTTCTTTATTTATAAAAGACAAAACATTTTACAAAATTTACTTGTGAAAAAACTAAATGTGTGTGTGTGTATGTGTGTGTGAGAGAGAGAGAGAGAGAGAGTGTGTGTGTGTGTGTGTGAGAGAGAGAGAGAGAGAGAGTGTGTGCACCTGGTATTTATCACCTTATG
>JAUMHE010000055.1:13243063-13259727 GCA_032359235.1 Enteromius mattozi
TGTCACAGGTGTTCCTAATTTCCCTATTGTTTGAATGTGTATTTAGTCTGTGTCCTTTGAGTTCTTCCCTGTCGGTTCTTAATGTCGTGTGATCCTTGTCTTGTTTTTCCACCCGTTTTGTTTTGTCCTTGCTTCTGAGTGCTGTTTAAATAAACGTTCATCTTTGTTTTCATTCTCGACTCCTCGCCTCTCGCTTCATCCACCGCACGCCACTCACCAGCCACCACATGACATGTGGTTTGGGACTGGTAAAATGTTCTTGTAAAAAAATGACCAGAATTTTAACTTGCATAATAATTTGGAACGCGGTGTGTGTGTGTGTGTGTGTTTAAGGGTAAGATCAGGTATACATATGTCTATAAGGTGACAATCACTGTTCTCCACTTTTTATATTGTTGACTCTCTGTTGGTTTGTTGTAAGGCTGAGTATATACTGTAGATTAAATCATCAATTTAACGTGCTAGAGTACCTTCACGGATTATTCATTTATTACAGAAACCCTACTTGTAAACCTAACAATGTGCCATTGTCAAAATGTTATTGTATCACAGTCTCAGCTAAGGAAATCATGTAGAACATTAATGTTGTAAATGCCTGTATGGTCAGCTATCATACCATTACAAAAAAACAGCATGCATATAGGAACTGAGATTGTGGGAATGAATGTGTGTGTGTGTAGATAGAGAGTTAAGGTTATATATAATTATTTTATAAAGTTTTGTTTGTTTTTCAAAAGCAAAAAAAAAACAGTTAAGAGGAAATATCTTGCCCCACAGTTCATACTTTTAGCAATGTCAATAAACTCGCCCTCCGAGATATTGAATAACTATCTATATTTAAACAGCTGCAATATAATGGAGAAGCTTGTTTGGGTAAGACCCATCCCAAACAGTTTCTGTTTGAGAGGTCCCAGTCTCTAACTTTGCCTCTCATTTAACAGGCAATCCAGGTGAGGTGGGAGCAGAAGGTGAAGAGGGAAAAATGGGGAAAACCGGCCCACCTGGCCAGCGAGGTCTCTGAGACGTTGTTGGTTTGTTATTTAACAAATCAGTGATTGATTAAAGGGAAGTTGGTTAAAACATGGCTGTTTACTGTTCTTTATCCTAAGAGCCCAAAAACAGCTTTAATGAATTTAAAGTGCAGTTGAGTTATTTTTTTTTAGTGCAGTTGCTCTTTCTTTGTTAATGGAAAATCTTAAAATTTTTAGTTAAATTGCAATTTAAGGAAAGTATTATGTCAGTCTTATGTATCCATTGTTGACATCATCTGCAGTGAAGCTGTGTCCAAACTGGAACTTGTGAGGACTCTCAAAAAAAAAAAAAACACAGCAAACTAGAAGGATTAGCATACCTGTTGTTCATATTATTTCAGACAAAGGTGATCAAGTGCACAGACATAGCTGCAATACTAGGTTATGAGACGTGTTACTGTATATGACATATTGGCTAAGGAAATGTGAAACAACTGAAAGTATGTCTAAGCACCAAACATTTTCAGGAAGGCTTTTCCAGAGTGGTATAGCATGCACTCTACTTTGAGCTGAATTTAGTTGTTTGATGTGTTCTTACCCTCACTGGGCATTAGTGTATTGCTGGAAGATTCTGTTTATGCCAGACCACATTTTCCCTTAAGGGAAGTCACGTCAGAGGCAGGCAGATGTGTTAACTGTGGCCAAGGGCTTGACTGTTACCATGTTTAAAAATGGAAGTGTAACCTGTAATGCAGCAGACAAGCCTCTTCCAGTCAAGCTGTTTATCGAATCAGTACAAGAAGGCCTGGAAGTGCGGTCACACATGAACATACTTTACTAAAAAACATAAAGTAGAAACGCCAGGAAGACTTGTACCCTGTCTTTTCACTCTACAGAGTGACCTCAGAGGCATTACGTTTTTGAATGGATGTTTACAGCAAACTTTAGTTTTATTTTTTTTAGCTGTGCATCTAAATGAAACATATTGTTTTTAGAGTTTCAGATGAATCTTCAATTCCACAAATCATTGCACACGCTAAATTCTGTCTGAGGTTTTCCAGTGTAGTTTGCTTTAAAATTGAAATATTTGGTAACACTTTAGAATAAGGTGTCATTTGTTAATATTAGTTAAAGTGTAATCTAATATGAATGAACAATTATCAAGTCATTTATTACAGTATTTATTAAAAGGTTCATTGTTAGTTTATGTTAATTCAAGGTGCATTAACTAATGTTGACAAGCACAACTTGTGATTTTAATGAAGCATCAGTAAATGCTTAAATCGACATTAATTAAGATTAAAGGGAAAAAAAGTAAGGAATTGTCAGTGCCACTCACACAAAATGAGCAATGGCAGAAATCATACTGAATAGCAGTACAGAAATGAAAGCCGTTGTATCTTATTATTGATTTGTGAAACCCAGGAATGCCTATTGGCCTTTTTCAGATGGATATTTGCCTAGGAAATTTTGTCCAAGGCTGTCACAAGCTGTAACAATTGAGTCGGAGGCGTGCGGATCCATTTGCAGCATTTTATTCAAAGTCAGGCAGGCAGGGTAAACAGGGGCGTCAAGAGCAAACAGAGATAATGCAGAGGCATAAACAATAATCCAGTGGATTATGTGGGTGTGCAGTGTATGCTGGGAGATTGAGTCCATATAGAATGTGAGTCCAGGGAAGGTGAAATGATGTGAGTGCCCTCAAGCTCCACTAGAGGCCACTATGACATAGCCCCCCCTCTAGGGAGCGGTTTCCAGATGCTCCAACAGCAGTGTAGGGGAGGGATGGCGGGTGGAGTCCTTGTAGAATGACCGGACGTGGCACAGGGAACAGAGACAACCTCCAAGGTGACTTGGGTGACCGGAACGCCCCCCAGGGTTGTGTTGGGCGATAGTGACACCTTCCAGATGGCTTGGGCCACAAGGATTCCCTCCAGGGTGGATCAGGTGACCGGGACGCCCTCCAGGGCGGTACAGGAGTCTGAGACACCCTCCAAGGTGGCTCGGGCAATAGGGATTCCTTCCAGGGCAGATCAGGTGACCAAGACGCCCTCCAGGGCAGCACAGGAGTCTGAGATGCCCTCCAAAGCAGCTTGGGCCACAGGAATTCCCTCCAGGGCGGAACTGAGAACAGCGGCAACCTCCCAGGTGGGTCTGGTGAGGTAAAAACCCCCCAGGGCGATATGGCTGGCCTGGACTCAGGAACTGGACCGGACCACGGCTCACCTGGCCCTGATTTGGGGCTAGGACCCGACAAAAGTTCTCCTGGTCATGATTCGGGGCTTGGACCCAACAATGACTCGGACACGAGACCTGGCAACGGCTCTCCTGGCCATGATTCGGGGCTGATACCTGACAAATGCGGATTGGAAACCGCGGGGATTTCGATCGGCACTCCTGGCCGTGATTCGGACACCGAACCTGACAACAGTTCTCCTGACCGTGATTCCGGACTGGGACCCGACAGCTGCGGACTGGAATCCATGGGTAACTGGATCGGCACTCCTGGCCAAAACTCAGACACCGGACCTGACAACGGTTCTCCTGACCGTGATTCGAGACTGGGACCCGACAACTGCGGACTGGAATCCGCGGGTAACTGGACCGGCACTCCTGGCCGAAACTCAGACACCGGACCTGACAATGGTTCTCCTGACCGTGATTCGGGGCTGGGACCCGACAACTGGGATCAACTGGGACAACTGGGATCCGCGGGGATTTGGATCGGCACTCCTGGCCGTGACTCGGACACTGGACCTGACAGCTCGAGAACCTCCGTGTCTGAGGCCGAGCACGACCAGAATGAACCGACTTGTGCCCTGTATGTTTTTGACAGTTGCCCTCACCGACATCATTGGCAGGTCTGACAGGCTGGATGCCATCTGTCTCCATCCGAGCTGAAACTTGATTCTGACAGCCCTTTTGTGCAGTGGCTCCGGGATGGTAGCCATTCTGTTTAGCGGCTGGGGCTCTGGAATGGCGGCCATCTTGGGTTGTGACTCTGGCTGAGGAATGGTGGCCATCTTGTCTGCTGACTCTAGCTGAGGTAAGCCAGCCATCTTGTCTGCTGACCTTGATTGAGACATGGCGGCCATCTTGTCTGCTGGCTCTGGCTGAGGAATGGCGGCCATCTTGTCTGCTGACTCTGGCTGAGGAATGGCGGCCATCTTGTCTGCTGACTCTGGCTGAGGCAGAGCGGCCATCTTGTGCGCAGACCTGGGCCGAGGCAGGGCAGCCAGCTTGTCTGCTGACTCTGGCTGAGGCATGATGGCCATCTTGACTGCTGACTCTGGCTGAGGTAGGACGGCCATCTTGACTGCTGACTCTGGCTGAGGCATGACGGCCATCTTGACTGCTGACTCTGGCTGAGGCAGGATGGCCATCTTGTCCGCTGACTTTGGCTGAGGCAGAGCGGCCATCTTGTGCGCAGACTCGGGCAGAGGCAGGGCAGCCATCTTGTGCGCACACTGTGACTGAGGCAGAGTGGCCTTCTTGACTGCTGACTTAGACTGAGGCAGGGCGGCCATCTTGACTGCTGACTTTGGCTGAGGCAGGGCGACCATCTTGAGCGCTGACTCAGGCTGAGGTATGGCGGCCATCTTGTGAGCTGACACGGGCTGAGACATGGCAGCCATCTTGTGCAGTGGCTCAGGTGTGGCAGCCATCTTGTGCAGTGGCTTAAGTGTGGCAGCCATCTTGTTCAGCAGTTCGGGTGTGGCAGCCATTTTGTGCAGCGGCTCAGGTGTGGCAGCCATCTTGTGCAGTGGCTCATCCTCAGAAAGGACCACCATAACTGGGGAACCGGCCATCACAAGGGCATATTCTAAAAAGTCCAGGAGACTGCATTCGAATATCCCCATCGGCATCCATGATCTCACCGGTTCATTAAGACCAAGATGGAACAAGTCCTTCAACATTACATCCCCCCACGGTACCTGATGACAAAGATCGTAAAACTGGGTGACATAGTCCTCAATGGACAGATTGCCCTGTCTGAAACTGATTAGCCTCTCCGCTGGATCTTTCACAGACTGGAGTCCTCTGGAAGAGCTGCTGGATCCTGTTGTGGCGAAGTCTTCTGTAACAATTGAGTCGGAGGCGTGCGGATCCATTTGAAATAATGTGAGTGCCCTCAAGCTCCACTAGAGGCCACTATGACACAAGCAGTGTCAAAAATAACCTCCATAGTCTCCAACCTTTTCACAAGTGGGGAAATGTAATTTAATAAGTTTTATATCTAAGACTACTGACACAAAAATTTTTGCCACACGTGAAAATCAATGATTGAGGCTAAAAAAGTGTATGTGTAAAGGCCCAGCACCATAACTATAAATATTCCACACCAGAGAACATATTGCCTGTTTATTTTAAGTGTGTGCTTAAGATCATGTTTTTATTATTCATCCGCTGGAAAAATATTTTTTAAAATGATTCCAATGATATTGTTTCTCTCTGCCTTTTTCATTAAAGCTGTGGTGTGGACTCTGCTATTCTTTAATACTGAGAATGATTTTTAGAACTATATATTTTTATAGTTATTGTTCTTTGTGTGAACAGGCCTTAATAAGACTTATTTTGCTTTGACAGTGTGCTCAGTTTCTTTAAAGCATTGTGAGGCTGTTTAAGAAGCCAGTTACCTTGTTCCTCTTCCACAGTCCTGACCGGCAAATATGGAGAAAAAGGAGAGATGGGAAGAATAGGAAAAATGGGCCCTAGTGGAACAAGAGGTAAATAGACTCTAAGCCAGGGGTAGGCAGCGTCGGTCCTGGAGTGCCAATGTCCTGCAGAGTTTATATACAACTGAAAAAAAAACTCACTTGCCTGTAGTCTTAGTAATCCTAAAGACCTTGATTAGCTTGTTCAGGTGTGTTTGATTAGGGTTGGAGTAAAACTCTAAAGGATATTGGCACTCCAGGACCGACGTGGCCTACCCTTGCTCTAAGCTGTAAATAAATGCTTGTTTATGTGTGCTATTTTTACATATTCTAATAACTGAACACTACTCTATCTGGGAATTGTCTACAGAAAGCAACTTTCCACCTAGTATGTTAATTGCAGAGTACAGTTTACTCTAATTTTTCTATGCCGTTTTTAGATTACCTATCATTTTGCTTTGAAAACTAGTTCAGGTTCAATCAATCCTTCCAGAAAGGGAATATCACACTCAAATACAATTATATTGATGCTTGTGGCTGTCTGGTTAGATCAAAATCGAAATGTAAATGTCCAAAGTATGTCAGTTATAATCGTAATACCATAATATCATCATTAAACTAAATGATAATGTGCTAAGCACTTGTTGCCTGAAAGTTTGTCTCAAAAACACAGGGTCCATTGATCTAATTTAGGTAATAGAGATGTCCTAATGCCTAAGGTGAATGTATGTATGACCTACATTAAAGGGTTAGTTCACCCAAAAATCTGTCATTAGTTATTCACTCTCATGTCATTCCAATCCTGACTTTCATTTATCTTCAGAACACAAATTAAGATATTTTTGATGCAATCCGATAGCTAAGACACAAATGATCCCAGGTCCAGAAATGTTGCAAGGAAATTGATAAAATAGTTAATGTGACATTGAAGGTTAAATAATAATTTATAAAGCTACAAGAATAATTTTTGTGTGCAATACATAAATAAATAAGTAAATAAGATTTGACTTTATTCAACAACTTTTCTCCTCCTCATCCTGTCTGCAATGGCGTGCTGCCATTATGGAGAGAGTTGCTACATCCCAATTCGCATACTATCCATCTTAAATAATGGGTTTTCAAAAAAGAATTAGTATGTCACATTTGATACATTGGTCATTTGGTCAAATGCATCATTATGCAAACACATGAGCAGAGATCTCGGCATGAAAGACCTGCGATATGCCTCTTAATTTCTCCCAAAATGGCAGGAATTTAAATGAAATGAAATGTGGATAATGTTAACTGTGACAAGGTAATTGACAGGGTAGTTTAAACAGTTACAGGATGCATTTAGAATGTCTTTTAAAGAAGCAGCTTTGATAAAGTAGTATGTCCCAAAGAGTGCCTACTATTCTGTTACATACTCAAAAGTATGGATTTTTTTCTTCACAAAAAGAGTACATACTTTTTTGGCATAGTATATGTAGGCAATTGGGATGCAGCAGGTATCGCAATGCATGTATTTGCTTCCGCATTATGGAAATGATGCATGCAGTGTGAGGGTAGTAGTTAATGACATAATTTTAGATGAACTATGCCTTTAATATTAATAAAATCAGTAATCAGTAAATGTCAGAAAATTTAGCACACTTGAAAAAGTCTAAAATTACTTTCAAACTAATTGCATTATCCAAGAGAAGAGATTCAAAGACTTTACAAATGTTTATTTATTATAACAAGACCAAACACTAATGTTTCAAAAGAAAAATAACAGTCAGCAGGAGACTGGCATAATTTGCTCTTTAGATAAGGGGGTAAAATGCTATACCAACAGTGAAGTACATACACTTCTGCCATCTAGTGGTTATTCAATATTATTGCCGAATTTTATAAAATCATAGATATGTCCCTGTAATATTAATACATGGCTAATACTTAGTTAAATGACACTGTATCATCTGCTGGTTATTAAATGTTACTACTGAATTCCATAAAATCATTGATATGTGCTGTAATATTATGTGGCTAATGCTTAGTTAAAAGGCACTGTCCCCCCAGTTTCACAAACAAGGCTTAGACAAGCCTAGTCCTAGACTACAATGTAAATCTGAGCTGTTCTTTTCACTGAAATAAACTTGACTGATCTTAAAACATGTCAGTGCCTTTGTTTTGTCTTAAGATGCACACCAGTAATGTTTTTTTTTTTCTTCTTTTTTCTTTTTCCTTCTACAAGAAGTTTATAAAAAATACTTAAAAAAAATATATATATTGGCTTAGGCTAAACCTTGTCTGTGAATCCAGGCTTGTATGTTTTACAATATGTTGTTTATATTGTAAATGTTGCTGTAATCAGGAGCCAAGGGACAAGAAGGAATTAATGGTCTCCCAGGATTAAAAGGAAAACATGGTAAATGCCAAAGCATGCATGTGTTTTCTGCTTTGTCAGAATGCATTAAGCATTAGATCTTCTTGATGTTTATTATTATAGATTATCTAACATAACCTAAAACATGTAACAGGTACTACCTGTGACTGTGGAAGGTACAGAAAGGTTGTCGGACAGATGGACATCAATATAAGCAAACTGAAAAATGCTATCAACTTGCTTAAGAACGGTGAGACTTGCATGTTTAATTAATCACATTTGCTTATTTGACCCTGATATTGATTAAATATTTTCCATTGTGATGAACATGTCATTCGCATGATTTTATGATTAGCAAAAAATAGACTTTTATAGTAAGATTGAAAGTGTTTTTGTGAGACATCTTCAACATATTTCTAGAACTTGAACTAATGTCCATTAGTTCCCTTTCTGTTCACTCCAATGTTGTTTTGAATATACAACACTAGGGATCACCCTTGGGAGCCCAGACACCTCTGATATCTTTGAGAAAAGGCCAATGAAATTGGGTGTGCAAATTTTGCATAGTTAGCCACACCTGGATATCCGGGTATAAATAGCCTAGCGTAGCATCTGCTCACTCGTTCTGGTTTTTGGACCCGATGCAGCATCTCTCAGTGAGAACAGCACCACATTCCCCTCTCGAAATCTCATCGTTGGATTTAAGGCATGATCAGTGGTCTCTCCCTCTTCGTACACAGATAAGTGTTGTGAGAGTACCCCCAGAGTTGCACGGATTGAATTATGTGATTCCTCATGCCTTTCTGTCCATGCGTTTCTGGATGCGGTTGGACCATCTTGGGCGATGATTGGCATGAGCACTGTTTTCAGTGTTTGGGCAAGCCAATGCTGAAGCAGCGCTCTTGGATGGCTTGTGTCCCACTTGCGAAGCACTTCCCATCGGCACGTTGTGCTCAATGCTTGGGTTCTTCATCAAAATGACCCGAGCCACCACAGTGGTTTGCTTATCTTGGTCCTTCTACTTAGAGGTATGAGGCTGCAGTGATGTGCACCCCAGATGAGCGTTAGGGTTTAGATTTGCCAGGCCTCGTGTCTTCCGGTCGAGTTTCTGGATGAGTTTGAGAGTCTGTCTTTGAATAGACTCAATTTCTCATTTGAAAGCTTGTAAACAAGATGAGTTATCGATCGTAGCATCTGAGGGTAGGCTTGAGCCATTTGAATCTGAAGCTTCGACTGAGCAGGCACCTACAAGTGCTGAGCCTCAGTCTGAAGCTGATGCTGAAGCTGAAATGGCAGCCTGCTTGCCTGGGCAGCCAAGAACATAAACCTGGAGTGGTCTCCATCACCCTGCCCTGAATGCTCACGGCTGGATGATTGGTGTCTGGGTTTCTTCCAGGAAGTGCACGAGGAGCTAACAAAGTCGTGGAAGCCTCCTTTTTTTTTTATCAATTTTCCAATATACAGTATATATATATATATATATATATATATATATATATATATGTGTGTGTGTGTGTGTGTGTGTATTTATATATATGTATGTATATATAACATACCAGGAAACAAACGCCTAAGACAAATAAATAAATAAATAACAATTTATAGAAATAAACAAATAATAATAAATAAATTTACAATTTTAACAGAAATGACCCTGTAGAGCACAACAGGCTAGACAAATCATAAATCATGCCTGGATCAATGTCCCAAAAAGTTTGAATCTTTGAACATTGCCAAAGAGCATGAGTTTTCTGTATATATTTTTAGCATTTATTATCTTTTATACAACCCATTCTAAAGAGACGGACTGGTATAAAATAAAATTCCTATGCAAAACCTTATATTGTATAAATTTACCTCTTGCTTCTTTTATGTACTTTCCACAGTCTCAAATTCTATTCAGTATCAATGTCTATGTCTTTTTGCCAAATCAATCTCAGATTTTCACAAATCTAATCACCTGTGCTTAAACTAAACCAATCAAATTTAGATGATTTTTTAAGAGGTCTTGGTAGTCCACAAAACTTTTGTAGAATATTTTTGTCCAGTCCCATCAAAATCTTTGCCTCCAAGCAGTTTTTTTTATCTATTTTTTTATTTTTATTTTTAAATATTTTTTTATTTCTAGAAATGATCTCAACCTTCTAAATGAAATGTTCCTTTAAAAACCTATTGTTACTAAATAAATCCCTCATGGTGCGTATTACATTTCTAAACCACTGTCCCCAAAACAAAGGTTTTATTTGGTAATGTGGAGCTTTACAAAGCTTTACCAAGCCATTAGTTATGAAGTTATTCCATTAGTTATTACTACTGCTTTAGGATTTGAATAAAGAATGTTGACCCATTTCACAAAACCTGGGCCAAAACCATATTTCTCTAAGACCGCAAAAAGAAACTCTGATTCCACCCTGTCAAAGCCTCCTCAAATTGTCAGATGAAGATTTATTTTTAATAAAGCCCACCTGTACAACTTTAGGTAAAGTACCTTCAAATTGTAAGGCTAATAATTTTGTTAGGACTTTAAAGTCTACATTTAATAAATGTAGTTATAAAATGAGGATCCCATGTATCTCTTTCTGGATTTGGTATGAGTGAAAATAAAGCTTCATTAAAACTGTCTGGTAACCTATTATCCTCAGATACCTTTGAATACACCTCAGTTAATATTGGGGTCAACTCATCAACAAATTTCTTATAATATTCTACCATCAGAGCCTGGTGATTTTGCAGATTTCAAAGACATTATAATAGTTCTGGCCTCTTCTTGTTTTATAGGGGCATCTATTGTGAGAGCGATGTTCTCTATGGTGGTCCAGGTGCACCACCTGTCACTGAATCTGGCAGAAATGTGGAAAGCTGAGAAAGTTTGCTTTGTTGACACCCCCATTTTCCAGGTTGGTCTCTTTGACGACACTGTGGAAAATTTTTGCGGAGCAGTTCTCCACAGTGAAGAAACAGATGAAGGGCATTAAACACATCCTGCCTCGACATGAGGCGGGTCTATCCCTGCTCCTCTGAGTCATTAGCCTCTGTTTGCTCATCGCCAGGAACAGCCCCCTGCGAGGACCGCTGAGATCTTGCAACAGCCTGGGCCTTCTGCGAAGCCCGACCAAGGGCTATCGATTCGCAGGAAGGTGGCACAGCGAGTTCGTCATCAGGCTACACGGAACCCTCGCAAGGCTTCAAAACTTTCCTGAGACAGGCAACACAATGAGGAGGGTCTCGCTGACCTACCTGGAACCACTCCAGATGGGGGTGATTCTTTTTAATTAACCTGTTCAATCAGTTTGCAAATCGCAACAAATAATTCATTCTCAAATTGGAATGATCTGATTGCAGCTGTTCTCTATTCGACAACTCACTGATTCAAACGATCCATTCAGAGCGAGTCTCCAGTGAACAGAACTCACAAGTAAGAACAACCAGTGCTCGCGACTGATGATGCGTAAAGTAAGTTACTGATGTCAAATTAGTATTAATTACTGTAACTGAAAATCATATTTAGGTCAAAACTGTCAGTTTGTTAACTAAATCTGCTGTAAAGGGTGGTCTATTTAAGTCCACTGAAATGAATGCAGACACATCAACATCAGTGTCTCTAGGTCAAAAAACTTTCATATTCCTCGCTGCCGTAGTGTTAAAAGTTTTACGCATTTAGCCCTACGTCTGTTTTTGTATTGTTTATCAACGGTATACATTTTTATATTGTTTGGATCAACTAGCCACGTTGACAGGACAGATATAAATGTTTATTCATAACCATACTGAAAATAAGTAGATATAAATATTGTTATCTAATGCTAAGTGTCTAGCTAACAAGCTTGCTGGTGCTAAGTTAAGGTAATTTTTAGATGTCCAAATATTTTTATAGAGCTGAGGGGGTAAAGGATGCTTTCGGGGGCATTTGGCCAGGGGTGTTTTTACACCACATACAAGGTTTGAGAAGAAAAAAAAATATTATTAAAATATTATATTTTCCTTCAAATGTTTTTCCTAACTTATTTTCATGTCAAATATAACCGTGACATTATGCACAACAATAGCCTAAGCCTCAAAACAGCCTCAAATCAGTTTTCTCTCAGGTTGTCAGACCTTATGTGTCCGTTGTCCTGTGTTTTGCTCCTTATGTATCCGGCTTTGCCCTTATTTGGTTGTTCCTGTCTGTTGATTAGTTCATTGTGTTAATTTACTCTCAGCCATGCGTTTTGAGTTCTCTCTTCGTCAGTTCTTGTATTTAAAGTCTCTTTGTTTTAGGCTTCCTGGTTCGGTCGTCAAGTGCCTACCCTTATGTATTTGATGTCTACATGTCTGAGTTTATTGAAAGTCTTTCTGTTGACGAATCTGTGACTCGTATGTAGAGGAATTCGTCGAGTTTTCTCACCTAGTGCCCTGGAGTGAAAAGACCTTGCGAATCCTGTTTTGGCTGGGGATCAATAAAGACCTGGCAGAGCAGGTTTCCCTCGCAGACAATCCAGGTTTCCTCGCCCACCTGATAGACTGGGCATTATGGCTGGGAGGTTTCCCCTCAACCATTGTAAAAACTGTCAACACTATTCTGACACCGGTTACCCAGCCTAATAAACTAAGAGCCAAGATTTTCGACCCAGCAATGCAGTCCATTAGATCGGCGAAAAGAGCCCGGGCGACTTCTGCAGTCACGGCCAGGAGGGCCGATCCAGTTCCCCGTGGATTCCAGTCCGCCGTTTCCGAGTCCTGTTCCTGAATTACAGCCAGGAGAGCCGTTTCTGAATCCAGTTCCTGAATCACGGCCAGGAGAGCCGATCCCGAGTCTCGTTCCTGAGTCACGGCCTGGAGAGCGGACTGAGCTCGCGCTGCAAGAGCACCCTCCAGAGCTCTCGCTGCAAGAACGCCTCCCAGAGTTTGCGCTGCAAGAGCGCCTTCCTGAGTTGTCTACCCTTATGTATTTGATGTCTACATGTCTGAGTTTATTAAAAGTCTTTCCGTTGACGAATCTGTGACTTGTGTTCTCCATTGACAGCAGTCAGTGTGACAGAGGTACATTGCAGTGTAAGCTTCACAGTGAACATTACTGCATCATGATCGTCAACGTGGTCTAATCAACAACAAAAATATATCTTGACTCCATATAGTGGTTATTTTGGTATTTTGAGGAGTATAAGATTATAAAAAAATGTGCTAATATAAAATGAAGTAGCCTATATAAATTGCAAAATCATTACTTTTTTTTTTTTTTTAAGTACATTAAAAAATTTAGTACTTTTGTACTTTCACTCGAGTAAAATTAAAAAAGGAGTACTTTTACTTTTACTGGTGTAATATTTTATTGTACATATCTGTACTTTCACTCAAGTACTTGATTTGTGTACTTCATCCACCTCTGAGAATTGGACTCGGTTATGATGGCTGCACGTCTTTTTCGGACCATGCTCAGTCGATGCTGAAATGCTTGCGGGCTCTCAAGTAGAAGACAGCATTCCCTCTCAAACACTTTCAGATGCTCCTGACATTCTCGACCGCAGTCACACCCAATATGTGCCCAAGGTTCCCACCATGCCCTTCAGGGATCAAATGCTAACACTAAAGGCTATCCCCTCTCAGGAAAGGGACCCTGACTTGTCTCTGTTGTTCTCAGTGCGAGTTCATCACATTTACTTAGACCACACTCAGAGTTTCAGACGTTCTGAACAACTCTTCATCTGCTTTGGGGGACGGCAGAGAAGGAATGCCGTCTCCAAACAGAGAATCTGGATGCAATTCTCACAGTCTATTGGGCCAGAGGCCTACCATGCCTGCTGGGAATAAGAGCTCACTCCACCATGGGCATGGTTGCCTCAACAGCCTTGGCAAACGCGTCCTTTTTAGCAGATATTTGTAAAACTGCATGTTGGGCTACACCTAATACATTCGTTAGATTCTGCAATCTACAAATGGAACTGGTCTCTTTTTGAGTTATTAATGTCAGTGACCAGTAGGGTGTAGAGCCTGTTATCAGCAACACTCCCTCGTTAGTGATACGCTTATTCAGTCCAGCTCAGGTTTATTTTATGAACTTTGGACCACTTCTCCATCATATAAGCACTTTTCTTAGCAAGCTCGGTGGAGGAACTTGGTAAATCTCTCCTTGCGAGTGAGCAGATGCTACACTAGGCCAGTTATACCCAGTTATCCTTGCGGGCTAGCTATGCAAATTTCATTGGCCTTTCTCAAAGATATCAGAGGTGTCTCGGCTCCCAAGGGTTGACCCCTAGTGTCGTACACTCGACACAATGTCTCCAAAGGTTACCATATGTAACAGAGATGGTAATTTTACAGTGACTTTTAGTTAACTGGTCTTAATGTAAATTGTAGTGATTTTATGTCTTGAAATATTAAAATAAGTTTCATTCTTCTGTAACACTTTACTTGAGGTTTTATGCATGTTTATGACAACTATCATTAAGTGTTATTCGCTCAGTTATGTCGTTTTAATGCAAAGATGACATTGTTTGAGATGCCTTTGTTATGACAACATGACATAAACTAATACATCATAACCTGTCAGTCTTTTTATGTGACAACTTGACATTACCAAGACAACATAACCTGTCAGTGTCTATGTCATACAAGTAGAGCTCGCTGCAGCCCACAAGATCCAGGAAGGGCATGGTTGGATCCACATCTAGGGGGTGGAGATTGGTAGGTTTAGGAATCAGGGGGTGGAGATGGGTTGGTTTAGGTATATGTAAGATGGGAGAAGTTGGATCTGGATCGAACAACGCCCCCTGGATCTTGTGGGCTTGAATTTGTCATTAAAATGTCATTAAGTGTTAATACTAAGTCAAATTAATTTATGACAGTATCATGAATACTTTTCTTGACCTCAAGTACGGTGGTACAAATTGAATTTGTCATTAAAATGTCATTAAGTGTCATTAAATGTTAAAATTCTGTCAAATTATTTTATGACAGAATATTTATTTTATTTATTTGTTTTTTTTATATTGTCTAAGTAATTTCAAGTTGTCATGACAAAGGCATCTCAAACAATGTCATCTTTGCATTAAAAATGACATAACTGAGCGAATGACACTTAATAACAGTTGTCAAAAACATGCATAAAACCTGCTTCATATTCATGACATATGTCATGTCATGGTTATGAAGGTGTCATGTCAGTCTTATGCACACCCCTTCAAGTAAAGTGTTACCCATTCTTCTTTTTTACTCTAAATGACAAAATGATCAAATCAAGTGGATTATTAAGTGTAATGACTTTTATGCACTTTAGCTGGGTTACACATTCAGATAGTTTTGGGGCTACTGTATGATTAAAAGGTGTGGTCATATGATGCTATTTTAAAGATCACTGTTTTGTTTATTTGGTGTGATAGAATATATTGACATGCTTTAATGTTCAAAAACACATCATTTTTCAAAAACTGTACATTATTGTAGTTTATTGTTGCCACCTCTCTCAAATGCATAATTTTCTAGAAAGCCCCTCCTTCCAACAAGCACAGTCTGTTCTGATTTTCCAGCTGACACAGTGCAGCATGATTGGCTGAATGCCACAAGCACACGTCATAAAATGAATGCCCCTTACCACAATCACAAGCTTTAGTTTTCAAAGTAAATATAAAGACAGTTAATAATGTAATTAGTTTTACCATCAGTTCGAGCCTGAAAGGGGAACAGAGTCACATGACAGACATAATATACTGCTGTGACAGACACAGTGATGATCCTTTTTTCTGCAGGATACCCGTTCCTCTCCTTCTCTCTCTCTCTCTCATGTTTTTTTCTCATTTTACACCATTTTCTTTGAATGGATGTATGCGATTTTGCCATTTTCCTCGTGCAACACAGCTAACATAAATTATTGTAAAAAAGTAGTTAAATAGCACGATATTGAATTAATTTCTTAATATTCTTATTGTCCTCAGCCAGTTGTTAATAAAAACAAGTCAGACTGTTCATTTATATTCTATTTTCATAATAATATTAAGCATTTTGCATGTGTACCTGAAATTGCTGTGTCACAACTTAGTGAAATCCCCACCCCCATTTTGCTTTTCTTAAGGGGAGGTTAAAACTTCTGAGTAGTAATAGGCGACGGCAAACGTCCAAAAAGATTTACGACCTATAATTTATAGGAGTGTGACGAGACACTTATCCCACGAGACGAGACAAGATGAGACACTGGGTTCACGAGATCGAGACGAGACGAGATTTTTAGACTTTTTAAAAATAAATCCTCAAATTTTTATTTTATTCTACAAAATCATTCCAAAAAAAATCTATGTGCATTTTGTAATCAACTTTTTGAAATTAAACTATTTAATGAATTACATGCAGTAAAAACAACATGTGAATACTGCAAAATATTTTGCCACAAAATGACAGGCAAGAAATAGTAAATAGTATAAATAAATAAAAACAAATAACACACATATTCCTTTAAAAGCAGGGTAAGCAATTTTCTTCCAAAAAAGCTTCAGAAAACAGAGTCGGGCCGAATACCAAAACAAACTTGCCTACAGCAAATGCTGCGCCAGCTTAAAGGCCAAAGTAAACTTCAGCCATCTGCATTACATCATTTTCGTCATCAGGAGGGCTCACGGACACTCGAGCACCCTGTCTGCATGCTGGTAATTTTTTGAGACCGCACGGACTGTCCGCGTACAACAGTGTATGCACGAGAAGAATGCTGAAAGAGTGCAAGTCAAT
>JAUMHE010000055.1:13360910-13374909 GCA_032359235.1 Enteromius mattozi
ATGAAAACAGATACACAAAACACAGAGAGTTCACTTGGCGCTGCAGTGCCATCCAGTGGCCAGAGCTGGCACATCCAGCTTGATCACAACATAACATAACCCCCCCTCTAAGGAGCGGCTCCTAGACGCTCCGACCTTAGAAGCCGGAGGGCACGCCTTCCAAGGCGGGGCAGACGGCAGAGAAGCACACTCAGGCGAAGCAGGTGGATGTGACGCCCTCCGAGGCGGTGCAGACGGTGGGGACGCCCACCTGGGCCGACCAGACAGCGAAGAGTCCCTCCAGGATGAACCAGGTAGCGAGGATACCCTCCAGGGCAGACCAGACAGTGAAGAAGCCCACCAGGGCGGAGCAGATGGCGGGGAAGCCCATCTGGGTTTGATCAAACAAGGGAGACGTCCACCAGGGTGGACCAGACAGTGGAGAGTCCTTCCAGAGTGAACTAGGCAGTGAGAGTGCCCTCCAGGGTGGACCAGACAGTGAAGAAGCCCACCAGGGCGAAGCAGATGGCGGAGAAGCCCACCTGGGCCGATCAGACAGCGAGAAGGCCCTCCAGAGCGGAACAGGAAACTGAACTGAATGGAGGAGCACAAACAGATTAATAGCGGCCTCTTTGGCCGAGTTCATACCTGCAACTGGTTCGGGGAGAGGGGTCCCGGCAGCCAGGGCAGGTTCAGGTGAGGGGCTGACGGCTCCAGGGTTAGATTCAGTGCAGAGTGGAAGTTCAATAATCCTAATGACAGGCTCAGGGTGACATGACAGTTCAAAGGCCTCCGTGGCCAATCCAGGGCAGGGACTAGATTCAAGAGCCTCAGAGACTGACTGGGGGCAGAACACAAGATCAACGGCCTCCGTGGCTGATTCTGAGCATGGCAAAAGTTCACAGGCTTCGGGATGAGGCACAGGACGGGACAAACAGCTATCGGCCTCCTTGGCCGATTTGGGGCATGAGCCTTGACTAACGGCCTCAGTGGCCGGTTCTGAGCGTGGCAAAAGTTCTAAGGGTTCAGGGAGAGGCTCGGGACAGGACAAAAGGCTATCGGCCTCTGTGGCCGATTCAGGGACCGACAATAATCCAAAGGCCTCCATGGCCGGTTCGGGGCAGGGTGTGAGTTCACAGGGCTCAGTGATGGGCTCAGAAAAAGGTAAATGTTCGAAACTGACCTCCATGGCCGATACAGGGTCAGGCGTGAGCTCTGTAATGGGTCCTACTGACTGACTCGAAGGGTTTGCAGCCACCAGCGGAGCCCCTAGCGAATCCACAACCGAAATTGACATCGCAGGGGATAGTGCATCCACTGGCGGACCTTCCATGGTCAGAACCAGACAGAGCAGAGGCAAGAGACCGAGCTCTAGAGGATGTGCAGCCACCAGCAGGGCCTCGGAAGGGTCGACTGTTCCTTTCTGAGGTTGTGCAGCCACTGGCGGAACCTCTAAAAACTCTGGGTCACTTATAGGTTTAGGTGGCTCGGGTGGCTCGTGCCACAGCAGATCAAAATCCTCAAGGGATTCAGGCGGATTGGGCCAGGGCAGGTCAATGTCCAAAACAGGCTCAGGGGTGCAAACAGGCTCAAGGGGTTCAGTCCAGGATGGAGTTAGAGCACAAGGGGGTTCTGACGAACAGATAGGCTCCAGGGGTTCAGTCCAGGGCTGAGCTTGAGCAGAAGGGAGTTCTGGAGTCCAAATGGGTTCAGGAAACTCTGTGCAGGGTAAAACTAGATCACAAGAGGGTGCAAAAGAGCAGCTTGGCTCGGGAAATTCTGCAAGGGGCAGAGCTAATCCACTAAGGGGAGCTATGGAGCTAACTGGCTCGGGTAGCTCGGTACAGGGTCAAAACTAAATCACCAGGGGGTGCTAAAGAACCAACAGGCTCGAGAAATTCAGTGCTGGGCAGAACTAGACCACTAGGGGGAGCTAAAGAGCATACAGGTTCGAGAGACTCAGTACAGGGCTGAGTTAAACCACTAGGGGGTGCTAAAGGGTAAACAGGTTTGAGAAGCTCGGTGCAAGGCAGAGCTAGATCACTAGGGGGTGCTAGAGAGCAAACAGGCTCGAGAAACTGGGTGCTGGGCAAGATCAGGTCACTAGGGGGAGCTAAGGAGCTAATTGGCGAAACTGATGACAGAGGAACAGTCTTTACATTGACTTTGGGAGAGGTGGTAATAACTCCAGCTGCTTTCACTGTCATCACTTGAGGGTCTGCTATGCATGTTATCAGCCCCATGTGCTTATGAGCCCTTTTGTCTCCATACGCAATACTCACGACGTCCGTGGTAGCTGGTGACCAAGGCATAGGCTCCAAGGTGGTGGCCATTTTGTGTGACAGTGGGGTTCGCCGGATGGTGAGACGAGATCCGAGCCATGGGCTCGATGTGACGTTTATAGTGCGGCAATCATTTGATCCGTGATCGCGGGCGCGAACGTCCTCCTCTGCCTCCTCAACAGTAAAAAAGGAACCACAGCACAACAAAACATAGTCAATGAGCTGCTCTAAGGTCCATTCGGGATCGTCATCGGGCAGAGCATAAAGGATATCAGGATCCAGACCCGACAAAAAACAATCCTTAACTAAATCCTCCTCTGCTCTCACGCGGTGGCTGAGAGCAATGAACTCTTCCACATAGTCCTCTAGATAGCGTCCGTGTTGACGCAGTGAACACAGATGTGAAAATGAAACTGGTGAATAATCCTGTCAGCGAGGCGCTGAATAGTCTTTAAACTCACATGAGTCCTCACAACCGCTGAATACTTCGTGGCAGTTCATTCTGTCACAATCAGGATACGAGAAGTCGTGCGGATTTATGTGCAGGCTGATTTATTCAAGAGAACACAGTGAACAGACAGACAGAGTTGTTACCAGCAATCATACACATCAGGGGAGAGGCAGAAGGATGGTCAGAGTCCGTGGCGAGAGTCAGGCGAGGAGCAAACTATATCCAAGAGGGGCGAGGCGAGGTCGATAACAATAATCCAGATCAGAAAACACTCAGGGAAAACAAGAAAACTCGAACAGGGAAAACTCCAAACAACACTCCAAAACAGTACAATGAACCGCAATGATACAGAGACAGACTGGGGTTTAAATGCACCTGATAATTAGACTGTGGGGCGGAGACAGGAATGAAACACCATGACAACAAACACGAGGGGCGGAGACATGAGTGAAACACCATGACAACAAACACGAGGGGCGGAGACATGAGTTCATTGAGAAAGTCCGGGCATGAAAACAGATACACAAAACACAGAGAGTTCACTTGGTGCTGCAGTGCCATCCAGTGGCCAGAGCTGTCACATCCAGCTTGATCACAACATAACAATTAGATGATAAGCACTTCATTTAAGTAATCAGTTATACTGCTATAAATATCTCATTGATACGCATTACAAGCTATAAGAATTTAGTTGATCTTTTTTTAATTTTCACACAATGTGCTGATTTTTTTATTTCTGTCTTTGTTTACATCTGTATGTATTCCCCTTTAATTTTTTTTTATTTATTTTTAAGATGTAATACTTTCTTTTTTTAAGGATTTTAAAATTCTACGCTAGGAGCAACAAATATTTTAATTTCATCAAATCTTTTTTAAAGGGTACATTGGATGCCTATTTTCCACAAGTTAGTATAATTCTATGGTCTTATTAAATGTCTTCAAAATTGGTTACAATTCCTCAATGGTTGTGTAAAACAACAGGCCTTTAATCTTGTCAAAAACAGCTCTGTTCACAGCAACCTGCTTCGGTGCATAGCTCTTTAAATGCTAATGAGCTACTGCTCACCCCGCCCCTCTATTTATTTGGTGACAAATTACCATAAAAAACAAAACAAACTGCATGCTCAGTAGCTTTAATGCCGGAAGAAAATAAAGATGTTCACATCCAACTACAAAACACGTGTATTGTTTATGAGACGTTGTCACTAAAGCTGCTAATAGATATGTTAATATGGGATGGTCCATCAGCAGTCATGGGCGGGGCTTGAACAGTATGACATCATACTGCTCAGAAAATCAAAATGGCTTGATAATTAAGATGGTTTAGGTTTTAAGGGAGTAAAAAAAACTTCTTTTTTTATATGGAGGTTGTGTTAAAACACCGCTCACACATTTATATGCAAACACCATGTAAAATTAATTTGACATCTGATGTCCCTTTTAATAACAATTGCCCGCCTGTGGTTCTGACACACAGAATCAATGCTGCATCAAAAATGTCTCTAGCATGGCTGAATATTACATATTTTAGCACAAACCTGTTACAGAACTAAAGTGTATCAACACTAAACTGAGTACACTTCAGACATTCTACAAACTATTAGTAACTCTGTAACTACATGTCAACTAATTCTAATTATTTTGCAACTACATGTCTACTAACTCTAAGAGTAGATGGTTAGGGTAAGTTTGGGGTTAGTAGAATAAGTTGACATATACCTTCAAAGTTTCTGATAGTCAGTATGTTGTATGTTGTGGGCCCATCAAAATAAAGTATTAGAAGATATTAAGGAGACAGTCTACTAATACTCTAATGACTGCTAGTTGACATGTAGTTGCAAAGTTACCTACTGTTGGTAGAATGTCTAAAGTGGCCTATCGAAATAAAATGTTACCATTGATTTCTATAGAGAATTTGTCTCATAATTGATGAACTTTACACTGTTATTGAACTGGACTGAACCAAAACTGAACTGACAGAAGCTGAATAATCACACTATTGCCTTTATACAGCAGAATTTAAATTTGTCTCATATTTGAAGTGTGCATTATTTATTACCAAAACTACTATTATGTATTTAATAAAGCCTTATAAAAAAAGTGACCTGGCCTCATGTTTTAGTCTCTGTTCTGATTCTGGCACGCACTTTCACATGATCTGACATATAGGCTGTACTTTATGTGATTCTTCAACAGGCCATTTTAGCTCAGTCACTCATAGTTATTTAAAACTACGTCATGTTAGTTTAATAAGTGCCACGATTAATAACTATCTAGGCAAATGGATGTCATTGGAGTGAGTTTATGCTTGCTTTGTAGACCATACACAAGGTCGTTCCACATTGCTGAAGTACATAAAGAGACCACTTTGATGGAGAAACACACCTCACCCTCACACACACATATTACACCATCCTCTGTCCTCAAAGAGACCTCACGTCCTCACATCACATAGGAGTGGACATTTGAACGAAGGCTTGGCCAATCAAAGAAGCCTCTGTCTTTGACCAATAAAGACGTGTTTTGTCTGTGTGAATTAAATGCATTATAAACGGTTTATCACATCTGAAGGCTGGCTCACGGATGAATTCAGACAAACAAATGGGGTGGGATGTGAGGGGCCGGGACCGAGTTAAACAGTTTGTGTACATGTGTGTGAGTATGTGTCTAATAAGGGTGGAGCTGGTCTGGCTGATGGACAGGAACGATGCCGGAGCCAGACATTTCTGATGATGGCATCAGCGTTTTGACGGCAGACTGGAAAGTAAACAAATCTTTCTCCTCCGTCCATCTCGGCCCAGCCCGCTAATGCAAGCCTTGATCACTAGCCTAGGTAATGTCTGCAGGGTATGAAAAAGAGCAGGACACTGGCCATCCAGTAAAGCCCTGCGTGAAAACATTCAGGTTTATTTTGACAGCTCAGACAGTACATAAATTCTCACCGAGGCTGTAAAAATAAAAATATTTGGTGTTAATTTCAATCAAACTTCTCTACTGTAACAGCTACCGAAAGTACACCAACGCAGACAGGTCAAAATAAAATGGAAAGAGTTGTTTTGTCCTTTGCTTTTTTTCCACATCTTGTATGGTGCCTCGATTGATTAGCAGGACTCCGGGGAAATTTAGGTGTTTAGGGAATTATCATTAGGGAGGCACTTTAGCTGCATGAATGAAAAGAAAGAACAAGCTGTTTACTTCGGGTCCTAGAACCAGCACAAACCAGAACAAACCAGAACAAGTTGGTTAGCTGGTATGTCGATGGTTTAAAAGAGGGGTTTGGGAACTCCAGCTGGCTGACTAGCTGAAAAGCAGCTTGGTTAGGCGGGTTATATACTGTGTGGGATGATAGGAATGAAGCAAGGAAACAAACCAGTGACAACCAATAGAATTTTTTTGTTTGTTTGTTTTTTGAAGATGGAAAGTACTATATATATAAATGAAAAAGAAAAAATAATACTTTTTTTTAGACAGGATGCATTAAGCTGATAAAAAGTGACAGTAAAATTCATATATGAAGAAATTATGAAGTACATATTGTTCTCACTACAACAAAAGTATTCAAACCCTTTTATTACAATACTTTAGCAACCTTTATTTGCCAAGATAACAGCTCTGAGTCTTCACCTGTAATGTTTGAAGAACATCTGACAAGAGATCCTGGACCATTCCTTCATCCAATTCTCAAATGAATATGCTGGAGTTTTTTTTTGGATAAGAGCTTTCTTTTCTAGATTTTTCTTAAAACATTCCCGAACAACACTTTAAAATTGCAACCGCATAATTTCCAGTTTGCAAAACCTTTTCAGTCTCAAATACTAAAAATGCTATTTTCTTGAAACTACATAAAACCCTACAAAAAACAAAATGACCCCAAATGTTGACCCAACTATTTTTCCGAACAACGAATTTTATATTGTTGAAATGTTAAGGTGTTGTGAGTTCCCAGCATGCATTTCAAGATGAATTAATTATGCAGTTACTTTTATAGGATTATTGTTTTGCTGTTTGCTGAACTTTTTTGTTGATGTTTTGTCACTATTGGTATATTTGTTGTACTGTAATGTAAAGAGCTCATCTTTTTAACATTTGTTGATTGCCACTGTTCTTGAGGTTTGTGTATCTAGGACTAAAGTGTGTGCAATCACTAATATCCATTTCCTGGCTTTCCTAGTCTTGTAAGAAGCTTTATAAACAAAGACAATATGTGACTGGACCACAAAACCTTATGTTGCATGACTATATTTGAAACAATAGCCAAATAAAGATCATGTTCCATAAAGATATTTAGAGCATTTTCTATTGTGAATATATCAAAAATTTTTGATTGGTAATATGCAATGCTAAGAACTTAATTTTGACAACTTTAAAGGCAATTTTCTTAATATTTAGATTTTTTGCACCCTCAGATTCCAGTTTTTCAGGTAGTTGCATTTCAGTCCTGTCCTAACAAACCATACATCAATGGAAAGCTTATTTATTCAGCCTTCATATATATATATATATATATATATATATATATATATTGAGAAAATTAACACATACGACTGGTTTTGTGGTCCAGTGTCACATATTGTCTATGCATTAGACTAAGTTATCCACTAAGGTTTCTGTAACAATTAGCTGTTTGTCTTTCTGTGAATGTGGAGTGAAAAAAACCCTGAGAAAAACTGACTTCCAGAGTTTGCGGTCAGTCAGTGGGATCTGAACTGATGGACTCAGTCTGTGTGGCTCGTCTGACGCTGATCATAGGTGTCCAGTGATACAAACAATAGATGGCGTCTACACACTTGTCAAAACCACTCTTTAAAATGGTTATGTTTGGCAATACAGTTTACTTGTTTCCCCCCCAAAAATCCTAGATATTTCTCCTCTTGCCACCGCAGGAACTTCACAGTCCCATCCTAGCCAATAAACCGGATCTCTTTGAGCGGACACGCACTGACCACAACAACGTTAATCACAAAGCCAGCTGCACCCTCACATGAGCAGCTTCAGCTCCAGCAGGGTCATATCACATACGGAAATCATATTCAAGACTCCTCACATTACCATCCAAAACATTCTCATGCACATCATTTATCATCATCAACAAGAATCACAATATCCAAAACACACTGCAACCTGGAGCAGGCAATATGTCATTACAAACATTATGCCCTATACCACTAAAAAGCAGTTTTTAATATTCCAGAACAACCCAAGCACGCACAAAAAATAGTTTGCATATGTATGCTTGAAGTTTTCTTCAGACGTTAAAATGCAGAGGAAGTGAATGAAAAGCGTTTTGTTTGAAGCAAGTATGATTCAACACTTGCAAGCGGTGTCATTCTCTCCATCTCTGATATTCACTGCATTAAACACCGTCCAACATCTACACTGTGTGATCACTTTGCCTTTATTCAGTCTCTGTTTGTGCTCAATTTGAACAGGCTTGCCACCATCTTGGACGCCGTTTGCAGAGAGACCACATTTACGTCATGATACTCGTTGTGGCCCGTATTCAAACGACTCTCAGCGACGTGCAACTCCTATCCATGTACCGTAGCAGCTATCTTCTAAATTGCTTCCACACACCAAAAAATCCCTGCGTGATAAGTGTTAATACCTGCCATGCTATTGGATTAGATAGAGGAAAAAAAGAAAAAGTAATTTACATAATTTTAATTCCAGTAATTTACATAAGTTTGAAAAGCTCCTAAATGTTTAGTATCTGAATGCACTAAACTCTCAAAATATGCATATAAAACAGTTCAAAGAAACTGTAAAACGATTATAAATGCACATCTATGACTGCGCATCCTATTATTAGGCTAGTTTACTACATTGTCTAAGTTAATTTTGGTCACACTTTAGTTTGGGGTCCACTTCTCGCTATATGTAATAATAATAATAATTATTAACTAAAACCTTTAGCTCAAACTCCTAATTTACTGCTAATTTAGTATTTTGTATAGTTTTTGTTATTGGTAGGATTAAACAGGGATGTGAAATATGGTCATGCACAAAAAGGCATTAATATGTGCTTTATAAGTACTAATAAATAGCCAACATGCTAATAAGCAATTACTTAATAGTGTAGTTTAGAGAAGTTTGAATTTGTCATAAATGTATTAATAAATAATAAAATGCTTTTTAGCATACATATTACTAACATATTACTCCAAAGGATCGTTTATATGACATGGATGAATGAATGAATGAATGAACAGAATGTCAATTATCTTTTGCTGTAATATAAAAAATCATATATTCTTATAAAATGTGTAATATAAAATGTTATAATTTATGTGTAATATGAACATATATATATATATATATAGTAAAATTACATATTCTAATAGATATAATCTTGTTTTAAAATATTTATTATATAGTTCATGTCTTTATTATTTTTAATTATTATTTAATATATTTGAATAAACGTAATAATGTCAATTTCTTTTTTTACTTAACAATAATAACACTAGTAACACTAATATAGTATGCATTTTCTAATATATGTATTTATTACTACTTGAGATCTATAGCAACTCATAATGTTGCCTCTATATTCATACCAAAATTATTAAAAGCCCAGGGTAATAACAGAGCGTTATTACAGTGTTTTCTTACCCTGAGTAAGAGAGCATTGAGTAAGAAGTCAATCAGTGTTATAATGAATGTGTATGAGGAAACAGAGCTCAGTTCATTCACTCAGCTGCAGACATTATGAATATATTTGCAGTTTTAACACTATAACTATAATTTTTTTCTATCTTTATTTTTGCCCTGTACTACCCTAATTATCCATGTTTTTCTTCCACCTGATTTTGAAAGCTTCCCCCTCTTTCCACGGTGCTTTCATCTCAGTTTATAACCTCATTCTCTTTTGTTTTTAAACTATTTTGCTTTTTTGGTCATTCTCTCAAGTCTGTGCCACACCATAGCATTATTCCCAGCTCTCCTGTTTCCTCTCCACTGGTGACGCATCCACTCATTCAGAGGAAGTACAGGGAGGTTACACATTTTCTCTGAGCTCTCTCAAACCTCTTGGGTATACATTAAAAATTCATTCTAAGACAGGGGTTCTCAACCATTTAGACTCCATGGCCCACCTCTGTCCACAGACATTCATAGCTTGTGTAATTTCAATTTCAGGATTCTAGAAGAGCTGAATGTTCTTCGCTTTTTTTTAACAAATACATTTACATGACTTTTACAGGCTTTTGTGATTTACTGCATAACTATATGCTATTAAAAATAATAATATGCTCACATTTTCTACCCAATAAAACATTTTAGAACTATATATATATATTGTGGCGGGAAGAGATCAGCGTCGCCCTGGCAACCAACGAAAGACACTTGGAACCCATCATCTCGGGCCAATCGGTCACGGCCGGACCAATATAAAGGGAGCACCCAAACACCGCTAAGATGAGCAACGACTCCAATGCAGACGTGTGTGATACTTACCCGCTCTCTTTCACTTACCTTACAGACTCGCCGTGACCGAGGAAGCCCGAGACTGCAACCACTGCACCGGAGCACCGATCACCGACACCTGGGGAAAAGGAAAGGAGAAAAGAGGGATTATCACTCAGCGCACACCATCACCACGGACACTTTACATTTCTGCTCACCTTGTGTATCAATAAATCCAACCTCCGGGGTTTGTTCTTCACTGCACTTCTCTTGTCATGTCGTGTTCTCTAGCGCCAGTGGCGACACTGGTGGAGAATGCGGGCAATTACACTGGCCTGAGACACTGACAGACAGGGAATTCACACGCTTCAACCACCACCAACCCCACTGGTTTTCACCGCCGTTATTTTTTCTTCTGTTACAGACGAGCGGTCCTCCCCAAAGAAGAAATGGAGGAATTGTTGAAGCAGCTCACCGAAGTCAGCATCCACCAGCACCATTGTTATGAAAGACTCATCGAACGTCAAGAACGGATGGAGGATCATCTGGCCGAGCTCCGCTTTTCGGCCACCCAAACGAGCCCGCTGCCTGACCCCTGAGTGACAGCCAGCCACCTCCTACCGAAGCTAACAGCTGACGATGATGTCGAAAGTTATCTGAGGATGTTCGAAACCACCGCTGAGATGGAAGGATGGCCACAAGACGCCTTGGCTTGGGTGCTGGCTCCTCTGTTAACCGGTGAAGCTCAACAAGCATATTTTTTATTACCCTCAACTGTTAATCGCAACTACACCGAATTAAAAAGAGAAATTCTCTCCCGAATGGGACTTTAACCCACCGCCGCTGCACAGATTTTCCATGAATGGGAGTTCAAAGCCCGGTTGCCAGTCCGAGCCCAGGCGGCAGATTTGATGAGGCTGGCGGAGCACTGGGTGCTGGATGGGGTCCCCACGCCACGACAAGTCACCGAGAGGGTGGTGGTCGACAGGATGCTTTGCGCGTTACCCCGAACCATGCAGCAAGTGGCTGGAATGCGGAGCCCAAAGAATCTGGAAGAAGTCATTGAGGCCATCGAGCTGGCGGACGCGGCTTTCCACCGGGAGCTTGGGGAGAGAGCGCCGCTGTTTCCCCGGAGGGTGGTCCAGGAGCGACACGTGCCGGAGGGCACCCCTCGCACAGTACGCAGGCCGCCCAGTCCCCGTGACGAACCTATGCCGACGGACCCCAATGTGTCAGCCACCAAACCGTGGATGGCAGGCTATGCAGTTCACCGGATGGCGCCGAAGGGGACGCCACGCATTCAAATCGAAATCCAGGGACGGATGTATCAGGCTGTGCTGGATTCCGGCAGCGGAATCACATTACTTCGCCCAGATGTATTGGGACCCCGGCCAACCACATCCTCTTACCTGCCTGTCACTTGTGTGCACGGAGACACATGCTGACTTCCTGCCCGAACCGTGAAGATAAAGGAAGGGAACGAAGAGAAAGAATTAGAAGTGGGAATTGTAAGTGAATTACCTGTTCCTGTAAGTGAATTACCTGTTCCCGACGCCGAGTACAGTCACGGGGGCTGGAGCCCAGACCAACATTCACGACGACGGACAGTGGGAGAGACGGTGAGTCCCCCTCTCGTAACACTAATGTCTTTCTTGATGTTTTCCAGCAGATTACGGGAAGGGGAGCCTTTGAAAAGGCACAGCGGGAGGAAGATCGGCTCAAGCACTGCTGGGGCCAAGCTCGAAGGATTGAGGACCAGGAGGTCAGCTACTTGTGGTTCCAAAGACCCAAACGGAGACAGTTCTGGAGTTAGCCCACTCTCACGCCATGGCCGTTCACCTGGGAATTCAGAACACGCTAAGCCGGATCCGAGACCGGTTCCACTGGCCCGGCATGGAGGCAGAGGTGAGGAGGTTTTGCGAATCGTGTCCCACGTGTCAACTTACCTCTCCACAGAATACTCCCTCCAGTCCGCTCATTCCATTGCCCATAATTGGGGTGCCCTTCGAGCGAATCGAGATGGATCTCGTAGGGCCGCTGCCGAAGTCTGGCCGGGGGCACGAGCACATCCTGGTCATCGTGGACTACGCTACCCGCTGCCCAGAGGCAATACCCCTTCGCAAAGCCACCTCCAAGGCCGTTGCCAAGGAGGTGTTCCTGCTAGTCAGCCGTATGGGAATCCCAGCGGAGATTCTGACCGAACCGGGGGGGGGAGAGATCAGCGTCGCCCTGGCAACCAACGAAAGACACCTGGAACCCATCATCTCGGGCTAATCGGTCACGGTCAGACCAATATAAGAGGAGCACCCAAACACCGCTAAGATGAGCAACGACTCCAATGCAGACGTGTGTGATACTTACCCGCTCTCTTTCACTTACCTTACAGACTCGCCGTGACCGAGGAAGCCCGAGACTGCAACCACTGCACCGGAGCACCGATCACCGACACCTGGGGACAAGGAAAGGAGAAAAGAAGGATTATCACTCAGCGCACGCCATCACCACGGACACTTTACATTTCTGCTCACCTTGTGTATCAATAAATCCACCCTCCAGGGTTTGTTCTTCACCGCACTTCTCTTGTCTTGTCGTGTTCTCTAGCGCCAGTGGCGACAATATATATGAGTAATATCTCCATGTGATCTCCTGGTTAAAAATACATTGATAAAAATAAAAATTTAAATTATACATAATTATACATATTATATATATTTTAACCAGGATATCTGAATGTGATTTCAACAAACAAACACATACATAGGTACATAAATATTTTTCAGTTATATATGACTTGTGCTCTTTTCCATACAATGGGATTCAATGGTGACCAGCGGATATCAAGCTCAAAAAATGACAAAATCCTAAATAAAAGTATCACAAAAGTGGACCATATGAAATAATGCCTATATATCCCTTTTGCAGAAGAAAATAAAATAATTTATGTCTGAAGCAGCATAAGGTTAAGTAAATAATGCAAATGTTTTTTGGGGGAGACCTGTATCCCTTTAAGCACTATAAAACAGGAGGCAGGAAACACAAAGCAACTTTACAAGCAAGACCCATTTTCAAAGACCATGTCTATGTTTCCCCAAAAGCATTATAAGCCTAAGCAGATTGAAACCATTGGCATGAACGCTTTCTATTTACTCTTACAATGCTTTTGGGGAAACGCAGCCCTGGTTTGTGAAAATAGGTCTTAATTGTAAAGCTGGCTTGTGTTTCTTGTCCAAAATTTAGCTAGTGATGAAATAATACTGCAACATCATTCTGAAAATACCCCACTGTCCTGTTTAGTCCCCAAAGCCAGTGTTGCACATTCTTGTGAATCCAGGACTAATAAATAGACTCTGCTCCATCAGCCTGCTGGAAGGCTACAGGGAAGACAAGCTGCATAAATAAATATCACTGCTCAAAGAAATCAAAACCAACGCTATGCACCATGTGAACTGATCAAAGAGACTGCCGCCTTCAGTTTTTGTTGGCCAAATAAAGAACATTTGAGAATCTGAGGGTCATGCACACATAAAAATGATGGTGGCATTCCCACATGTCACAGTGCACTGCTCTAGAGCCTTAGTCTCAGATTCATTTACAGTTTAGATATTTTAACATTACTCACTTTTTAGACTACAGTAGTTACTTTAACTAGTGTGTCGTATAATAACTTCAAATATGAATCCAGGTGGCTTTTTCCAAATAAGGCTCCAGACCACAAAAATAACTGGGGAACAATAGCTACTAAAAGTAAACCATCTTTACACTGTAGAGGTGGCATAGAAGCTGCATCTGAAGTGGCATTTACACTAAATATAGTTTCCTGAAACGCATTTCGGGAGGAGGGGCGCGAAGGCAGTCGTTTACGATCTCCGCCTCCCTAATCTTC
>JAUMHE010000055.1:13375801-13409964 GCA_032359235.1 Enteromius mattozi
CCTAGGGCTATTCACCCTAGGGCTCGGCAGCCCTTCCAACCCTGAGCATTCTCCCCGAGCAGCACGCCAAACAAGCTCCGCTTTATTCGAATGCCGACAAGCTCGAACTCGTGAATTGTTTTTAAACTGTTTAATGCAGCTTGGAGGGGGCATGAATGCATTTACATACTAATTACAATTGCAGAAACAATGCTATGATATGAGAAGCAAAAAAAGGGCATGCAAATGTTAAATATTAAAAATGTAAATATATTGTTAAATATAAAATTACATTATACGCTCTTTCAGGGAAATGTTTAAGGCTGCTCTAATGCTGTGTTTCATTTAAAAAGCACCAAAGCAGCATCCAAACTGCCTTTGATAACAGGTTCAGGTGAGTCAGACAAGGCATAGTTTGGTTTGTCTTTACACACAATTACACATTCTATAACAATTTCTTGACTTGGCAGAAGATTTCTTCAAATTTGGACACTTTTATTTTAGTTTTTAGTTCTATAAATATCAGACTTGTGCAATTCGTTTTTTGTTTCGTTTGTTTGTTTTTTAATTTATGAATTATATGTAGATTTTATTGTTTTACTCATCCCAATCCACATCTTTAATTATTTAATAAACAATAATTTTTAACATTTAAAACAATATCAAAAATTTATCTCAATTTTATCAAACTGATTTCTAAATGAATAAATCAATAAATAAATATTTTGCTTTAATATCAGGTAATATTGAGAGTTGCTGGCCCCCAATGATTTATGGAGAAAAAAATTGTTTAGTTGCACACATTCTTCAAAACGTTTTCTCGTGTTCAGCGAATGAAAAGCAAAATTCATACAGGTTTGGAACAACCTGATGGTTAGCAAATGATGATTTACAATTTACATTTGTGGGGGTAAATTATCCCAAAAATAAATAAATATATAAAAATTGCTAATGGGTTTGGGAAAATATTAAAACTAATGAACATTGGTTATAAGGACATTGACAATGTTTTTTGAAAACAGCTGTTATTGTCATACCCTTTGCAACATTCAGTGTTTTTGCCATTTTTATTGAGATGAAAACAATTGAGAAACAAATAAATAAATAATATTCAACAGTTTTTTTTCCTTTTGTTTCCCTGTCTATAAAAACAGTATAGATTTTATTGTTTTACAGTTGTCCCCAGTGTATTTATATGTCATTTTAATGTTCATTTTTTAAAATAAGTGTGAAAATAAAATTAACTTTAAGAGTGAAAAGAATGTTTTAAGAGATTATTTCCTTATTTCCTAAAGTTCACAGGGCCATAAAAACACACATATTAACATTTGTTTTTGCTTAAACATCAGGTAATATTATGGAATGGCTAATGTTTGTGCATGTGTGTGTGTGTAGCACTAGAGCATATCTACATGTGAATTTATTATGCGTTTCAGTTCATTGAGTGCACAGCTTTTCAGCTCCTCATTCTGCCTCTCACCCAACAGTCAGTGCTGTGTGCTGTGATGAAGGGCCTTTCATATAAACCACGACTATGAGGATGTAAATACATGAACTACTGTGTTTCTCTCTTTCGTATAAAGGCTGATTGTTGTTTTTACCGGACTGGTGGCCATTTTATTCCCAGTCCTTAGTGCTGTTTAGATTTGCACACATTTTGAACCCATTTAAAACTACTCATGAGCTAAAAGCAAACACAAAGCTCACATAACCAAGCAGTACTTATGGAGTGAACATATGCAAAGGGCCTCATTTCTATAAGCGTTTCCTCTTGGCAAGACTCAGGTGTGGGGGAACTTATCACTACTACATGCAGAGAGGAACCATATGAAGCCACTTAAGAATTTATCAACACACTTGAAATGTAGTCTCTCACGTTCTCACATTAGGTTTCCACAACAACACAACTCATCAGTGTGATTCTGGAAAAAAAAAAGGGAAAAAGCAAAGTGAAAAACTAGCATGTGTTTCCACTCTTTGCGTAATGGCAGCGATTTCCCCCTGCATATAGATAGTTGCACTGCTGCAACCTGCGCAGTGTGTGTTAAACATTTGCTTTATGATCTCATCCTTTCTTCTACAGAAAAGAAGAATCGCTGGTGGGATTTCACAGGATGATTCCACCCTTTTCTTCACATATCTTAAGGGCTTTTTATTATTTATTAGATTATTGATTTTCTAAATGGTAACTGGGAATTAAGACATAGAGCCCAGCCTTCAAAACAATATAATCCTGCATACCAAGGGAAAAAAAAATATGAAAAAAACATATTTTGGTTCAGGAGACACAACAGCAAAAGTAGGAAAGGATCTAAAGCATGCAGGAAGAACAGGATCAACTATAAAAAAGACATTTCTTAAAGTCTGCATGAAATCAAAATCAACAATACTTATTTTGTTAGCTCACTTTTTCAGCAATTTTTTTTGTGGTACACAATTTATTCGTGCAAGTCAATCCACACACACAAAAAAAGATTGCCTTTGTAATCTTTAATCCAAATCTGAAAATGCTTCTCTCCTCTGAAACAACAGGCCTTCTCTGATGACATCAGTTTGACAACTTGGGCGTGAGCGTAACATTCTTAACCACGCCTCTCCTACAGTCAGTGTTCATTTCTGAATCGCAATTAATCAGATCCAAAAAAATTGTTACATAATATATGTGTGTGTACTGTGTATATTTGTACACACACATACAGTAAATACTTAAAAACAACCCAGGCTTATTGGAAATGCGTGCCTCTACATGCATTTCTGCAACCCCGTAATTACGTACCTTACTGCATGTTTCGCTGCAGTTTCAAAGTGAAAATGTCCAATGAGTGATGCTAAAACACACGTTTAATGCGTAACCATGGCACATTTGTATTACGATGGTACAGGTACATATTGCAGTGTTTTTATAATGGTGCTCGAGGTATGTTTTGTGGCTGTTCAGAATTCAAATATCCAGTGAGTGTCGTTAAAGATTAATGGTGTTGGTAATATCCCCTACACCAAACCCAAACCTAAACCTACCCGATACTGTTAACAAATGCAAAAGTAATGTAAAAATGTATTCGCTGATGCAGTCATGCTATTTTTACTTCCTTACACTGATTTGATCTGTTTTGTTGAACTGTTTTACTTTGTATTCGAAGTGAAACGCCATATTATGTGAGCTACCGAGTAAACCTACTGAACTAGAAAACTCATACATATGAAGCTGTAATATGCAACAACAACGTTCAGAAGTATCAGTTTTCAAATCGTGCAAGATGTTAAAAATATTTTGAAGTCATAACATAACATTCTGCAACTAATTGTGTGAAAATTCGCCTTTATTAATCAAAAATGTACCTGTAAATCATACTTTTGTGTGAAAAGGAATAAAAGTTGTGGGAGTTTTACTGCCTCTAGTGTTCATTTCAACTGGAAACGGCAGCGATTTGTATTTACATTTTTTCAGTTTTGCAGAAATGTATGAAGAGGCACGTATATTTTTCCAATGAGCCTAGGTTGCTTAGAAAATATGTACAGGTATTTACATGTATATATTTATATTAATTTAATTTATATAAAAATATATTTAATATATATATATACATAACATTGTTCTTAAATAAATACGTGCATGTGTGTTGAGCATATATATAAATATATATTTATATGTAATAAATATACATAGTAAACATAAAATGTCAACAGTTTTTTTGATTTTAGATGCAATAAATCGCAATTAATCATTTGACAGCAATATATAAATACATGGGGAGTATACGTATCAATGTGTCTTCTGGTGTGACAGCAAAAATGAAGAAAAAAAAAAACAGAAGAAAGAAGAAAACCTCTAACAATGAAGATAAACCTCCCTCATGCTATGTGTAACTCTAAGAATGAAGATACAGAATATATTTCTCATGTTATTTGCATGTTATGTTTTTTCTACATTTTTGCTATCACACCAGGACACAGTCCAATTCTTATTTGTCAACTACCCATATATAGCAGAAGAAATTCATACAGGTTTGGAACAACCTGATTGTTAGCAAATGATGACACAATTTTAACTTTCTGGGGGGTTAACTATCCCTAAATAAATAAATAAATGCTAAATGGTTTAGAAAAATACTAAAACTAATGAACATTGGCAATATGTTTTTGAATGCGACTGTGATACCCTTTGCGACCTTCAGTGTTTTTACCATTTTTATTGAGAACGCAGTGAAACATGAGAGGAGAGGAGGAGAATGAGATCAGGAAATGACACGAGCCAGGTTTGAGCTCAGGTTGCTCGCAAAAGTGTCAACCACGCGCTCAAAGTCTGGCTAGTAGATGTCATACCTACAACATCTGGATGCAAAAATAAAATCTCTATTCAGCTGCATTCAACTGGCTATTCAACACAAATATGTTATGATATTATAGCAGATGTTTTACCAGTTTCTGGTTTTATTTTAGGTCCTTGAAAGTGTGAAATGGACTTTTCCTCATCTGCTGCCTTTGATGTCAAAGCAATAAAATTAGTGACATCTAGTCATTTCCCTTCAGCGCCAAAGTAATAATTCACATGGAATTTAGAGCAACTGGCATTGAGACAAATGTAAAAGCAAACCAAGAGCTTTCTCCAGGTATTTGTCTTGGTGCAGCTACATGTAGATCACAAACAAAAAACGATTCAAATCTTAAACATATTTGGGAAATGAACCCAAATGCACTTTCAGTGCACTCTTCTGTGAAATATTATTACATAATATAAAGGACAACATCCTGAACAATGGTTTGGTTTTTGCATTTTTCTCTGTGTGTTTCCTTGTTTTTAGAAGGGACTGTTACTGTAGGTAACATGACATAATGGTTTATACAGTTAAACTGTGGTCTTTTCTGAGGAGTGAACCACAAACTCATTTGACTCTGGTGTTGAAACAGTATTTTTCCCTGCTGTGTTGAAACGTGCAGACGGATTGACCAACTGAGCTCCACAAATCATGTGGATTTTGACTCTAGCACGTCTCTGAGCAATTACTGGATAGATCTGCTTGAGTGCTTATAGATAGTTTGGCCATCATTCCCAAAGCTCCATTATGCAACGAGGGGAGAGGTACGCTCCTGAACTTTGATACATTGACTTGTTTCTTGCCAAGCTACAGTGGTTGGATCAGTCATGACAAAAACAAGAGTGAAACAAACTGTCTCATAACATCGTGTGGTGCACGTACATGTCCTTACTCTTATTTCGGGTCAAACTGTCACTGGACTTTGACTTCATGACTAAAGAATGTGTCCCCACATTTCAACCCATGGGTGTGCTTTTTCACATGAATGCTTTCTTTATGTGTTTTTTATTGATTAATAAATAATATACAAAGTTTTGAATTAGTAGGCCTAAGGGTTTATCTTTTTCAGCTTACTTTTATTTAGTAAGGACACTTTTAATGGATCAATACATGATTAATGTTACAAAAAAAAAAAAACCTTGTGAAAAAAAAAAAAAAATGTGTATCATGGTTTCCACAAAGTTATTGTAAGAAATGTTATTTAAGCAGCAGATCAGTATATCAGAATGATTTCTGAAGGACCATGTGACACTGAAGATTAGAGTAATGATGCTAAAAAATTCAGCTTTTCATCACATGAATAAATTACATTTGAAATATATATATTACAATAGAAAACTGTTATTTTAAAGTGTAATAGTTTTCCAAAATATTACTAACTTTTTTGTATTTTTGATTAAATAAATACAGCCTTCGTGAGCGTAAGAAACTTATTTCAAAAGCATTTAAAATATTTATTATTATTATTCACTATTTAGAATAAAAAATGAAAACCATGAAATGGGTTAAAACTATTATATTATTATTATTATTATTACTAAATATACTGCAATAAAAAACAGCTATTTTAAATTGTAAAAGTATTTCACAATGTTAGAGTTTTTTTCTGTATTTTTATTTACAAAATGCAGCCTTGGTGAGTATACGACACTTATTTCAAAAGCATTTAAAATATTTACTATTATTCACTATTTAGAATAATAAAAATATAAACCATGAACAATTAAAAACTTTATTATCATTATAATAATAATTATTATTATTATTAAATATATTGCAATAAAAAACAGATATTTTAAATTGTAAAAGTATTTCAAAATATTAGAGTTTTTTCTGTATTTTGTATTAAATAAATGCAGTCTTGGTGAGCATAGGGGACTTAATTCAAAAGCATTTAAAATATGTATTATTATTATTATTATGATTATTATTATTATTCACTATTTAGAATAATAAAAATTAAAACCATGAAACAATTAAAAACAATTATTATTATTACTAAATATACTGCAATAAAAAACAGCTATTTTAAATTATAAAAGTATTTCACAATATTACTGTTTTTTCTTTATTTTTTTTTATTAAATAAAGGCAGCCTTTGTGAGCATAAGAGACTTATTTCAAAAGTATTTAAAATATTTATTATTATTATTATTATTATTATTATTCACTATTTAGAATTTAAAAAATGAAAACCATGAAACAATTTAAAACAATTATTATTATTATTATTCTTCTTATTATTATTATTTATATTGCAAAAAAAATGCTATTTTAAATTGTAAAAGTATTTCACAATATTACAGTTTTTTCTGTACTTTGTAAATGCAGTCTTGGTGAGCATAAGGGACTTAATTCAAAAGCATTTAAAATCTGTATTATTATTAAGAATAATAGCAAATTTAAACCAATCAAATAACAAAGCTTGAATTAAAGGCATTTCCATACTGATTCCTGATTTTTCTTTACTATGACAAACATTCAGTACATGAATGAATGAATGAATGAATGAATGTGCAAGTGTGACCAAACTTTCAACTTGTAATGTATGTTTCAGAAAGTAAATAACAAAACAAAACATAAAAAAACCACACTGCAAAATCAAAATGCCTACTACTTTGTTTACATACAGTACCCTGTGGGGACAGGCCAGATTTAGAAAAGTGTAATGGTACGAAAGTATATAATAATAATAATAATAATAATAAAGAAAAGTTAGCTGAGGTAGAGTGGGAGGGACACACTGTTTTGCTCTGAACGTTTCCTATTTCCTTCAGCGCTCTTGATTAGCCTCCCATGCTAATGGAGAATTTCCTGTGTTAAGAAAACGCCACTCAAACAAACCGAGACAGGGCAATACTAAATTACACACAAACAGGCTAGTCACGACATGCAGCCTTGAAATATCAAAAAGAGAGAGATATCAAAACAGCATGCAACGTTTCAAGCCGACATTCTTTTGGACATATGGAAACATTGGCTTTAATAACTTCAGCTATTGAAGAAAAACGTTTTAATGTTTGACATGGATTAATATACATTATTTTCTTGGTACCATATCCAATTTTGAGAGGAGCAACACATGGAAATATTAGTAAAGGTTTTATTCAAACAAACGCATCGAAATCACCTGCCGCTGAGTTTCTTTTGATTCCAACCTGAGATGTAATTCTCTAGATTAAATCATATTTTCTGTTCTGTTTGTTTTGTAATATGCGGCTCACTGGTTTTGAGCAATCACCTGACCGGCATATTTTAGTGAAATCTGACACTTGCCATATACCATCATAGTATGTTGATTTTCCTAGTGGATTCCTCAGAGAAGCTAAATGCCAATCATGTCTGAGAGGCCAATCAGAGCAGCCTAGTTGTGGTATAATTTAGCACATCTTTTTTTAACTTCAGCAGTTTCCACTCCATAGTACTTTTTTTTTTCCTCGGATGTCCTCTCTTGACCAATACCACATGCCACACATTCAAGTTTAAGCAATCTCACTCTCTAAATTGGATTTGAACCTTCCTTTCATCCTTAATTCCACTTTTCTCACTCTGCTTTCCCCCTTCAAGGAACGGGATCACGTCCCTGTTCCGCAAAGAGGACCGTCTCTAATTTGATCCTGACGTGCGCAGACGTTTCCATGGCAATTAATGAAACAATCCCGAAACAAATTGGTGGCGGGTGTATGATAAACAAGCGGACTAAGGCGTTCTGACTGTGCTCATAACTTACGGCTGAGCTTGATAGCATCTAGCTAATTCGAGGAGGCCTGCTCTTTGTAAACGGCATTTCCACCCTTTGAAGGACAGAGTTGCAGTCTTGTAAACTTCTTCCAATCCGGCTAGGCTCTTCTAAGGCAATGAGGGAGACGGGAGGCCGGACAGATGTGGGAAGGGTCAAGGAAACGGAGCAAAACAAATTTACGAGGCATAGGGACTATGTGGATGCTGGGGAGATTATAGCTTTGAGTTTGCCTGCAGTGATAAAGAGCTTTTCCTGAGTCATTACTGGGATGATGTGAATGTTCTAGAAGGACGGTTCTCAAGTGCTTCTCCACTAATAATCAAGGCTCTTTTTGCTGGTGCTTTAGTGTTGAATTACAATAAAAATAGACTTTCGTGGGAGCACCGTGATCAAGCGCACCTCTTGAGGTTCCTTACATAACCACAAGAATGTGGACACCTGGACTGAACTTCACTTGCTGAACGTTCTAAAGCATTAATATTTCACTCTAATTTTTTTAAGCATTGGACTTAAACAGTTAGTTCACCCAAAAATGAACATTCTGTCATCCTTTACTCACCCTGATGTTGTTTCAAACCTTTCGTGCAAATTCGAAACATAATTGAAGATATTTTTTTTAATGAAACCTGAGAGAATTCTCTCCCAACATTGGAATTTCATTTCACCAAAACTTTCCGGCTTCAAAGAGTAATGCAAATAAATTGAGTGTTCTAATCCAAGTCCTCTGAAGATACACAGTGGTTTTATATGATGAATAGATTTCATTTAGGTTTTTATTCACAATCAACATTCATTCATCGAGAACATAAAATATAAAGCTCACCGTACTTGCCTGATAAGAGTTCACCCAAAAAAACGAAAATTCTGTCATTTATTACTCACCCTCATGTTGATCAAAACCTGTAAGACCTTTGTTTATCTTTGGATCACAAATTAAGATATTTTTGATTAAATAAAAGAGTTTTCTGACCCTGCATAGACAGGAATAGAAATACCACATTCCGACCCAGAAGGTAGTAAGGACATCTTTAAAATAGTCCACATCAGTGGTTTAACTGTAATTTTATGTAGTTACGAGAATGCTTTTTGTGCACAAAGAAAACAAAAATAACTTTATTTAACAATTTATTCTCTTCCGGGTCATTCATCCACTATGCGCTCTGGCATAAAACCTGTGTGATACTCTCATGAAATACACTATTTTGCCAATGTGCTTACTACCTTTCCGGGTCTTGAACTTCGTAGTTTCATTCACGAGTTTGCGCTTCCTTATGATAACAAATAAGCGTGTTTGGCGTGCTGTCCAGGGGGCACGCAGGGAGATCGGTGGACTCCGAGCCCAAGTAGTTTGAACCCTAGCGAGGGCTGAGCTCGGCGTCCGGCTCAAACCCCACATATCCCCCAGGAAGGTGCAGAACGAGGTGGAAGAAGGAGCGGAGGAGGGATGCGTAACGAGATAAGAAAGGGAAGGAAGTGAGCTTATTTAAAGGAGGAGGCTTATGAATTTGATTGGACGGAATAGAAATGGATTGATTGAGTAATGCGGTGCCAGCCATGGCTAATCATGCGTGCGCGCTCCTCCCGAAATTTATCAATATCACTTGTTGTCTATGAAGAGTCCGAAGAGCTTGTATGAAGTATGAAGTATGAAGAGCTTTAAAGCTCTTGGATTTCATCAAAAATATCTTCATTTGTGGTCTGAAGTTGAATGAAGGTCTTACAGGTTTGTAACAACAAGAAGGTGAGTAATTAACAAAATGTTCATTGTTTGATGCACTATCCCTTTAAAGGTTCTTCACTGAATCATCGATGCCAATAAAGAACTTTAAGAGAGTGCACTAGATGTTGGAGCATGACTTGACGTTATTCAGACACAAGAGTTTTATTGAGCCAATATTTGTTCTGTTTCATTGTGTTTATGCTTTGACAACGAAACTTGGATGCAGTGGTAAAATTCCTACCTTTAGAGTTTCTTCTGTAGTGAATGATTGTAATCTTTATGTATTTCCATTTAAGTTTTCATCATCAAATACTACACTACATGATCAAAGAACACTGATGTTGAGTGGAAGTGTTGCTGTTTAAATTCATAACAAAGTCATTCAATAACGGTTTCTGTCTGGTTTTTGTGCAGATCAGAGAAGTTCTTCCTATGAACTTTGGTGTGCCCCATTCTAGTATGTTTGATTTTATGTACTTGTTAGTTAAGGGTGTAGTTAAAACAGCTGAAATGGATTGCTAAAAGTACGTGTTCACATACTTTTGATCATGTAGTGAAATATTTGATGATAAAAACTTCAATAAAAATATAAAGTAATATATATATATATATATATATATAGAAATATATAATCATTCAATGTATGAGAAACTCTAAAGATAGGAAGTTCACCACTGCATACAACTTGCTCTGTCAAAGTAATAAACACAATGTAAGATAACAAATATTGGCACAGTGAAACCATGACCAATAAAAGTGAAGGAATCCGACTGTTTTGCCAAAAGATTATCAGATGATTGCACCAAATATATTTTCAACGATCACTGTGCTTATCAGTCATTGGCTCAGAAACCCAAACACAGCCCAACTAATGGCTAGACCATTTTGGTCACTGTTATCCAATCAAGAACAAGTTGTGTCAGTCAGTACCTCAATGTATCCAAAAATTCAATTTAGCCGACTTCATCAAAGGCTTATTTAATCAATGCACAAAGACTAACCAAGTTAAAATGTAATTTTGCCAATATCAGTCAGGAGCCGTATCTATTGACTCTTATTTGACAAGCCAAGCATGCCGCTTCTAAAAGTTTATTTGGGCATGAAAGCAGCGAGGTGAACTTTTTAAAGAGCCACTGGCCGTCAACACCTCAGGCTGTGCCAGTCTTCACCCCAGCCCTCTGGACATCTACCACAGCCAGCTATGGCACGTTCTCACGCACAGACTAATGACCACCTGCCAAGTCTGTCAGCTCCAACACTTACTGCTGCGGTTCCCATTGACAACCCTAAAACACACACACACACACACAGAACAAGAAAACACTCAGATGCATGAGAATACAATTACAAATATGTGCTGTTTCTATATACGACGAAAAAAGCAATATGCCCTTTATTTGTCGTCTCAAAGGATATCCCTTTAAACGCTCCCATTGGAGAAATACTGCCCCTCCTCTGGGCTTTTTACTGTTTCCTTCAAAGGGAGTGTCCACCGTCCTCCGAAAAGGGGTGTAACGAGTGCTGACAGAAGCTTTCCAATTTACATACTGTTCACTGCTGCCTGCACACTGAGCAGGGGACATCTGTACATTTGGTAACTTCACTTATGTTGCAACACTAAAACCTGCTAGTTCTGAAGATTAGCGAATTATGAAATAACACAGGTTAACATAAAATATTAAATAAATAATATAAAAAAAAATATATGGATTTAAATAAAGGTCTAATTTGGTCAAATTGCATTAAAAACTTTGAAAATATCGTTTAATTTGTTATATAATCCAAATATTATTTAAAAAAATAGAAAAATAAATAAGAACTGAATAGTTTTAAAAAGTTCTATCCAGTAATACAGGAGGCACTTTGTCCATTGTGAATTGGTTGGATCTTTATTTTTTGCTAATTCCTATAATCAGTTATATATATATATATATATATATATAAATCCCTTTAATATAGGTGCATTAAAAAAAAATCATTACTATTTTAAATAAGGATAAAATTCAATGTTACTTTATTTACTGCATTTATTTATTTTTTCATTTTTTTTTTTGTCATTTTCTTCACAGAATAAATGTTTTTTTAGCAATTTCATTGCGAAAAATTTAACACTCATTTCATAAGCATTCATCTGATAAGGAACAATATTCAATACAATAAAATATATGCTTAAGAAAAAAACAAAATAAAATTCCAAACCCTGACTTCCTTTTTCATGCTCATTTTCAGTATATATGCTTGAAAATGTATGTTTTTTATGACCTTCCCGGTGCCCTTCAAACAACTACTCCCTACCATTTGAAATCTCACTTAAGAGAAAAACGTGGAGCGAGAGAGAGAGGAGAGGGGGCACCTGTGCATTGTCATCAATCAAAATAAAGAGACTGTAGAAGAGCTTTTATTGCTCAATCCAATTAAGCCCTTAACAAGTTCAGATGAGCCTCTTGCTAATGAGTCACTCCACTTCCACAGAACATTCATTACCCCGCTCGCTAATGGACTCGGAGCCAGCAGTGACCACTCAAACCCACATGTCCTGCGCCACATTGTGAATACGGTGTGAGAAAAGTGTTATGTACTGAATTCTACTAACTTTTACTGTGTCAAGCTTTTTTGTGTGTTCTAGTTTTATGTCCATATCATAAAGTTTATCCATTACCTGGAGATGATATGAAATGGCATCACACATTTAAAAAAATAATATATACCCTAATAAAAATCTAATACGTTTAAAATACATTTATTTTATAGTTTTTGAAGTAGTTCAGTACATATTGCTTAAGACTTTCTGATATAAAGATTATAAATAAACATATTATTATTTACTACCTGTGCACATGCTAATTTCTTCATGTTAAGCCTAAAATGGGTTTTAAGGTCACTACTGATGAGGTCTGATTGATCTTTGAATGATTTTAATCTTTAAATGAAAGATATTTTAGAAATTATAAGAGTCTGGTTTCATGAAAATTAGTATAAATAGTATGCTTCTCTTGCTATTGATACACAAAAGTGTTGCTGTGCATATGATATGAAATTTGTTGCCATGCATATAATACACAGTTTTTGAAACCAAACAATTGCTGGTATCCATTCCTTTCCATATCATTGAAGATAAATAAATAAAAATACGATGTTAACAGGGATCAGCAACTGTTTTGCTTTTACTTAACCTTTAAAACATCCTCTTTTGTGTTCAAAAGGAGGAAATACATACAGGTTTGGAACAACTTGAGGGTGAGCAAATGATGACAAAATTGTCTTGAGGTAAAAACTTTTCACTAAATAAAAACATTTCTAAGCACAATCATTATACACCATAAAGCAGACATACTGAATTTAACTGAGAATAATTTACCATCTCATGACTGCAGCAGGACACATCTGAGCACTAAACAAAAGGTTTCAGTGGAAGCCTAAGCTAACATGAAGCATTAGGTTTTCTGAGGACATTAGTGTTTAGCAGTTTATATGTAGCCTCTGCCCAAACGTATTTAGAATGGCATGAAGCTTGTGGGTCAGTGATCATTCTGAAATCTAATAAAAAACTTAAATCACATGAGGGTTTACAGAAGAATTTCTCTGAAGATAATGAGCACCGACAAACTTTCATACCGCTCAGATGGAGACACAGTACACTTCAGTCTGGTGTACTGCATTTGACCACTTTGATATTTTCAAACACTGTCATGTCAATTAAATCTTTAAGAAAATGTATTAGATTGTCAGTCCTTCACTGCTAAAAGCTCCCAAGAGAACAACAAAAGCAATAAAACCTCACTTAACTGAACAGAGAATAATGCTGCCAAGTCTTTATGGGGAATGAGAGGAAATACAGTTTGTTTTTATCTGTGTCATCTATATTCAGCAGCGTGTGACCGGAACCAATTGTGAGCCTTGTTTTCAATATTAGACTGTACTCTGCCAATTTATTTGACAAAAATTAATACAATCTGAGTGGAAATATTCTTGTCATATGAACACATTATTTTCAGAATCAAATATAACGTGATCTAAATATGCACTTATCTACATGCATCTACATGTGTGATGCAACCACTTTCCAAGAATAAGCGGTTTGTCAGGCCACACCAAATGTGCAACAAAACACCAGTCAGTGAAAGTTAAATGTTTAAAACAGCCAATTAGATTTCTCTGAACAAATCAGATTTTACCTTGAGCCCAGCTGTCACACCCAGTTAGGGAAAAATCTCAGATTTATATGGAACATGTGTGATATAAGGGCTTTAAATGTCATTTTATAGCCTCACACCTAGTTAAAACAACAGTGTTAGTCAACACTTCCGTTTATTTGTATTGAACACGCACTTTAGTGCACTTTAAATCTGAAAAATAAGAAAACTGTACTTGTATATAACATAAAATGTATGTTGTAGTGTACTAAAAGAGTAATTATGAAATTAATTACAAAAGATATATTTAAGCCCTACTTAAGTGAGTAAGTCAAAAACACTCAACTAATTGAATTTAATATAAATGTAACGTATCCTATATTTTTACTGGATTGCAGTTTGCACCTCAGTATATTTAAAGTGCAATAACGCGTACTCTATTTAAGCTGTACTTTTTTCTCACAAGGGTTTGAAACCGAAAGCACACGCTAACGTATTGAGTGGTGTGAACAAAATAAGATAAATGTCAAGCAGAAAGACAGAGAGGAGGAAAAGAGACAGAGGAGGGAAGGAAGTACTTGATGACCAAGTCCTTGGTGACTACTCTACCCAGATTTTCGCAGCTGAATGGCATGCCAGGCATTTGTCTTGATTGTTCTTCCTGGTTGTGGCCGGGTTGGCGTGAGTCGCAGGCCAGATAAGCATCTATTATTTTTAGTGCTGAACAACGGCCCCAAGGGAGCTGGTATCCTGTTCATATCGCGAAACTGCAACAGAACCCAGCAGAATGTGATCATAGAAGATACGCCACGACAGGTTGGGGTGGAACATGACAGACTTTGCAGCTGTTCTCGCAAAAAGTGGATTTGTGCTTTTGTACAGTAGTTAATGCAATCATTTTCTTATTTGAAAAAGATGGTTTTATTTAATGGTGATTTCATTATAATAATAATTATTGTATATAATACATTGTAATATATATACATATATATTACAATGTATTTTCTATATATATACATATATACAGTATATATATATATATATATATATATATATATTTCTTTTTTTTTTTTTTTTAATTAATTATAACATAGCCTTTATTTTAGGGAGTTACAAACTACTTACAATTAAAGCCAGACTCTGAAGGAATCCACAATTAGCAGACATTCATTATCAGCCATCAGTTTGACTCTAACTAATCGGAGCTCAGAGTGATTGACAGAGCCTTAGATAGCCTTGTGACTGAATTCTTGACATACAAAAACATTTCTGACTTCCTTTGAACATGTAACACCAGGACAATACTGAAGGAGATGGGTATGAACAGATAGCTTCGTCTGAACAGGCCTGTCTGGTTGTGGCAGCTATACCCTTAGGCTGAGATGAAGACCAAGACATAGGACATTAGACATGGAAAAATGGGATAATTGTCTGAATTTCTTAGGAAATTATTACTTCAATTGCAACATAAAAATTCATTTTGATATAAAGTGTCATATCATTCATGATGCCTATCATTTTTTGTGTTAATCCTCAAACTGGCACCTCTATCAGGTTAACAATATAAAGTTAAAAATGCATCACTAAAAAAGATGAAGCAAGTGCTTCTCCTGAACTTCTCCTCACACGTAGATTTAGTTTCCGAAGGGAACACATAATGATATTTGCGTAGTTTATATCTCACAATTCTGAGAAAAAAAGTCAGAATTGCGACTTTACATCACACAATTGTGAGATATAAAGTAGCAATTTGATTTTTTATCTTGCAATTCTGACTTTATAACTCCAAATTGTGAGTTTATATCTTTTTATTTTTTTTTTATTCAGTGACGGAAACAGGCTTCTATAGCAGACACGGCTGGCAATCGATTAAAAAATAATTAATCACACATTTCTTTCTGAAAGGAATCGACCACGATTGCTGTTAGGTTATTTGGCTGCTATTACTTTAAGAGCTTCTGTGGCTGAACATGATGTAGTCTCAGTCTCAGAAGTCATGCATACAGAATGTTGGCTGAACCCCTCACAAAAGATTTAAGTCATTGTGTTTATAGCTGTGATGATTATCAACTTTACGCTGGATTTTCAAAAGTATGTGAAATATTCGCGGCATAGAATCTTTTAAATACGTCCAAGAGTTTTACGTACCAGTCTGTTATTGCGACGACTTTTCCACGGCCCGAAATTAACTGTGGTTGGTTGTTTGACGCCGGTTAAATAGCCTCATGGCCTTGATCAATGAAAGCTGCCATGGATTCTAGATCTTTAGCCGTCCATCTGAAAGTCTAGCTACGCGAGACTAAACGTGACGTTGATGTGACACACATCCTCTTGGTTTCATTGATGCTTTAATATAAAATGACACAGGCTACAGCATGCAACACTGTATTTGTGCATGCAATCAAAGAGAATGTGCTATAAGCACAGTGTAACAGCTGACAGAACAGGACCTGACAAAAGACTCATCCACGCTCAGTTGTCTAGCCCCTGACGCTGAGGTGGAGTGCACGTCTCAAACGTCTCCCGTTTGAAGCGGTCGTTAAGATGTTCTGCGTCTAATTAAACTGAATTCTTGTTGTGAAAAACAGCTAGAAGCAGCAGTTGTGAAAGGGATGGCCAATCCTAGCACTGCCCCTGCATTAACAGTGTTAAGTATTTTTTATGTTGCTAAACTGGAAGAATTTATCTCCTGCCTTAACACACTAATTATGACAGCATTAATACACACATATATTTAAATCTGTAACTTTAATGTTAATTTAATAGTCAACATGAATAATACTACATGAAAAAGTATTAAAGTTAAATACTCTGTATTTTTTGGTAAGTTCACTTTACTGACAGCCTAACTATGATTATTATTTTATTAATTTTATTATTTAGCTACATTTGTTTAATGTTCTTTATCGTCATCTATGTTCCCATAAAAAACCACAAATTCCTCAAATGGTTCTTTATAATGAGTATTAACGTGCTTCACTGAGAAGAAATTGCTCTTTTAAAAGCAGTTGTTCAGGGGATCCAAATATGGTTCTTCTGCTGTGAAACCCCTCATTTTGGAACTTCTATTTTATACTGTAAAAAATAATAATAAAAATAAAAAAGCCTTCAAAATTTCAAGTCTAATTTAATGTGTTATTTGCCATTTCTTTGAAAATATTTGTGAGATTCACTATCACTTCCTGAGTGGAAATAGTTACAAAGTAGTTTTTCAGTGGAATGCATGTTTTATATATTGTTTCCTTGATTAACTGCACTTTAAACAGTACTATTTTTGGAGTATATATTACTGCATGTATGTCTATTTCTGATGCATGACAGACGAGATAAAAAAGTGTTTTATGTTTGCTGATTGTGTACTTGTTGGACAGAGAGACAGAGAGGGGGTGTGTGTGTGTGTGTGAGGCACTCTTTACAACTCCACCCCTCGGGTGAAATGTGACTGCAACTACAGCATGCTGAACACTCCAAAAGAAAGTGAGAGAGCGAGAGAGCGAGCAAGCATTATCAGAGGGAGAGAGTGTTTTACCACTGTTGACTGTCGGCAGTGTCACTGCTCCTTTGAGCTTTTGGCAGTAGAGGCAACTCCACTCGCTCCACACACGCTGACTGAACCTCCTCCACTTCAGCTCAAACTCCACTTCAGCGGACTACTTCAACAAGACGGCTGCTTATCTGCATTTTCCCTGCTGGTTTCAAGAGCTTTTCAAAAAGTTCAAATGCTTTTTCCCTCATCTCCCATGGACCTGTTTTAACACTGAGTAAAAGGGACTTTTTTTCCTCCATCCTACATCTGCAGTTCAGATGTGTGGAACATGACAGATATGTTTGCTTCAAATGCTGTGGGACACAGGATGTGCACGACTTTCAGGATGCTTGAAGGGGAGGTGAAACAGAATTGATGCTGTTGTTCAAGGTTTGGAGATACGGCGGTATAAAATGCAAGATTAAATGCAGGGGTATCTCAGTTGCTTCAGACGTTTCCAGCACCTAGCTATGTCTCTTTGCTGCTGCTTGTTTGTGATATTCAGTTTGAAAAATTGCATGCCTTGATCTCTGAATAACGAAACATGGCAACTTCGATAAACACCACTCTACAACCCATTGTGAACAGCAGTCTACCGGACAATACGACGATAGATACTGAAGGACATGTGAAGTCCTTGGAGCTGTTCATCATGGTGATCATCATCACCATTATCGTCGTAGGTAACCTTTTGGTCATCATTGCTATCGCACGCACCTCCCAGCTGCAGACCACGACGAATGTCTTCATCATGTCGCTGGCATGTGCTGACCTCATCATGGGGGTCCTGGTGGTGCCACCAGGTGCCACGATAGTCGTAACAGGGAATTGGCAACTCAATAAGAATTTGTGTGAGTTATGGACATCGGCTGATGTGTTATGCGTAACCGCCAGCATAGAGACCCTTTGCATCATTGCGGTGGATCGGTATATTGCAATCACACGACCTCTGCGGTATAAACAGCTTCTGAACAAGTGCAGGGCTCGAATTATCGTTTGTGTTGTGTGGCTGGTCTCGGCTTTAATCTCATTCGTTCCCATTATGAATCAATACTATCGTGACACTGACGAGGAAGCGGTAGCCTGTTATAGGAATCCCAAGTGCTGTGATTTAGAGATAAACAAGCACTTTGCGATCACTTCGTCTGTGATTTCGTTCTACATCCCACTACTCATCATGATTTTTGTCTACGCACGTGTCTTTGTCATTGCCACCCGACAGGTACAGCTCATCGACAGAAACCGTTTGAGATTCCAAAATGAGTGCATGGGAAATCAGGTACTGCCAACGCTTCACGGTAATAACAACTTGCCTTCGACGTGCAATAATGGCGGTGGAACGGCGGCGAAGCGGAAAAGTTCCCGAAGGCGGCCATCAAGATTGATTGTCGTCAAAGAGCACAAGGCCCTCAAGACGCTGGGCATCATCATGGGTGTCTTCACACTCTGCTGGTTGCCTTTCTTCGTGGTAAACATCATTAAGGTCTTCGATCGAAAGTTGCTGAACAAGGATGTTTTTCGCTTCTTAAACTGGTTAGGTTACATCAACTCCGGTCTCAACCCCATCATCTACTGCCGAAGCCCAGAGTTCCGTGCAGCCTTCAAGAACCTTCTTGGCTGTCCCTGGATACCCTCTCTGAAAATGAACTTCCTTTACAAGGGGCTTCGGACTCGATGCCCTTGCTTGTTAGGGACTGCTGAGCCAGGAATGCCTGCATCCTTCCAGAAGCCCCCCGTATTGCAAGAGACATTGGCTGAGGACATAAGCAGCCAGAGCAGCTACAGGAGCGACGAGCCATCGCCAGGACAGCCACACTCCAACGGAAGCACCTTCTTCAGTGAATTCTCCGAAGCCGAGGCAGAGTTGTGAGTCTTCGTCTCTTCTTCCTTCAGTGCTTTTTAGCTGTAGAGTTTTACAGTTTACCTTGCCAAGATTTATCTTAGCACTCACAATATGTCTAATCAATTTCCGAGATGTATAGAAAAGCAAAATTGACTGACTTTATTATGCATGTAAGTATTAGGTCTGCATTGATCCACAATGAATCAGTGCCATGTCAGTAAGGTCAGCTTGCACTATATCACATGTCAGGTGAATTTCGAACCTGCTGTAATCATATAACCTAAAGTTGTGAATGCGCTTGTGGACACTTTTCTCAGGGGGGATGAAGACCTGTGAGAAGCGCGTCAAGGTTGAACCGGGCAGTGTTGAAGTTGTCTCGGATTACAGAATGATTGGACGCGTACAACATTTCACACAAAAAATGAACAACTTGTTATGGTACTGCTTACGGTGGAATGTGAAACAGCCAGGTGAAGTTTGTGCAGGGAAAAAAAAATACAAGGCTTAGGCTCATAATTGCTCGTGTTTATAGCTGGAATACACAGAAACAAGCGGCCCAGTCAAACCTAATGCAGATGAAGCTTCCTCGAGGGAGCTACAAGACTTCATGTTCTTGAGGGAAACTGGCATGAGGAAGAATTTTTTTGCTTTGGCATTATCTTTAAAAGAAAGCATGTCAGAAGAAAAGTATGAGGAATGGAGCAGGACACAAGCTCTGATATGAAAGAGAAAACACGTGCTCTAAATCTGGCCTTTTCTCTTAAACGCTCAAGAAAACTGACCATCTTAAAAGAAGCACACGTGCCCTTTTGTTTATTTCCGTTGAACTTGTTGTTTATAGTTAAATAACTTCTTTATACTGTAATAAAAAAAAATATTTTTAACTGTACAGTTACTTCAGAGAGAAGTATATGGAAAGTAAAAAGTAGTATACAATATATATTGTATATCATAAAATATACAGATATCCATCTTAAAATGACCAGACTACACAGTCTACACTTCAACTATATTTTCAGTATCACTTCAACAGAAAAGCAGCAAAAATCATGCTGCATTGTCTAGAAGAAGGAAAAAAGACACAATGTCAAATATCGTTCTCTTATTTCACTACAGTCATACATTCTTTATCCAGACCGAAATTATAATTAATCCACATGCACAAACACTTTAGTATTGTTTTGTTTCCTAATTCATTTGCACTATTCAGATTTACAATGCAAATTGTGATCCGATAATTCTGGGTTTTTGTCCAGATAGAATGGTAGTTATTTTAATGACCCACTGCAAGAGGCCAATTTTAAAGTAGTTGTGTTTTTGTGGTTTTTCAATTGTATAAACTATGCTTCTGCAACACAGGAACTAAATACTTAAACTACACTACATATTTCCTCACATAAACAATACAAAAAATCAACAGAGGATTTTGAATCCATTAAAATGACTAAAACTGGATACTGTTTTTGCTCTGTTTATAGAGGCTTTTCAGGAAAGGTTTTTCCTAGAAGGGGGGAGACACACTTGACTATCACAGTACAGGGTTTACAGCAGCTGTTACGGGGGTCTGGGTGGACAAGCCCTGGAGACATTTCCTAGCCACAATGAAGTGGAAACAATGCACACGCATACGCATTTCACATCCAAACACAGTCATGTGCCCCAGACACTATGCAGAGGCATTTTTTTTATCTTGTGTTTTGAGGAAATAATAAAAGAGCACAACGTCAGCTTTTTCTCTTTCAAAAAAGGACCAGAAATTGGTAAAATTACGTTATTGTTGGTTCATTACAGGCCTGCTATTAATAGAAGGCACATTATAGATTTACATCAAACCAAATTGTAAGATTAAATTCTTACAAGCATTATTGTTAAGTCTTTAATTTCAAATGATAAAATAAGAGGCTTAATTGATCTCTATTGTGCAGTTTTTTGCTCTGTGCTAAAACAAAAGTTTTAAATTTTATTTTACAAATGCAGAACTAATTTTTCTTGAGCACCTGACGTTCGAGCTGCTGAATCCACGGCAGACTTGATGTAAAGAGAAAAACGTTGCGGTGGAAACCGAAAGGCAAAAGCGGAGAGAAAGGAACAACTCAGAATCCAGTCATTCTGCGCGACTTCAATCTTCAAATGCTTGAAGCAGTGAGTTCATGGGTGTCAGGTAGCCCATTTCAACAAACAAAATCACATTATTCAGAGTATAGCTCACCAGCTTACGAGTACATTGAGTAAAATTTGATCAGCCCTGTGATGTCTGAGGGCTTTTTACGTAAACTGTGTACTTTGCTTTTCGTACACCGTGACCAGGTCTCCAGTGAGTTTCATTAAACACAAGGCAGCTCGAACATTATGTCTAGCACAATGTAATAAGACAAAATGAGCATTTTGAGTATTTTTAGTGCGGCGTATTATGAAAGTTGCTCTTGTACACATACAGTAATTCAAATAATGACAGATGGGAGATAATGGCAGTGTGTTTTGTTTAACGGGAAGTCAACATTTTGCTGCTCCATGCTGCTGATGGGTACATTTTGTGTTGCCGGCAGAAACACATAAATGAATCCACAATGATTGCTTTGTGTTTCAGAGTACATTGAGAAAGGGTTGAAATGCTGTGTGTGTATTGATTAACCCTCCGTGAGAAAGAGCACTTGTTTTAATTGTTTTCTCAGAGCAAGCACGCATTTTTCATGCAATATGAATTTTGGAAGCATGACTTCAATTGTATATAACTTGTAAAAGCTAAATATGGATTGATTGTTGCTTGTAAATTTGTTGCTACCACTGAATTAACGTGTATGGGTGAGAATGAGGTTTCTGTAGGGTTTTTGGCAAGTTTTAGGGCCCCTCTGTTCCTTCTCTGACACCCCTAGGAGCTGATAAAGTTTATCACTGAAACGCAACACTTCCGCCTTTGAGGAGAAGCTGTTTACGACCTAAACAGAGCAAGCGCAGTGAATGCTCAAAGCGAAGGCAAGATAGTAAGCAAACACGAAACACAACCTCAATTTCTGCTTCGAAATGAGAGATTCGTTTTTTGTTTCAAGTCAGGATTTCGAAGACTTGAAAAAAAAAAGAAGCGTTTACAGAGCTCCCCAAAAAAAGATAAATAGATGAAAATGTAAATAAATAAATATATTCATAAAGATAAATTAATTACAAAAATAAGAAAAGTGAAATTAAAAATTAACAAATAAATAAAGAGGGCCACTGAATTATAAAATGAAGTTATATTTATTATGTAATATTTACTATATTACATTTTATTATCTATATACGTTTATTTTAATATATAATTAATTGATCAAAACAACAAAAACATTTTGATAAATTACTTTATTATTTTAAATGTTTTTTTTATTAGTCTGAGCCTCAAATATTATTCTTATATCGCACTAAAAAAAAAAAAAAAGACTCACAGTTCAGTCAGCCATAAACGATTCACTGATTCAACACCATTTCAAAAATCATGACAGGCTCATTGAAAAGAACTAGTTCATATGAGTTACTTAATTTGGAAACAGTGGCGTAATCATTGATGAAAACATTTCATAAGTGTGCTTACTTTATGACAGTTTTCCCAACAGTCACCAGTGCTGACTACATATTAAATTATTATTGCAAATTTGAAATTTTGCTTCATTTGCAACTATTTCAGTCAAAGTCTGGAGTCTTTTCTGTTTGATTTGGACTGCTTTTGTTGCTTTTTCATCATAGTGTTGGTTTGTGCTTGATCTTGACATATCATCTGCAAGTATCAAAGGTCAGTAAACACAGCCGTAAATGCAGTAATTACTTCTCCAACACATTTGCATACTAAAGTCGAAATCTGTTTTGATTGGAGCACATCCAGTTGTTCTCCTGCTGATGATTGGCCAAAAGAAATAAACTGCGTTCACCTATCCATGCAAACTTCACGTCAGATGGACACTTCAAAAGTAAAGTTTTGTTGGGAAAATAATCAAATGAGTTCATGTAGATGAAGACTAGAACATCATCTAACATTCTCTCTGCATTACTCCACAGGATTACAATGTACTAACTCTACTTGTTTTTTTGAAAATGGAACAGCTTTAAATCAGGATATTCTTTCATTATGAGCAAGCTTGGAAATTTCCATTCGGCGCATTAAAAATGCACGTCATGCCGTATGACATTCTACAAATTAGGATGTCGGTTCCATCTGATCGTGACTGCACTGATTTAAAAACCATTTGCGAAGCGAGCTGTTACAGTACGGCTGTCTAACACCTGTGTGCGTATTTTCCTGGAGCCTGACTTTGCAAACAGGTGCTTAATCACTGAATAGGTTTATGAGGAAGAGCACAATACAGCTGACAAGCCGAGGCTGGTATAATGGCTTATCTGCTCCCATCGCCTTCATTGCTGTAACAGTGGGGCACCATGTTTCCACAGATCACAGGTTTATCGCCACCATCAGCTACTGGTATCGCTCTCTGGCTACTGTTGATCTCCACAAGAAAGGAGAGCTAAGATTGGCTCTTGACTGATAAATAACAGAGTGGCGTAACAGGTTTCGGTTTAAGATCTTAAATCAAGAAGCGCTGGAATAGTGGGAGTTAAACAGCTTTCTTTTTTTCCCCTCTTCCATTTAAGTGACTAAAGACTACTAAAGCTAAAAAACGGGAAAAAACATTGAATGCAAAAGGAGAAATTTCGATGATGGTATTGGTTGATGTTTTTCATGCTGTTACAATAAATGAAGACTGAAGCATTCAAGCATCACGTAGGACCTAAAACACTTAGAAGTAGTCCATGTAACTATATAGAGCATTTTATGCAGAAATATAAAGCTCTGAACCTTTTAAGTAAAAAAAAAAAACTTATTCATTTTCAAATCAAACTGATTTTATTCTCGAGTTCAGTTCACTAGAGTTTTAGAAAGTTGTATGCAGTATAATTTTAGTGTTTTTGCATCCATAAAACATACAGTGTGAGTAATGAATAATTATACCAAATTATAACTATACGAATTTAAATTTTTTAATTAACTATTTCTTTCAAGTTGATGAAAGTCACATATAACGAAAGTGTAATGGCCATTAATATTTGAACAATGAATATGCCCAGATGGCCTTCAGTTTCATAATAACGCTCTGATGTTGGCCTTCTGAACATGTGCATTAAGCCATATGTTGTGCATCAGCACTAGCATGCCTTCAAATGATTGCTCTATCATTCTCAGTGAAAAAAAGAGAGGGAGAGCTGGAGAAAAAGAAAGAATTACCAAAAAAGTGCAGACAGAATAAGCAATGAGGTAATTCTCTGCAACAGGATATGAACTCAATATGGAAAAGAGCTCTTTTAGCCACAATATAGAGTAAATCAGTAAGATCTAGCCATCCCTATCTGCCTGCTATGAGATGACCTCAGCGTTATTCTCATTTCAGGAGATCATCTCTTACTGAGGCCACCTGAGTCTAAGCTTACAGTGGTTTATCAAAAGGAGCTGCCGCATCAGTTCAGTTTATGGAGTAAAACTTTCATTTTTGGGCATTTAAAACAAGCTACTTCAACCCTCATGTTCTTTTAAGACTTGTTTTTCTTACCCCAGTGATGTATATTTATCATTTTTTTTGCCTTGGAAGTCTTTTAGTAAGTATATAAGATAATGTAATAGAATATAATAGAATAGAATATTACAGAGGTTTGCATGCACTCATAAAAATAACAGTTCTTTCTATAGTCATCCGTAGTTTCATGTAAAACCTTTAACATCAATTAAAACTTTCTATACTGCAGAACGTTCTTTAGATTTATTTTAATCATCTTCACTCTATAAAAGCCCTCTGTTAAATGACATCACTGCTAAATCGCTCTTTTAGGTCCTTTATTGTCAGGGTCACATTGGCTCCAGCAAAAACACATTACAGAAACATATAATAAATCAAATCTAATTAAAGCACTAGTAGGAGTCTCTCTCTACACCAGTAAGACAAATTCATATGCATATCATATCATAAGTTTATATATTAAACTATTAAAATGGCCTTGGTGTCTCTTCCCAAAGAGATAGTGGAAGCATAATGTTGACAGAAGACTTTAATAATAATAATTTCATATCTGCATAACAATTGTCTGGATGCTACCATTATAATCATGACCAATGTTGCACAGCAGAGTGGAGATATATTTTGAAATGTAATTTATTCTTGTGATGTTAAAGCTGAAATTTGAGTATCATAACTGCAGTCATCCTGAAATCATTTTAATATGCTTATTTGCTGCTCAAGAAACATTTTTGATTATTACCAATATTAAAAGTAGTTGTGTGGCTGGAAGCACTAATAATTGTTAAGAAATGACTACTTTAATACGGCAAGAATGCATTTAATTAATCAAAAGTGACAACAAAGGCATTTATAACACATGAAAGATTTTAATATACTCTCCTGTTCTTTTGAACTTACTATTCAAAAAATTCTGAGGGGAAAAACGTCATCTACATCTAATGATCAAATAAACAAGTGTCTACAGCCGAATCACAAACCAGTATCTGGAGAACAGTATCCTTTCGTGCGTGATGTTGCTTCAAAATACTTTTTAAAAAAGTGGCGTCATCTATATGCATCAGGCTCCACTGACAAGCAGAACGTGTTTAATGATGCTTTGGCTCGTCCATAATATGGACGTCTTGATTTTGGAAAGCAAACATACACTTTTGCTTCAGCATTGAACTCTGTGAACTCTACAAGTAGCAGGCGAGTGAATTGGAGATCGCATTATAGACCCATTAAAGCTTATTACATACAAAGTATCACAGTGGCTCGTTCCGAAAAGTCACTTTGAAACTTTGCACGCTGCCTCTGCGAACAATCATTTGTTGAAACTGGAGGACAAAAATGATGATATTCAAGCGAACAAGCTAGAGAATAAAAAACGAGGGATGTCACAGGGTTAAAAGGATAATGACTCAGGCTGTTGAAAAAGGATTTACAGAGTGTCAGAAAGATATGGTTTGGCTTGTTTTGGATGTGGTGCTGAGATCAGAGTTCTCCTCATGCGGGAGAGATGGAGAGGGCTTTCAAACAGCAGGAGGATAAGAACTCGTCACATTCTGCTATTGAAACAAATGCATGGTACTTTCAAACCCTCGCGTAGGAGCTGGTTCCTTGTAATCTGTAGAGGTTTTTCTTTCCAAAGAAGATCTAGGTATGGCCCCCTACCCACATCAACACCTTAAGACGTTTTGCAAGCCTGTCACGTATACAGCAGGCGAGGGGAATGGGGGGCAATGGAGTAAATGTTTCCCATGGTTCATTTGCAACAAATAAAGCTCTTTTTCTAGCCTCAAAAACACTTCTCGACAGCAAAAAGAAACTTCCACCAATTTTTCAAAATGTCCTCAGTATGCGGGTGTGTGGACGTAGACAAGGCCACTTTGTATAATTACAGGCACCTCACTAATCGCTGGTCATTCAACAACAGCTTTGCAAAACAGAGTAAAAGGAAAGAAATATAAACCACATATGAAGGACGCGTCACTTTAACTGAGCTCCTTCAGAGGAGGGCCTATTTACTCTAAAACAGAAAGATATTAATTTTATACAGGCAATAAATAAAGCCAGCTGTGAAACTTCCTGATCCACCTGCTGCCTTTACTGCATTTAAACTCTTAATACATTTGAGGACAGCAGCCTGAAGGCTGGATAAAATAATCACACACATGTACATCTGTCTCCCGGGGGGGTTTTAGTATGCATAGGATTATGGGTCATTTATTTTGCTTAATTCCTCAATAACTTCACTGCCCTCAATACATGTCTGTTTATATATCCATATAAATTTATTGTTTCCCAGAATAAACATAAACACATAATATAAACAAATGTATATATAGTAAGACCTCCAAATACATATATATATATATATTAACTGTTCTAAAGTGTTACCAATAGTTGTAGTTTTTTTGTTTGTTTGAGAATTGTAGATTACGGAAATTGACAAAATTCAAATAAAATATGATTAAAACCTTAACTGATAACTGGACACAGAAATGATATAGTACTCTTAAAAATAAATAAATAAATAAATATTGTGATTAATGATTCATTTTAATGATTAATGAATTATTACTCTAAATCAAACTCTGAATATTTTTGAGTAACAGCATCAGCAGTGAAATACTGCCTGATCGATCCTGGCACCCAGAATTCCAGATAAATTCTTTGAAAACAAGTTGCCTTATCTTAAACAAATGAGCAAATCTGTTATTTAAGGATTATTCTATTATTTAGTTAACATAAGGCAAACGCTGCAGAAAAGAGTAGCTATTGTGTATATCTATTGATCTGGATCACATTTTGTGTTGGTTTTAGTTCAAAGTCTAAAGCATGGAGATATTGTCCATGAGAGCGATATTCAATCTCCCGCGGGATTGCAAATAAACTCACCAAAATTAGTTTAAGCCGTCATTGGCTCAGATTTTAATTCAATCATTGGTGACATGATTTGCATAGCCAGTCGTGGATGATCTTCCTGTTCCTTTCTCAGCTGTGCTTGGCTCCCTCATTCTGCCAAAACAGCTGCGTAATAAAGTCAATATCTCTGCATTTCCAAATTTCTCATGAGAGGCAAGAGTCAAGTTGCTTTCACATCAAAAGTAGAGAGGAGCAGCTGCCCCCGTCTCACAGACCGTTTTACCACATTTTTTATATGGTTATGATACGGTGCGATTTTTCAGTCAGTGGCCAGCAGCAGCGGTGGATTATGGGCCGTTTATGAGGTGATGACATTCACACCGAAGCCTCGTTCACACTGACCTAGATTTTATTGCTGCAGGTCGCCAAATGTCTGTATTATTGGTGGCCAATATGTTGTTACTGCCACTGGGAGTTAATGTTTGGCATAGCTTTTGTACAAAAATAGCATTTAGTACTAAATACGATTTGGTTAAAAATCATATTCGTGGTGGTAGGGGTTCATATGAAAAAAAAACAAAAAAAACTACCTGGTCTCATGGCATAAATGTTCATTGGTGCATTTTTTTGCGAGACACGAAATATGTACCAACAAGTACATATCACTGCAGTTTCCAAAAGAAATTAACACTAGAGCCAGTAAAACTCTAACAACTTTTATTACTTTTTACACAAATTTACAGAGCTTCGTTTAATAATATTAAAACAATATTAATATGTTGGGAGATTTGAAAACTGATGCTTTTGAACATTAACATCACACATATCCAGCTAAAAACAGCTCCGAGGAGCTCCGGTTCAAATCCTGTGTAACTACGGTTGGACATAACAGTTCAAATCTGCATAAAAGGAAGTTGAAATGACACGGTTGCATCAACCTTTTTATATCAGTTTTGCATATGTTAACACTATATGGATTTAGGGTTGGATTTGGTGTAAGGCATATTTCCAACATGATAGAGCATTTACATTTAGTGCCAGTGCATGGATAATCAACGTAATAAAAACAGCAATACGTAGCTATATCAACGTAATAAAAACATGCTGGGGTCCACGTATTGAACCTGTGTTTTAGCGCCACTCAGTGGACATTTCTCTTTGAAACTGCGGCAAAACGTGCAGTAAGGTACGTAAAAACGGTGTTGCACAAAAAGTGCACAGAGGTATAGACCATTGAGCACTCTGTAATTCGCTATTCAACGCCGATCGTACACTCGTCGAAAAAAGTACCAGCAAGGTTGTTTTTGTGTTTGTACTCGTCAGAGCTGAAAATCAATGGGTGAGAACCTCAATGTTGTGCCCTGTGAGGCTTTTAGTCTGTTTTTAAAGTTTGGCCTGTGATGAATGTCTTAGAGGCATATTGTATATCAAATCAGTTAAGCCTCATTCAGTTCAGAAAAGAAAGTCAGGGGAAAAAAATGCTGAATGCCTCTGTAGGGTAAAGCACTAGAGGTCAACGGGCAGCTCTGTGGTTCAGCTACGCTATGATGGAGAAAAATGGAGTAATCACCATAGAAACTGAATTGGCAGATGGGTTGGGTGGAAATATTTGTTCAAACTGTTGTCATTCAGCTTCCGATGTTGAAACAGCTTTGTATCAGCTCTAGCACAATATTAAATAACATTTGATGGGGTTGGAATAGGATTACTAAGCGCTACTTTTAGAAATATTTATTCAGAACAAACTTAAAAGGATAGTACACCCAACATCTAAATACTGTTATCATTAACTTACCCTCGTTTCAAAACCTGTATGACTTACTTTCATTCTGAGGAACACAAAATAATTTATTCTGAAGAATGTTTTGTTTTGGTTTATATAATGAAATAATGAAAGTCAATGGGGTCCAAAAATATTGGACTACTTTGAATTTAATCATCTGGACAAAGAAAAAAAAAGTTCCTCAGAAGGGGGTCAAACAGGTTTAGCATGGCAAAAAGTGTTCCTAAGGAGAAAGTCAAACAGATTTAAAATGCACTTCTTTTAGAAATATTTATTCAAAACAAACCTTTAAGACTTAAATCATTTATTTCTTCTTAAGGAACACAAAAGAAACTATTCTTAAGAATGTTTATTTTGGGGTAATATAATGAAAGTCTATGGGGTCCAAAAACACTGGACCAATTTAAAGGTAATCATGTGGACAAAGAAAAAAAAAGTTCCTCAGAAGGGGGTCAAACAGGTTTAGCATGGCATAAAGACGAGTAAATAATGACCAAATTGAGATTTTAGTTGATTCTTGATTATCAGACTTATAAAAATGAACGCATAAAAATTATTTTTTTAAAATCTACAAGAACATAAAATTTTTAATGGGGTTGAAATAGGATTACTAAGGACTTCTTTTAAAAATATTTATTCAAACAAACCCATGTTTCCATTATTCCTTTCTTTCTGAGGAACATGAAAGAAGTTATTGTGAAAAATGTGGTTTGGCTCATTTAATGCAATTTAATGGGGTCCAAAATGAAAGTAAACCCCTGTTGCCTTTACCGTATGGACATCTTTCAAAATGTTGTTACATTTTTCTTCAGAAGAAAGTCAAACAGGTTTAGAATGACAAATGATTAAAGGATGATGAAGTCTTGATGATCAAATACAGTATGTACAAAAACAAATTCAGCTGACTTTCTTAGTCAACAAACTCTCTCGCGTTTGTTCAAGCCATTCTTGTAGAGGCCTGTAATAGATTAAGTGTAAAACCTGTGAGAACATTTGTTGATTGTGAGGTCACTTCCTCAACAATGCCAATACTGCGGTTTGACTAAGTGGCTGAAATGATATCAGCATTCTGAACTCTAACCTCAAGGCTTTACAGTTAATTTAAAGTTAAACTGTGTAAATTAGATGGACAACAGGCACATTACTATGCCGCTGGATCTACAAGACCTTCGGTTCATATAACTTTTTGGTACAGCTGGTATTGGAGCATGAAATCAGCCTTGGAAGAGCTCCATTCCACTGAATGATGGGACAGAACTATATCCATGGAAGCACATAATCGGAACACGACATCTTATTACTCAAAATGACTGCACAAACATTTATGTACACATTTAATGACATCAAATTTCCTTGACAAAAGAGATGGATGTGTCTGTGACAAAAAGCAAACAAATGCAGGCTGGATTGCCACGAACTTACATGATTGGGCTGAACTAGGGCCAACTTGCTGAGATTGGATCATGTAGGGTTTTTTTGGATAAAGCCGTATCTGGTTGGAATGCTCAAGAAAAGTGTCACCCGGTCCTGTCAAGATTTAGTTCCCAGTGTAGCGCTCACTTCCTTGATATTTGTCGAAAGCCTTTTCCTCCAATACTGGACAATGTCACTCGTCAATGCTTGTCAGCAAACACAAACGTTTTTCTCACGAGAAACCAAATGGTGAAAAAAAGATATACTTGTATGCAGCATCTATAAGAAGAAGTCCATGTACGGTACATGAAATGCCTTCTGGACATCCAAAGGCAGGTTTGATAAATGAGCTAAAGCTAAACAGGATACTGATATTCCACCTACAGTACAAGCTAAACCTTTCTATTTAGCCTGATATAAATCATGCTTTCCACTCCTGGTTTACATTTTATTACAATGGCGACCTCACTTTCCCTCAGGCACCATGTGTGACAGGTATTGTGCTATATAAATGGCTGTGATTCATCTTAAATGGAAACACTATGGCCAGTGAGGGCTAAGTGTAGTAAATCAAGGTTGAACTCAATGGAGAGCAAGATATGAGAGCGTATATGTGACTGTGTTATGTTTTATAAACTCTATTTGTTTTTATAGGTGTGGTCAGAGGGGCTATTTTTAGTATGTTTTCATTTTTAGTATGAACATAAGAGTCGGAACATTACGACTCTTTGCTTGTCACCATGCTGCAGTGGAAAAACAAGGTTTTCGTGATTTCAAATCATCTTATCAATTTTAGTTTGACACTGTATGAGTCACTTTAAATCAGAAGGAAATACTTTTAAAATTCTAAGGCCTTGTTCAGACAGGCAGGTGGAAAAAAATGTTTGCCTATCCAACTCAGATCTGTGTCAGATCTTTTTTTAATTATTCAGAACAGGGGAAAATTTTGCAAGAACCTTCATAGGTGGTTTTAAATCTGATTAAATCTTTTTGCGTTTCAGTCTGAGCGATCAGATTGGATTTCATGTGCTATTTTTGTCATTCATTGATCAACAGCTTGTTTCATCACATTCCTACCAGTCGTTTATTTAGCATATTACATTTCAGTTTTGAAATCAAGTGACGATTTCTGTCATAACATTACTTAATGAATAAAATATCATGAACTAACAATAACAACCCTGGACGGATAAACAGATGAATGAACATTTGGTAACTGTTTACAACATGGTTAACATTACCATGAGCTGTACATTAACAGTAACTAACAATGAAAAATACTTTTAAAGCATTTAATAATCATACTCATTTTATATTTCCACATTTACAAGACATTATCAAAACCAGTCCCGTAGAATGACGCAATCGGTCACGAGATAAACAACAGCCAATAGTATTTCACGACAGCATGACACAATCGATCACGAGACACGCAAGACCCAGTGGCATTTCACAACCAACGTTGACGTAAGGATTCTTGTAGCGGCATTTTTTGAAATCAAAATGTGACGAGTTGGAGTGAGACTGTGTTGATCTAAAGAACAGTACCTTTTAATCAGATGTGCAATGGTAAGCTAAGACTCTGTGGCCTTCTCTTCTTTGTCCTCACATGGGTATGAATGGCGGCAGACAAAAGGAAGCTGCACATTCTGTCAGCGCATCAGAAACCAGCGGTTAAAAATACCCCTCGTTCCTATGATTCTTTATGATGTAATCAGAAATGAATCCATAACAGCGGCAGAGAGCTGAATGTGATGAATGATTGGGGTGCCACCATGAAACAATTCCGATAAGCGGACATAGCCAGCGGTATATAATAATAGTTTGGATATGAATATTGAAATGGAAAAACGTGCAGTCGTGTCATGACATTCGTTCGATGATTAATTGGAATAATTACACTGGGAATAGTACACCCCCAATTTGAAATTATAACATAACAGACCCCTTTGACCCCTAAAGTGTCAGGTAACTCCCAAAGCTCTCTGTTTTAATGAATAGCTTTGTAAGAAAAACAGCAGTGGAAGCATGACAGGAGGGAACGGCTCGAGCTGAGTTAGCGAGATCACAAAACGAAGAAACTCAAAACGTGTTCCAGGTGGCCTTTCTGGGCATGGCAGCAAGGCCAGATGTGATTAAAATATTTTTAGGTCATCAATCATTGAAGTTGACCATGTTTTACATCTGACATTTCACTGGACCCGTTTCCCAAATAAAGCGGTGTCCAATATAGTGGCCAACATAACCATCTACCTTTACTCAGAAAAAGACATTTTAAACTAAATAAACAGTATTTGAAAAGATGGGAAAATATCCCAATTTTTCACACTTAACAGTCTCTCGCAGACTAACCTGAAAGCAGCGGCCAAACTCGAAACAGAAGCAAGACTGCGCTGCCACTGACCTCCGCTGCTAGGGGTGAAGTGGGCTTCCGGCTGATGAGGCTAACGGCGGCCAAGGACGGGGCTGCGTATTGTTTAATATAGCAAGATGGGACAATGAATCATGGAGATTATTCCATTAGCCTTGGCTGAATGTTGATGCATACACCAATGTGGTGGATTGTGATATGATGTCAATGTCAACCAAAGTGGATGGTGTTGATCAAGGTTAGGAGACAATACAGCAATAGTCAGATTTCCAAATGAAACCTTGTTTTTATTATATATATTAGGGATGTTCATTTTAACCGTTTAACCGTTAACCGACCAATATGAATTTTGACCGATAAATACAATCAGTTAAACGGTTTAAAAAGTCATTTTATTTACTTATTTACTTATTTCAGTATTTTACCTAAATATTTTAAAAGGTTTGCTGCATTGTTAAAATACACCACTCATAGCCTACTGTATATAAAAATGTGTTTAAAAAGAAAAGTTGCATTTTTTGGCCACATTCACACAGCAGCAGAATACAGTTGTCAGTCCTGTAGGCAGGCTGGTTGAGTCCTAGTACAGGGAGTGAAAACCGCATTCTGTAACAGAACTCACCTGTAAATTTTGAGGACTTGCAATCGCATTCTCGGAACACACGGAACAGGATTGGACAACTAGTGTCTGTCACATCATACACTGCTAAAGAGAGCCGCTCTGCTGCGGTCGGTTGTCGGTTACGAGAAATAACCGAAATGAACATCCATAATATATATATATATATATATGTGACCCTGGACCACAAAACAAAAGTCGCTGGGGTATATTTGTAGTAATAGCCAAAAATACATTGTATGGGTCAAAAAAAATTTTTCTTTTTTTTTGGCCAAAAATCCTTAGGATAGTAAGTAAAGATCATGCTCCATGAAGATATTTAGTCAATTTCTTACTG
>JAUMHE010000055.1:13425234-13442024 GCA_032359235.1 Enteromius mattozi
TTTCCCCACCTGTAAGTCGCTTTGGATAAAAGCGTCTGCTAAATGAATAAATGTAAATGTAAATGTAAACAACTAAACACAGCATCTGTGATGTAGGGGCATTAATGTAGCCGTTTTAGGGGGGTGTGGACAAGTCATTACTTTTATAAAGAGTATCTCTTTGGTTTTGAAACTTTAGTTCTTTAGTTTCTAACTTTAGTAAACTTCAGGGATCTTATTTATAACAGCTTGTAACACTCCAAAGAGAAAGAAAAACTTGAAATCGCATCAAATCACCCGTTAACGATTAAAAATAGTTTTTTTGCAGGCCTGTAATTACCTTAATTACTTTAAGGACTTAACTTAACTTTTCATATTCAAGTTCATGATATTTAATTAAATATAATTTAGTATTTAATATAAAAATAGAAAAAGAAAGAGATTTTAGCATAAATGGTGTTCTAAGAATAAAATGAATATATGTAATTTGACTTTCAAAATGTTTTCCTCATATCTGACTGTTAAAGAGGATTTTTCTTTTCATATTTCAGATAAAACCTGGTCACCTAAATAATAGTGAGATGTGAGTCATAATAGCTTCTGATTTTCCTGTATCACCCACATTCTCTCCCTCTTTCTGTGTGTCCTGTAATTAGAGGAGCGCTAGCGGCGCTCTGTATCTGATAATACAGGCTGAGAGGGGATGTATTATGCCCCTGCGCTTCCATTTCACAGGTGCTCATTGACATGGTTAACAATGAAAAAAATTAATGACCGTCATAGTGCAAACCCATTAGAGATTTGCCCCAGCTCAACCCTTCACCTCCAGGTACACAAAAGCACAGACAGAATACTGAGAATATGAGTTGCTTGTGCAGCCCATTGCATCTCTCTGAGGTAACTAGATCAGGTGCACAACAATTTGTGAACTTTAAAATCTAAGCAGCAAAAAAACCCTCAAATACATTTAAAACTATTATTGTTCTCTTCCATCACCTAACCTAAGGCTAACAAGGTTTGATTGTCCTATTCAAACAGAAGCTTGCATAAACAGCTCAAATAGTGAACGCCCTCACAATAACTCCTGTGACAGGAAATATCAAATATGTTCCAGAAAGTCAACTGACATGACATGAAATTGATCTTTTGGCATCTGTGCTTTTATTAGCATCATAACCGGCCACTAATGAGGGCTTATCGGCTTCATTATCCACCTTAGAAAGCTACAAAACAAACTAGCTCATGCATTCATAATCTAGACTGATTTATCGTAATGCACTATTAGGTGGTTATCCTGCATCTTCAATAAACAAGCTACAGTTAGTCCTAAATGTTTTTAGAGTTCAAGGAAATATGATCATATACTGCCAGTTTTCAATCTCTACCTATTAAGTATTGGGAACCAAATATCAGTCCTAATTGTTTAGCTCTTGCGTACTTAACAAGTCTTCTACCACACTACTATTCATTGTGTCTTTAAAGGGTTACTCCACCCCCAAAATGAAGACTTAGTCATTAATCACTTACCCCCATGTCATTTCAAACCTGTAAAAGCTTTGTTTGTCTTTTGAACACAATTTAAGATATTTTGGATGAAAACCAGGAGGCTTGTGACTGTCCCATTGACTGCCAAGTAAATAACACTGTTAAGGTCCAGATAAGTATGAAGCTACGAGAAAACTTTTTGTATGCAAAGAAAACAAAAATAATGACTTTATTCAACAAATTCGAGGAAATCAGATGACGCCAACTAATTAAGAACTACTCAATTTATCTGACGTTATATTTCTGCTTGAATATATGAACAAACGGCATGAGTTGTACTAACCATAAAACTCTACGTTTCTGCCATACGAACATCACTTTGACATAGTCATCTCTGATAACAAAGCTTTAACTGATTAGCTTAGTACACCTAGTGCCTGGAACTAAATGGACCCATACCTGTTCTCAACATGTTCCCCAATTTGTTCATCAATTTCCTCTCTGTGTGTTAGATTTTAATTATATCAGTCACCATAGCTTCTCAATTTTCAAAAGCATGCATCTTCTGTAACACTGCTTTATACATGTATCATGAAAAGCACTATAAATGTAAATTCTTATGATATTTTGCTGCAGCTTAAGAGTAATTACTCGAAAATTACAGAACTTTGTGCACATGTAGGACATTCAGGATACATATCATGTGCATAAATTATGAATTAATTTGCATGATTTATTAATCTATTTCTCTTAAGTGCACTTAATTGTATTAAATGGAGACTCGTAAGTATAAAAAGTATAAAAACTAGACTACTTGACAAAAGTACAAAATAATGTTTTATTTTAAATAACTGATTTTTAAATCATCTTTTGTCCTGAAGAACACAAATTTTGGTGTATTGAGTGTACATATTTTCTATACTAATTTACCATACTAAATTTCATATTTTAACTGCACTACGTTATTATTACATTTAAAAGTAATATATTTTAAATATTTATATAAACCTAATATATTTTAAATGTCCAAATACAACTGCAATAATTATGAAATTACATTTAAAGGTAACAGATTGTATTATTTAGCTGTAGTAATGTGTACTAATTTTCAAGCATACTGTACTTTACTATAGTATGGGTTTGAATATGTTTGAAAAAGCTTAACTTTGCAGTTGTATTTTTGCTACAGTTATCTTGAAATGAAGCTCCTATGAAAAAGGAATCATTAATTAGGCTCTGTGATCTGGCAGCTGGACTCAAAAACCTTCAACTCTTGCTGTCCTGCACTTCACTACAGTACGCAGCCAAAAAGTCAAAGCTTTAACTGATTATCTAGTACACCAAGTCCCTGAACCTAAATGGACACGTGCCTGTTCTCAACATGTTCCACAATTTACCGATTTTCATAATATCAGTCACCAGTAGCTTCCCAACTATCATCCTAATAAACTAAAGTCAAAGTATAATTGGAAGCAGCATGCTGGAGGTGATCAAATGGCTTGATTGCGAACCAGATTTGTCCTGTCATAACCTTTGTCTTTAGTAATATACGCTGGAAAGATACTTAGCTACACGCAGATACTTCTGTATTGGCTGCGAAGCCAAAACCAGGAGGCAAATTGTTGGATATTGATTTGTGAAGAAGCAATCTTTCTGCAGGGAGTTCTGATTGAGATGGTCTGTGAAGCAAAAGCTAGCTATTAAAGACTAGAAGAAAACAATGACACCTGCCTATCAAACGCTACAGGGGTTAAATTGCCTCTCTAAGAGGGACTAGAGCTGCACGAATCCAAGAAAAACAACTCTTACCCCAAACAGTATTTAAAGAGGCTCTGTTCAAAGGATATTTCACTTTGATAGTTTACGTTTCACAACAGCGCTCAAGGGAAACTCTTATTGTAATAAGAGAACATTACAAGTATTTTTTGTGCAAGTACAAATCATGACAGCAAAGCAGCATTAGGGACATTAGTGATGTGCATAATAGCACCTTTTCTGTGAGTCAGACCTACGTAGGATGAACCTCTGACAGAATATAGTAAATGAGGCCGGATTGAATCACAGTATTATTAAAAGACCAATAGCAAAATATTGTCTCTTACATCCAAATGTCAGGCCACTAACCTTGGTGCTGGCTTTATCAGTGATGAAGGTCAGTGGGATGAAGTGTTTGAAATGTACAATGACAGGCCCATTATATTATGACTAAATAAATGTCTATCTTTAAGAAATTCCTTTCTTTGATCTTGCAGGATTGTATCCGACATGTTCTAGGTCACTTTTCCCACTGTACTTATGCATTAACGCCATGCTCTCTGTGTGTATTCACGGTTCAACGATGAAAGGTGCACTGCTATACAAATTCAGTTTGAACTCATGCCGAGAGGAGAATTGAACTTGATGATCTTTGCACAAGAGTTTCCTGTGTAGGTGCGAAGCATATCAACCAGATGAAGCTGGTATATTTCAACACGTACTTCAAAGTCAAACAGAAAAAATGGGAAAGCATCATACTCAGAGGAGCATTCACCTATCAGTGCACTGATCCTTTGGAGGGTAACTGTGACATTTTTTAGCATGTATGTGCTAAAAACTAATCGCTGGATGGATTATAGTGCGGCTTGATGTCAGACAAAGCAATTTACAGCATGAATTACAAGTCATCTACATATTGATTACCATTCCAGCCTAAGCCTGAATAAAGTAATTTTGCCAAATGAAATCATCTTTCATCCTTATCATCGCCTGTCACAGAAAACATTTGCGCATTTTGTTAGTGGTGAGGATTAACGGGTCTTACGCACTTAAATCCTCAGAAAAGCCAAGGACTGAAACTAAACTAATGTGCTCACAGATATATTCCAGTCAACTCATAAAATAATCCATTACAGTTACGTACTTGCGAATGAATAATATTTGATATTCCAGAATAGAACTAACTAATGCCCTTTTCCAAACATCTGAGATGCATTTACTCCTTTTAAAACTCCTGCATAATTGATGACGACGAGACGTTAATAAGCAGAAAACAGCAGGGAAGCTGATTTGTTGGGCTTGTACTGCGCTGATTAAACTGCAAGGCAAGCCGTCCGAATGTTCCTGGCACTGGCTGGACAAATTAATTAGCCCTCTTGACTCTAGACGGGACTGACAATGTGAAATCTGGATAAGTGATTGTGTAAGAATAAAATATATGCCAAACTGCTAACTTACTAATTAATCAATGTTGTTAATGCTGTGAAGACCAAAATGGTATCGAAAGTATAAGTGAAATAAACTATTAAACAAAATTTTAATTTGACAAATTGCCATAAAAATGTAAAAGAAAAAAATTGGCATTGAGTCTCATTCATGAAAATCATTCTTATGTAAATAGTAGCTTTTAGGAATTTACATAAGGACAATTTTATGAACTACTTGCATAGAAACTCATTCTGCTCCTGTTTAATGCATGAGGCCTAATATATGGGCAGAAGTTTAAAATATAATATCTGACCTATTCCATATTTAGAGCATAATATCTTGCCCTCTGGTAGCTGATACTGAATATTGTCGGTTGAATCATTTCAACTTAGTTGTGCCCACTGACTATATTAGACTTTTAAATGACCTATTTGAGAAGGGCATTTACCAATTCATCTGTTATTTATCATATCAACCATTTATGCTGTTTTAACTTGTATTTTTTTTTTTGTTTGTTTGTTTTAATGTATTCATACTTTCATACTCTTGTTTATAAATGTGTATTCTTACACAAATCATACTTTATGATTCATCATACTTTAAATAAATTATTGATTGATGAACAATTAAAGTTTTTGATAATGCCTTAGATTAAATTTTATATTTATATATGTGCTGTTGTTGTTGTTGTTGTTTTGTGTGTGTTTTTGGTCTTTTTCTTAGTTTTGGGGATTTTAAAATATGACTACACACACATACACACACACACACTTCACGAGTTCAAACTTGCCGGTAACGAAGCGAGTTTGGCGTGCTGTCCGAGGAGAAGACTCAGGGTTCGGCGCGCGTTAACAACCCTAGCGGGCTCGGAGTGGAAAGGTACAGACGGCCCCGTCCGAACCCTGCGTGCTCCCCCCAGAGAAACAAGAGAAAGGAGGAGCAGGGGCGGAGGAGGGATGCTTAGATCAAGATACTGAGAGAAGGGGTTTTGGCTATTTATAGAGAGTGACATGAGATATGATAGGGAGATTAGATGATTGGATGATTAGACGATTAGTGATGAGCGAGCTATTGTTACCTGCACATGCTCCTACCGAAATTTGTTTGTAAACATCATATATTTCATCAAATATTTATATATATATATATATATATATATATATATATATATAATTTAGTAGTTTATTTTGTTTTATTTAGATGCTACAAAACACCAAAGTTTTTATAAAATATGCCATTGATCATGTCCATTTAGTAAATAGACCCTTACACTGCTCAAACAGAGAAGGATATTGTCATCAAATTATGATTATTTTCTCAGCTGAGCATAAATATATTACATACAGTTCCTTCTGACCAATCCCACATGTTTCCAACTGTGTAGGAAATAGGTGTTGTTATATTCTACATTATAATTTTGTTTGCCAACAATCAAGCAATTGTTGCAGTAAGACTCGTTAGCAGCGTGCAGCTTCACCTTAATGGCAACTTGATGGGAGATGTAATCACTTCTAGTGTGTAACTGTATAATGCACACACAAAAAAAGTTGCCAATAAAGAAATACAGTTGAATATCCAAGGTGAACAACACATCAGTGGGGCTCTTTTTGAAAGTTGGACATAGTTTTAATTATAAATAACAAATCTCTGCATGGATTTTTATTTATTTATTTTTTTGCATAAAAAGTTACTTGTTTTTCCTTTTGACACAGCAATATAAGGAATGCTCTGAGATTACAGTTGAGTCCTTCAGATGCTTAACACACATTTTCAATCAGTTGAAGTCTTTTGTCAAAATTTTATACCTAAAATTTGGAAAGCTGCATACTGCATGTTCTCCTACTTTTTAAAGAAACTGTCTGATCTCCAAACTCTCAGTTTTGGCCAATTGATTCAGAACTGGTGATAATAATCCCATACATTACTGCAACTACATTGATGATAAATGACTTTATTGGTGCCCTGAATAGAAAACAGCACTGCACGGCCTTATTTGTGGATCTGTCCAAGGCATTCAGTGGATCAAACTTAGCAGTGCTGGTTTTGGGGATGCTGATTTGGAAATTATTTTGTAGATTGGACTCAGTGTTTGTGTGAATAATTGTCTTAATATATGTAAAGGGGTTCTCCAGGGTTACATTTTGGGACCTATTTAGTTTTCTGTATAAATGATTTGGGCAGGGGCATTCAAGCAAATAAACACTTTTATTTTTATTATTTATTGGAAAGTGTGCTGGCGATCTGAAAACCATTAAATTAAAACAAATTTTATGGATTTTTCAAAAGCTCATTCATAAGTACTTGATCATCTATGCATTTTTACATCTGATGGTAAAACTTTAAAAAAGTTACACACTTACAGGTACATCAAAGGTACATCACCATGATTTAGCACTGTTAGGTAGCTTCCCCAAGTATTTATTTGGGGAAGCTACCTAACAATGCTCAATTATGGTGATACATTATTTGCATGCATGCAGCCTCTTCCATCTTAATTCAGTGTACCATGCTTTATAATGGTTTATTACAAATTCAAAATCCTGTACTCATCATTGCAGAACATGCATACAGAACTGGGTAAAAGTGAATTCATAAAGAGAATGATAATGGAGACTTTTGATTTTTTTTTTTTTTTTTGATATAGGATATTCAATATTTTTCTATTGAGTACTTGTATTTTAAAATGTTGTCTTACTGCATGGCTGCTACCTTGGCCAGGTCTCTCTTATATAAGACAAATAAATAAATAAACAGCACATTTTCAAGGTAAAACATTATTTTAACCAACATTATAAAAGGAGAGTATAAATATTTCAACAAACTTCTCACTTGAGATTTGTCTAATGCCTTTCAACTCAACTTACAAAGCAATTACTGCAAACAGAGCCACCAAACAGAACTGCAAGAGTACAATTTGCTAAATCTTCCATTGCTCTGCCCCCAGCTCACAATATTGTTTAAAGGGATAGTTTACCCAAAAAAAAATTATTAATTTCTCACCCTCATGTTGTTCCAAACCTGTAAGACCGTTCATCTTCAGAACACAAATTGAGATATTTTTGATGCATTTTGAGAGCTCTCTGACCCGTCATTGACAGCAAGGATTACACGATCAAGGCTGGGAAACATAGCAAGGACATTGTCAAAATAATCCATGTGACATCAGTGGTTTAACTGTAATGTTACGAACCTACGAGAATATTTTTTTGTGCACAAAGAAAATAATATGTTGTTTATGTATGTGATACTCGCCAAAATGGCACTTTAGGATGAAGTGGAAGTGACAAATTGTTGAATAAAGTCTTTATTTTTGTAATAACGACTTTAACAGAAAGAAATTGTATATACATTTATACTTTCATTGGAGCACCTAACCCCATTCAAAAGTTTACATAGCCTATTAATACCACATAATATTCTTGATAATTCCTGTATCATCCATGACTGTTTTTCTTTGTTATGATGGTTGTTCATGAGTCCCTTACTGGTCCTGAGCAGTTCAACTGCCTGCTGTTGTTCAGAAAATATCCTCCAGCTCCTGCATGTTCTTGGGTTTCCAGCATCTTCTGCATATTTGAATCCTTTCCAGCAGTGACTGTATGATCTTGAGATCCATCTTTTTACACTGACGGCAACTGAGGGACTCATACACAGTTAGTACAAAACGTGGAAACATTTACTGATGCTCAGGAAGGCAACAGAATGCATTAAGAACCAGAGGATGTGAACTCTCGAACAGGATGATGATGATGTGTTATTTTGTTTAAAGATCATATTTTTTTCATTTGGTACTGCACTTAAGAAGCTACATAAACACTTACATGCTCACAAGAATATAAAATAAGAACAATTTAACCTGATCATTTAATTATTTATTGATTAAAAAAAAGAATTCTTGAAGAATTTTCTGATTTGTTGTTGTTTTGCTTGGTTTGTTTAAACATTCAGATATTTATGCAACAAAATATTCAGGGGGCAATCAAAATTTTATTGAAAATCATCAAAAATAAGTGCGGGATGGAAACCTTTTTCAAAAATGCTGGTGGGGAAAAAGTTAACTGTTTTTGTTCATACATACAGTGAAAATGAGTGGGGTTCAAAAAAACAACAACAATGACCCTGAGACATATGACAAAAATTCTTCTTTTGTGTTCAGCAGATGAAAGAAAGTCAATGCAGGTTTGCAACGACATGAGGATGACTACATGATGACAAAATGTTTAATTCTGGGAGAACTATCCCATCAAGCTGAGATCTGAGAAAGCTTTCAACATTTCTGTTAAAAAAATTGGCTATTTTTCTTCTTTTAAGTACCATTTAAAAAAAAAAAGGGAGGGTGAAGTAGGAATCTTTTCTCAGTTCTCTCTTTCACATGTCTCCATCTGTGTTCTTTGAATAAAACCACCCACAGTGACATAACGTTCCTGTGTGCCACTTACACAACATTCGTTCCCTTACTCTTCAGATCCTGAGCTTACACCAGTTCAACATGTAATGGTCTTCTTTGATCATTGGAAGTTGAATGTGCCTCCCAGACACTGACAGTATCTTAAGTTTTCTCTTATTTCCAATTACACCTGCCTGAATGAAAGAAGAAAAGCTAATTGTGACCCAGGAGCAAGGACATATAACGTCATGCATTTTTAACCAGCTGAGACGATTGCGTGATCAAATGTACTTGTGTACGTGGTCAGTATAAAATGCGCACAATCCTCTATAGAAAGAAAAATAGTAAAATAGGTGGTGCGTGTGCTCTGACACGTATGGAACAAGGCAATCTTAAGTCTGGCTTGAAGTGATAAAATAAAAAAAATAAAAAAATTAAATTAAAAAAATGAATCACTTTCATATAGTTTACTGCGCCTCAAAATATTGCAATAGATACTTAGACACCCTGTTCATTGTTGACTTTCTATTCTTGCATAACAAAAACATAAACACATAAAGAGGGTCAAAATGCTTATGCTATTCTAATGGTATCTAAATGATGCATTTGCAACAAGAGATGCTACATACTCGTCATCTTGTACTGAGAGCTAATGATTTTTTTTGTAAAAGGTCTCATATGTGATAACCCGAGGCAACAGCACTAGTGAGAGTTTCAAGAGAATGTCAGAGATTAGTCTTCACCTCATTTGAGCTTTTTCTCTAGCTGTGCCTGTGAATTTGAATTCAGGATTATCCAGCCAAAATCCATATACGATTTTGCCAGAGTAACAAAGGTCGACTGCTATAACTCATGCAGCATATGCAGTATTTGAAATTCATTCAAAAAGACAAACCCAAGATAACTAGCGGCATAAGATTCACACAATCAGAATTAATTACTGCTTTTCCCTTCCCAAGTTCTAGTTCCTTGGATGAACAGCTTCTTCCGGTTTCATTTTCTTGATATCAATGAATATCCTGCTACTTTTGCATATTTGGTGCAGTTTCCAGTTAAGTGTTTCCTTGAACACACAGGTTTAATCAGAACTCAATACTGTATGCTATTCAATGGTAATCCATATTGGTGTAGTTAAAGTGCCAGAGGCTACTTTAAATGACTAACCTTGTGTTAATGAATGATTTAAATATAGGTCTGCAATTATCCTGTAATTTCAAAAAGCCTTTATCTATAATTATACACTCCACTCACGCTATTATTAATTTCTCTTGGTCTGCTGGAATATGCTTAGCCTGATGTGACCATATTGTGGAAGACATGCTGAAACACAGCAATAACACATTACAAGAAGGAGAATATGCATTGATATGACTGCAATCATCAGCTCCAGATGATTGCATAAGAGTCGAATGTGCCAGCAGACTGGAGCTGACGTTGTGCATTCATACTACATGCTGAATAAGCCTTTGAATTTACTAGAACAGCTCAGCTGACAGCTTTGAGACATGCTCAGAATGTTTTTTTAAATAGTGAGCAATAGTGAATGTGGGCAAGTCATTGATGATCAACCTTGAGAATCTCACCAAAGGAATGTATTGACAGTTGCTCAATATTATGACTTATCATGAATCAAAAAAGTTTGTTTAAATGATAAATATTTGCCACTTGGAAGGATGTTTCAGTTCAAAAGCTGTAATTTTAAAGTTTATACCGATAATCCAGCAAATTATTATGTGTAAAGGCCTGTCTGCACCAAGCACGATAAGGATAACGTTAACTATTTTTGCATCCACACCATGCAGTGAACGATATCGTCTGTTTGTTTTAAGCTTGAGCATGATTGCAGCTTTAAATTCTCAAGCGTGTGACAGCAGGATTGATTCTGATTGGTTGTCGGTTAGAGTGGTTTAACAAGGACTCAACAAGAACTGAATGAGCCATGGCCAAGTTTGCCGAGAATTACCGAAGATTCTGATGAGTGTAATATTGTTATTTCATTAAAACATGCAAAAAAATCTTTCTGTCGAGAGATTAAAATACATTTTACAATAGTTCACTGTGCATGCAGATCATATTTTAAGTATAAGTTTGTAAGGCTGGTTTATTCTTTCTTTATACTATGGATATGTAGAAAATATTAGTGTTTGTGCATCAGTGTCGTAATGTGTGGTATAGATGTGAAACTTTTAGGAATTTTATCCAAGATGTAGGCTAATCGATATTAGTCAGTCGTATATGTTATAAAAGGTTCCACAAATGAAACTTTTCATTTTAATGCTGAGCTGGTACCCAGCATGCATTGCAGCCTGAAGCTTTTGGCCCACCATTGTTGAGATTCATATGCTGATTCCTCATGTCTGTGATGCTGTAGAACTGTCTTACAACTTTCCATAATAGTTTTTTATTTTGCCATATTGGAACATGTATCATAAAAAACATTAAACTAATAAAAAACCACACCATGTCATTAAAGGGTAATAAAATATGATATCAGTGGCTCAACTTCAGTTTTGCTATGCTAGAAGAATACTTTTTTTACCATTCTTCTTCTCCCCTGACTTGCGTATTCTGCCATTTTAGAAAGTATCATAACACACCGAATACGCAAGCTTTAACGTATTTGACATAATCAATGTTATTTTTGTTTTCTTTGCACAAAAAAAGTGTTCTAGCATCGCTTAACTGTTTTACCTGTGTTTTTACTACTTTTCTGGATCTGGGATCGTTTCAGTTGTACTGCTGTCTATGGAGGGTCGGATGGCTCTTTGATATCATCAAAAACATCTTAAATTGTGTTCTGAAGATGAACGAAGGTCTTCTGGGTTTGGAACGAGGGTAATTAATAGCAATTTTTTTTTTTTTTGGGGGTGAGCTAACCCTTTAAAGTTTACTCACTGAAGGAGATCAGAGAAGCAGCTCGCTTCATGATGACTGCAATCAATAAACATTTACTTTCAGTTTATTCTGGCCTTTTTGTGCAATAAAAAACCTATTTCACAAACACAATTATAGCAGCCAGAAGAAAAGAAAAATCTAGTATTAAAAGCCCAGCTAAAGCAAACGCTGATCACCACAATGGTGAGATCAAACAAAAGCATCTAATAGTCTATCAATTCTCAAAGAATTTTTGTGGATATATGACTGTAATAAAGTCAGACTGCAGTGTGTGAAGCTGGTAATGATGTTTGTGGAGTTGTTTACTCATCCTCTGCTGTTTTATTTTACTTTATTTCATAAGGCCGTGGATGTTTGTCAGTCGTAGTTTCATTTCTTGCTCTTTTCTTTAGTAAATCTACTCGTTAACAGCAGCTGTTCATCACTGTCTGAATTCACTCATTAGTATTCATTCTCTCTGCCAGGTGGGCTATATTAAGCTGTGTTCAAGTCCTCCTCGGAGTTGACAAGTTGCTATTACGACATCGGGTGCGTTCAAGTCACTTTGGTCTGAAAAAGAATGGCGATTTAACTTTTCTGTTAACTTTTTCTGTTTTTTTTAACTCTACATCTACAAAATATTGAATGAAAAATTTGCATTTTCACATCTGTTTTTATTTGATTTATGAAGTGAACTGAATAACTGAACTGAATGAACTGAATAATTATATATTCTATTATAATTATTCCTTGTATTCCTTCTATTATAATTCCCACTTGTAACAATGACTCATGTGCTTTCAACTCGTAAATACAATGTATCTGACATGACTTGAATGCACCATAATTAAACACATGTAGGGAATAGTGAGTGAGGTTGTGGTGTGATTAAAAACACAGCCTCTGACTGTCAGTTCTGAACATTGTGGGAGATGCTCCTCGAAAACAGCAAATATTATGCAGAATGCATTGATTTTTCCAAGATTTTCCCATGGTAATAATAAAACAGGATTTTAATGTCAGAATATGAATACATTTTTAAAGCAGTTTTTTACAGTGTACCTTTACCAAAAACTAGTATACGTCAAGTTTATTTAAGTAAAGTTCAAGTAAATTTTTAAGTATATTTTATGTACAGTAGTATCTTTACAAATAACAGTGTACTAGTAGAACACTCGTAAATTTCAATACTAAACTTTCTAGTATATAAAAGTATAATTTTAAGCATATTTTGAGAATACCTGTAAACTTACTAGTACACAACTAGTTTGCATCAAAGTTTTTAGCTTGTATTGCAACTATACTAAATGTGAACTTTTATGTAGGTATGCTGATAGTTTACTAATGAAATACTTGTAGTGGCATTTGTAGTACACTTTGAAGTATAGTCTAGTTTAGTGAAGTGAAGAAACACTTATGAATGATTTGTAAACTACTACATTTCAGTGTTTGCATCACACAACCACCTCAATTTGTGTGGTTTTTCTGGCGTAGTAAAAGCAGCTAAAGCACACCTGGTGAAGCTTTGCATTTGAAATGCAGTGAAGCAAGTCATGATAAAAATCCTCATCCTCAGGACTTGTAGAAGCAAGCTAAATGTTATGGTTGCTTCTCATGAAAATACATTGGTTAACACTATTGGTAAGTGAGGGTTTACTATGGTACGTTATTTTTAATGATAGAGCATTAACCTTTTAGCACCACTCACCAGATATTTAATTCCTGAACTCCTGTGATATGAATAAAAGCCAGGCCTAATTAACATTCACTTCTTTCAAATAAATTGAACATGCTTTGAATACTTTGAACCCTTCCTGTTGCTGCCCTTTGGGGTTCATTTTTGTTTGTTTGTATTTTTATTATTATTATTCTTTTACTCTCTTTTTTATTTAAATGAAAAGCCTATCATCACACTATCTTTCTCTCTCTGCCAACTGAAAGAAAATATCCCTGGTCACTGTATTTATATGCAATATATATGAATGATAATAGGAGGTTCCAACATGATCTCACGGCAATTCGTACATATTTGACGAGGTGGCTAATTTGTACAAATTCTTTTCTAAATCGTACGTATTTTACGAGTTGCCAATTTGAATGAATTTGTACGAATGACCTAAACCTAACCCCGCCCCTAAACCTACCCGTCATGGGGTTTTAGACAAATCATACAAAATCGTATGAGTGAGGTCGTACGAATTAATACGAATTAGCAATAATTTGGCACCTCGTATGAATACGTACGAATTGGTCGTGAGACTGTGTTGCAAGTTCCTTATTTAAGGTTATGAATTTAAGTAAAAAACACAACCCAGCATTTCAGGACATCTTTCTGATTAGGCGAGAAGAACTTGTTTTTGTTTGATTCATCTGTAAATGATTTTAAGACATTCATGATATTAATTAAAAACTTCACCATTCGCTAACTTTCACATGTGCTCATACCACTGTGAAGTTAATTTGCGTCACGCTGTTCCTCTCAAAAATTTTGGAGTGTATACGGTATAAATATTACATTTATCTCTGACCTCTGTTTCAAAGGCATTCATTACTGAAAATCTCAGGAGTCACCTATCTGGACAGTGAATGCTGAGATGGAGGCAGAGGTTACTGAAGTCTAGATGGAAAAAGCACAGTGGTTGCCTGCTTTGTCTAGTGAGAACTACAGGTGGCCATCGACAATGATGGGATAGGGTTTTTTTTTCTGCATGAGAGACAGACCTGGGGGGAAACAAGCTGAACCAAAGAGTTAAAAAAAAAAGGGTTGAGAAAGTTGGCTCCAGGCATTGCCTTAAGCATCTGCTGAAGGTGACATTCCAGCTATGGGTTTTCATAGACGGTAGGTTTGTTTGGGTGGCTAACGGAGTACAGAGATGTACTTGAGAAGCGAGGAGCTCCGGTTTGAATCACGTATAACCACAGTTCAACAAGACCTGTGTGTAGAAGGAAGTTGAAATGGCACAGTTGCATCAACAAATTATTTTTATGTCAGTTTTGCATTTGTTAACACTATCGGATAGTGATACTGAACTCGAACCTGCGACACCCACATAAGCACCATGATTCAATGTTTCTGAAGCTTTGAGAATTATACTGTGCCTAATGGAGCGAGTTTTAATGTGTATCTGTGCTTCAAAGTAGAGAGGAGTGTTCAGATAACACAAAGGTTAGATGTTTTAATGCCATTTATCATTGTCAGTTGTAATTAGAAGGTCAGACTGATGACATTTGAACACAGGAGCTTTGATAATGGGGTTGTGCTGTATTTCCTGTCTGCTTGTTCTTCTACTAAATAGCCATGTCATCAAAGGGAAAAAACATTCATCAAATTCACCATCATGTTGTTCCTAAGCAGTATGATGTTATTACAGCCCTGAAAGAACATACAGAGATGATCACTCTACACTTTTTCTCCTATACCTCATATTTTCTCAAGTCATCATTATTGACTAAATATTCATCTTATATTAAAAAAAATGTATTAATTAATAATAAATCTTACTTGATTGCTTAGTCATCCTACACTTTTGTAATAGGGAAGAAAGCAACACAGACTGTTTTCACTACTCTAACGTTTGTGTTCCATAGATGAAAAGAAATTCATACAATTTTGTATGAATCCACAATGTTGGTTGCACCTCTAGGAAGATGGGTGGAAAATACTTCTTTTGTTAGGGAAACATTTTTGTGTGTGACCAATTTAAGTGTACCCATAATTACACACAGACTCTATTTCTGGCATATTAATGGCCCTTCAAATGTACCACGTAATTCCCTAAAGCTAAAATAATTGCTGGAAGCAAAACGGAAACAACCATTTATAAATGCCTTAAAAGCCTTGACTCAAAATAATTATACCATAATGCCATTTAAATATTAACTACTGTTTCAGTTTTTTAGTTCATGTCTTCTTTTTGTATTATTTTTAGTAGTAGTATTATATATATATATATATATATATATATATATATTATTATTATTATTATTATTATTATTATTATTTAGCAAGGATGTATTAATGTGATCAATTAATGTAACAATGAAGACATTTTTTTTATGTTGTCCTTCTGAACATTCTTCCTTAGCAAATCTCTCAAACTCCTCCAGATTTGTTGGTCTTCTGGCACAAACTCTGGACTTTAGTGTGCCCCACAGATTTTCTATTGGATTCAAGCCTGGGCTTTGTACAAGTACACTCACTTTGCTCATTTGGAGGTATTTCTTCACCAGAAATGAGGTGTGCTTTGGGTCGTTTTCATGCTGGAAGACAAAATGTCGACCCAAACCAAGTTTTCTTGCAGACGGTCTGAGGTTGTTTTTAAAAATCTTCTTATAGTCTTCCTTTTTCATGTTTCCTTCAACCCTGACGAGATTCCCAGTACCAAATGCACTGAAACATCCCCAAAGCATTTTACTCCCACCACCATGTCTCACTGTGGGAATGGTGTTCACTGTGGGCAACATCTCTATGGCCAAAAAGCTCTAGTTTTGTCTCATCTGTCCAAAAGGACACGTTTCCAGTATGCATCACCCTTCCCCAGCTTGTCCTTAGCAAATAAGGAAGAAAAAAAAAAAAACCTTCATGAACTTAAGGAACGTTTTTCAACATACAGTATATAATAAAGTATCCTATAGCTTCGGTTTTCACCATTGCAACTCATAATTTCAACTTTATATATCTATTACCTTTATTATTATCATCTTTTTAGTATATTACTGTATTTTTAATCTAGTAAACCTATACATGTAAACATATGAAATAAGTGAAACTGTAACATATTTTAGCTCAATAAGGGAAATATAGATATGTATATAAATAATTATTATTAATTATGATTAATTGCAATTATTTATATTAGCTGCCAGTAGTAACTGTAGCAGA
>JAUMHE010000055.1:13452265-13463843 GCA_032359235.1 Enteromius mattozi
GATTAGTGAGCTCATAGTTAGCGCGATGATCTCATCTTAGATGTCTCAATTCATCTCGGATGTTTTAAGCGACGTACAAAGAACGAGCCCCAGCTATCGGATCATCAGGATGGAATGAGAGACAGAGTGTAAACAGAGAAGACAAGTGGTCCAAGAACTGAGCCCTAAGGCATCCCAGTAGTTAGATGTTGCGACTTGGACACCTCACCTTTCCAAGATGCCTTGAAGGACCTATCTGAGAGGTACCACTGGAGTGTCGTTCCTGAGATGCCCTTTGCCAATAAGGTTGACAGGAGGATCTGGTGGTTAACCCTGTCAAAAAAGAGACAGATCCAGCAATATAAGTATTGGAGATTTGGAATCTGCTCTTGCCAGTCTTAGGGCTTCAACAACTGAGAGCAAGGCAGTTTCAGTTGAATTTCCACTTCTGAAGCCAGATTGGTTGCTGACAGGTTCTATGTGAGAAAGACAGAGACTGGGTTTAGACATAGCTTGTTCGAGTGTTTTTGCAATGACAGGAAGAGAAACTGGTCTGTAGTTCTCAGAAAGAGATGGGTTAAGGTTGGGTTTCTTAAGTAGTGGGGTTACCTGTCTAAATGCTGAGGGAAGAACACCAGTATGAAGGGAAGTGTTAACGATTTGAGTGAGTACAGGTAAAACTGCAGGAGAAATGGCTTGAAGGAGATGAGATGGAGTAGGATCGAGCAGACAAATAGTAGGATGATTAGAAAGTTTGGAGATTTCTGCCTCAGAGAGTAAAGAGAAGGATGCTCGCTGGTAAGATGTGCTTGACAGTTTGTGGTGTGGACTGTGCACCGATGGTTGTAATTTTATTAATAAAGAATGTGGCAAAGTCGTCAGTTGTTATGAAGGGGAATGAGGAGGAGGAATCAAATATATATATATATATATATATAATATGTTACTGCTATAACGATAAAAGTCACTGGTACATGCTGGTGCTAAATGAAGGCATCACACCTTGATGAAAAGTTCTCGGTTGTGATTTTTAATGTTATTGCACAATTTTAATAAAGATATGTAGTAGGGCCTTAGTGTTTTTGTAATGTGCTTCGAACTAATAGCAATAAAATATAAAATACATTTATTTATATATATATATTTTATAAAATAATATAAAAATGTAGAGATATAAAGTTGTAGGCATATGGCCAAGCCCTAGTTTCATTTGGGTTGTTTCAGCTATATTTGGTTTGTTTCAGTTGTTTTGTACATAAAAACCTGTTGACAGCATTGTACGGCAAACCACAGGGCATTAAATCAGTTCTTTTCACCTGTGCTCTCGCTCTAACGTGAGCACTAAAAAGCACCTATATAGTTCCATTAGTCTGTGTTTTTACAAGCTGAGCATAACTGAAGCACCCACTGGGAGGGGGCTCCACCACCTGGAGTGGTTTAAAGAAACTCACAGTATGCTGGAGGCTGAGAATAACACATATCTCATGTGCTTGTTTACTTATATTATAGAAATAAAAAAACTGTTTAGTCTGGGTGCAGTTCAGAAACAAACAAGTCCATAGCGAGCAAATTTCTACTCAATGTGTTATAATTAGACCTGAGAAATACAGCTAAAAAAAGAGAGAGTCCACAAATATTTTGCCAACATTCAACACTCAGATTAGGTCAAAAACAGGAATAGTCTGCTAACTATATATATATGTGTGTGTGTGTGTGTGTGTGTGTGTGTGTGTGTGAAAATGTAGTCACCATCAGGCCATCCAGTATGTAGATGATTGTTTCTTCATTAAAAAAAAACAAAAAAAAAAAACTGTATATTTTTAATTTCAAATTGTTTCTTACCTAAAATGAAACCTAAAACCTAAAAGCTCTCATTCTGCAGATAGTTCATTGGTGAGCAATTGATGTAATGCTAAATTTTCGAATCTGCGTCTTTTATGTATCACATCAGTGTCAAGTCAACTTATACGTATGTATAGCAATTTCACAATACAAATTATTATTAAAGTAGCTGTACAGAAAATAACAATGTAATGTTAATGTCTTAATATTTTCATGTGTAGTATTGAAAATATAGTTTAACATTTTGCAAAGGTACAACAAATCATGAGATTTGCTTTATATTTGAATTTATATTGACCCATTAGTGTATGTGTGGAAAACTGAATATACTATGGAACTTAATATAAATGTCACATCTATCCCCCTTTTTCTTGGCGTAAAAATTGGCTTTTTGTAAATTCTATGGGCATAGCTTCCAGTCTCATCCGCGTCTAGCTATTTTTAGCTTTACCAAACAGTTTGTTTTGCTTCTTGATATTGAAAATTGTTATTTACCTATAACGTCTAATGAACCAGAAGCCTCACCTGTATAGGCTTACTTCCACGTTGAAGAAAAAGGTGGATATTCTGTTATGTTCTAGTTTGGTTTTCTGTCTGTTCCAGTTCACCTGCCTGAATTCCCTTGTTAGTTTGAATGCTTTTTGATTAATTAGTTCCCACACCTGTTATGTTTCTCCCTAATTGTATTTAAGCCCTCAGTTTCCCTCATCTCATGGCCTATTATTGTTTGTTGTTTGACTTTTAGCTGGTGGTTTCTCCTTGTGGATTTATTAAAAAGGACTTCTTGGACTCTGTTCCTTCTTCATGTGCTTTTTTAAACAACAACACGTTACAGAATACACCAGACCAAATACAGTTACATTTTTTCAGCATTTCCTTTTTTTTCTTCAGCATTTTTCTATGGTCTTTCCCACTAACTCCTGCTCAAGCAGCAGGATCGCTTCCTCAAGGACAACACAAGGATCTTTTTAGATCTTGCATACCTAAAACAGACAGCTACCTGTATACTTTTTACTGTGTCTGACTTAAAGGGATAGTTCACCCAAAAAATAAAATTCTGCCATTAATTACTCACCTTTATGTCGTTCCAAATCCATAAGACCTTCATTCTTCTTCAGAACACAATTTAAGTTATTTTTGATGTAATCTGAGGTCTTTCTGACCCTACATAGACAGCAATTCAACTGAAATATTCCCAGGTCTTTAACCATAACAAAGACATGCGTAATATAGTCCATGTGACATTAACTGTAGTTGTAGCTATGAGAATACCTTTTATATGAAGCAGAATCATGCACTGCCATCATAAAACTGGGATGAGGAGGAGAAGTTATTTTAGTTTCCTTTTTACACAATAAGTATTCTCGTAGATTCGTAGAATGTCACAATTTGTCCTTGCTATATTTCTTGGGAACATTTCAGTTGTATTGCTGTCTATGCAGGGTCTGATAGCTCCCAGATTTCATCAAAAATTTGTGTTCTGAAGATGAATGAAGGTCTTTTGAGTTTGGAACGACATGAAAGTGAGTAACTAATGACTAATTAATTTTTGGGTGAACTATACCTTTAACAACTTGTCCAAGACTAAGCTGTTTGATTCTTGAAAGAGCTTCACAGTGGGTAATGCTGAGCTGTGGTTCGCCATTCACTGTTTGCACTGCAGAGGACTTCACCAGACCCACTCCTGAACCTGAGCCCATCCAGACATCACACCACTGCACGGAGCAACCACTAGAGCCCACCACAGACAGAGAGCCAGAGCTTGCATTACACACAAAGGAAGTGCTTCTCAATAGTTATATTATATTAATCTATTAATTATATCAATATATTAATCGCAACCAGAATAAAAGTTTTTGTTTACATAATATATGTGTGTTTACTGTGTAAAAAAATTCAGTCTCACAACAAATTCATATGTATTTCAAGAAGTGGCTAATTCGCACAAATTTGTATGACCTCACTCATATGATTATGTACGATTTGTCTGATGGGTAGGATTAGAGGCGGGGGGTTAGGTGTAGGTCACTCCAACAAATTCAATTTGGCAATTCATAAAATACGCACAATTTAGCAAAAAATCTAATTTGTGTGAGTGAATATGCACAAATGGCCGTGTGAGCGGACTGGTATACTGTATACAAAATAAATACAAAATACACATATTATGTAAACAAAAACATATATTTTGAATGCGATTAATTGTGATTAATCATTTGACAGCACTAATAGTTTTCCACAGTTTTGCTAAAATGGTTTAAACAAGAAAAACAAATCTTAAACACGTGTCTCATCATCGTCATTTTGAATTAAGACAAAACGCATTAAGCTGTATCTACTGCTTTTGCATCATCTGACTGATTGGTAAAGAGATAAAAACAGAAAACACAATCACTGCTTTGCAGTAGCTTGTTACAGTAAAGACCATAGAGCATTTATGCTTAATCTATGAACCATTTACTCACTTAATTAGAGGCTGCGAGTGAATGAGGCTCATTTGCATTTCAACAGCAACGGCCATGTGTGATTGCAGCCGAGTCGCATCTTTGACTCAAATCATGCTGGCTTTCATTAGCGTCCTTACCAGTTTCTGTTTACCGCTGTTTGGATTGACAGAGCGTACACTGAAAGCAACGTGCAGATCTTAAGCCCCACTCATGCTTTATACGAATAACCTGCTACAAAAATCATCCATCTGAACTAAGTTAAGACTCTAATGAAGGGCTTTTAGATGTGACTCCTGCATCTCTAATGTTCAGAAAAACTGCTGTGTGGAAAGTGGTTCGGTATAGAGAACTTTGTAGCCGTGCTCATTAAACTCACTTCATTATATAAGCCAACTCAACTTTCAAGACAAACTAGCACCTATATATTGTGAACTGCATGTCTGGTAGCACACGCCTCCACAGGACACACTTCTTCTTCACACAGTTCAATCCATCTGTTAATGATTTAAAATTCAGAGTTGAGTTATGAAGAAAGCTAACCAAAGTGTATCTCTTTTCTTGTTATGATGTCAAAACACCCACTGTTTAGGTCTCTACAAGCAGTACTCCAGCTGTAAGGATGGATGGCAGTGGAGGAGAATGGCCCAGCACTCCCGTGCCCTCGTGTTGCCTGGAAAACCTCACCATGGAGAATTCCAGCACGGGCCAAATCTATGAAGTTGTGCTGCAGTCAACGAACACGACTAAGCGCAATCCACAGTTTGTTGGAGTGGAGCTCCTTCAGTCTTTTAAACCCCTCATCATCCCTTGCTACGCTCTCGTTGTCCTGGTTGGAGTTTTTGGGAACTACCTGCTGCTTTACGTCATCTGCCACACCAAAAAAATGCACAATGTGACCAACTTCTTCATCGGTAATCTGGCCTTTTCTGACATGCTGATGTGTGCTACCTGTGTGCCCTTTACCCTGGCGTATGCTTTTAACCCTCGCGGCTGGGTTTTTGGAAGATTCATGTGCTACCTGGTGTTCCTCATTCAGCCGGTGACAGTGTACGTGTCGGTTTTCACACTGACAGCTATTGGGGTGGACAGGTGAGTGATGCATATGAGTGCTCTTGACTGTCTCTTGACAGTGTGACTAATTCATCATTGCATCAATGTTTTATTAGCATTCTGGGGCTTTTGTGGAGCATGGTTATATAACAGATTGATTCAGTGGATTCATCACGTACACTACTATTCAAAAGCTCAAAACATTTTGAAGAGAAAAATGTCTCCTACACTCTTTGTGAAATATTACAATATTGCATCCTTGCTGTATAAAATTGTTCGTTTCTTTCAAACAGTCTTACCACAAATTTGAAAAGGTACAGGATGTTGAAAACGTATCCTTATATTTACAGTTTAGCTCAGCACAAATATGGAATATAGAAGTTACTGCCTCATGTTGTTCAGTTCAAACAGAGAACAGGTGATGAATGGAATCTAAAAAAATATCATTATATCTTGAAATGTTAAAATCTAAAGTTTGTTCTGATCTAACAGCAATTTGACACTTTTTTTTTTAACTTGCAACAATATATAGATTTTAGCTTGAACATTTTTTTCAGCAGATTTCTGTTTAAGCAGATTTCAACCTTTTTTGTGTGTGTGTGTTATAGCAAGGTCGTAATGAAAATGTTTTGGAAACCTTTTCACCATATTTCACATTAATTATTTATGTTTGCAAATTTTCAAATGGCTTTATAGCATGTCCTTGACCTAGACCTTGACAGTCATACACTAATGTAAATTTATTTATTATGTCCCCAGAATGTGTCTGTGAGGTTTCAGCTTAAAATATATTTATCATATTTCAAAAATGCATATTTTGAAAGGAGGCAGAAATGTAAAATACAGGCGCCCCTGTATGTTACATATGAATGAACAATTGCACAGAACAGTAGATTATGCAGATTGCTGAAGGATACTTGACTCAAATGAAGTGAACAGTGCTGGGCTCATGTAGTTTGGCATATTTACAGAAAACAAAGAAATTAACACTTTACCATTGTAATGACCCACTAACGTTACTGTGATTTAGACTTTGTTTTGTGGTATATTTTGCACTTTGACAAGTTACTTGACTATACAGAGTAAGTCGAAGCCTACTAAACAAGATCTATTTTAAGAGAATAGTCTTTACACCTAAGTCAGTTTTCATTACAATTGTAAAGTGAAAATTTCTTTCTTTCAACAACTTGTTCTTTACATTCATGAACGAAATGCATAAGTTCGGTCATTTCTTTCAGAAACAAGATCTCTCTCTCGAAAGCAAATTGGCCTGTTCACTACATTCAACGAATCAAATGTTCCATCACATCTCATACTCGAAGGCTATTGGCTCGAGGTTTAGTGATTAATAGTGCCACGCTGCTGTGGAGAGAGGGATTTCAGTGAACGAGAAATATGAAATATGTGTACGCGTCTTTTTCAGATGTGAAATTTATTAATCGCAAATTATCTTGAAATTGTGCGCAAATAAATTGTTCCAGCTCTTTGTCTAGTAAACGACTCCTAATTAATGTCATTAACATATAAAACATCACCAATCATCATAATTTAGAGCAGCATGCTGCAAGAACAGCTTACATTTTCACAAACCTGCAATTACTCCGGCAATAAAAAGTGTGTACGTTTGCTCAGACCCTGACGTGATGCTACAAACTTTTCCACGTCAAAGACCGTTTTTATAAATATGAACATGGATTTAAGCGTGCACACACTCTACGATCAAATCTGTGCGTATGCACGCTTAATAAATGAGGCCCCTGGTATTTAGTTTTCTAAATACACATATCCAAAACATGCACGCAGAAACTAAACTAAGCTTTCTTTCATGTATAAGCTCTTTCATCTCTTATTGTACTTAAAAACTGTTATATTCGGTTATGTCTGTAAAGGTAAGCCACTGGGAAAGAAATTGCATGTTTATATTGCATTTGTGTGCTGCGTAATATACAGTAAATAAATCTATAAATCCACTGCTCTCTCGTCTCCTCTGAGGCTGGGACTCTAAAATAGTGTTCTGTGCTCATCTGTGCAGCCAAAGGCAGAACAGTTAGCATGCTTTGCTAAAACTTTCGCCATTACTTGCGAAAAAATTGTGGCGTCATGGGTCCAAACTTGCAGTTAATGGGCGATAATATTGTAATAAGATCTCCTTTCCATGTCATGGAGGAAGTGAAATCTGAGCGGCTCGCTTTTTCACAAGCTTGCAAAGAAAGTCTTACAAAAATCTAAAAAATTACTGGGTCATTCTTTTTCATGCTTTCTGGATTGGTAGGTGCACCGGGGGAACCGATTATAACACTTGAACATGGACAAATGTACTTTTTATATGTCATCTTAAAAAAAAAGAATGTGAAATTCTGAAAATGATAATAATAATCTAGCATTTTTTTTTTTTTTTTAAAGACATCACAGCGTGCATAATAGGTAATTTGTGCTAGAAAAGACAATATGTAATGACTGTCAGAAAACTAAGGATGACAGAAATATTCTGTCATATATGTCCGTAATTAAACTCGGTTAGACTTCTTTTATTTTCTAAAGATACACATTGTTTCAACCCCCCCAATGCAACCTTTTTGGTGTATGTCATCTGAATTTGAATGACTGAGTAATATAAATAGCTCTTTTCTGTGTGCCAGAAGAGCCTGTAAGTGCTTATGGTACACAAAAAGCCATTCTATTATATGAAACAATTGTATAGTGAAAGCTGGACGTAACGTCAACATGCTGCCATATGGAAGAACACCAAGGACACATAAATAAACCAGAACTTCTTATCCCTAGATCTGAAAAGAAATTCATAATAGACCTTCTCTATTTAACTTTGTGGCTTCGTACAGCCTTTAACCTTCATGCTTCCCTCCTTGCGTAGGCACGCGAGTCAGTGATTGATGGTGCTGTGCTGTAGTCAGGAAAATTGAAAAATTGGTGGTTTGTAGTATAATAGGTGCATTAAGAATCCATTTACCTTACAGTGAAGGTTTATTTTTTTTTTTTTGCACAGACATGGCCGTCATGTCCTGTACGTGGTCTGGTAGTTCATCTTCTGTGCTTTTACACGTGATGAAGCCTACATAAGTACTGTCTTTAAAAGCCCTTGATATTATCGTGGAGTTTGGATGCAGACCCATTCATCTAAGCTGCAGAGGCGAGGAAATGTGCGTCCACTTTTGCTACAAAAGTGGCTCTTTTGTAGCAACAAGTCCAATAGGTCTTTCTCACCTTAAAGTGAATGAAAAGAGTTCATTTAGAGGTCTTGTTTTGAACCCATTTCTTACAGCCCACTGGTTGTGTCTCTACAAAATCCTGTATTTGCTTCAGCTTATTTAAACAAAAAGCTCTCAAACTTCAATTAGGGCCACTAGTCAGCTGGCGTTCCCAGGGTCAATGACATACAAGAGCTTCTTTTAAAATCCTAGCTTGAAGCATTTTCCTAGAAGCAATGTAAAAAACAGTTTGTTTTTGACCATTTTAAATACCATCTTTCAGTTTGTACATTTTGTGCAAAAAAGATCAACAATTTCAAATAATAATGTCAATTAATAATGATAAACTTGTATGGGTTGTTCAGACAGAATGTGTTTTTGGTTTCCAGGCCCTCATTACAGTTTGATGTAAACATGCGCTAGGCTAGACTGCATCTCCTGACCTTCATGTTTTCAAAAGACTATGTCAAGCTTAACTTTTAAAAAATCAAGAGGACCTTTCACTTTTTGATATCGAGCTGCGCTGTGTATGATCTCTTCGTTACTCATTAGCATTTTGGGGAGATCAAATAGTATTTTCGCGCTTCTGGCAAACTGATTATGGCTCTTTTCAGAGCTCGATTCCCTCAGAATTGATGAATTGATTCTTTATGAAATCTATTCTCGAATAATTTTCTCTGAACTAAACTTAAAATGTAATAAAAGGTCAAATTATCTGATATTTTAAAAAGCTTATTGATCAGTAAAAAATCATAGATCAGTAAAATCTGAAATATAGATATATTAGTAACAGTAATGTAGTAATTATATATATGGGTTTTTTTTTAATAATTTCCTAATTTTAAGATTTTTCTTAATTAATATCATCTTGACGGATTTTTAGAAAAAGTAATCCATGAGTCCTTATAATGCAATTGAACCCTCAAAATTGCTTCAAAATGAGTGAACATGACAGTAATCATGTAATAATAATTGTGTTTCTCTAATAAATATCTTATAAACAAGGGGATCGAAAAAAAAAAAGAGTGCGTTAATAAGAGATTCTTTTTTCATAAATAAAAACACTGAATTACAAAAAAGAGATTCTTTATTTTAATTTAGTTTTCCTTCAGTTCAAACATTTAAAATGTGTTAAAATTCATGGATTATGTTTTTAATGTATTTTTGAATAAATTATCAGATAGAACAAAAACCAGTTGCACTAGTGCATCCGATACAGATGTGCGATCACTACTGTAACTTGTTTCCTAAAACATGTCATTTTAACTTCTAGATACTACGCCACGGTTCATCCTCTGAAGAAGCGCATCTCAGTTCTGGCCTGCACGTATCTTCTCTCTGGGATCTGGATTCTGTCGTGTGGTCTGGTAGCTCCTGCTGTGGCCCACACGTACCATGTAGAGTTCAAGGACGAAGGTTTCACCATCTGCGAGGAGTTCTGGATGGGTCAGGAGAAAGAGCGGCTGGCCTACGCTTACAGCACGCTCTTCATCACTTACGTCCTTCCTCTGTCCGCACTTAGCATCTCCTACCTGTGCATTTCAGTGAAACTTCGCAATTGTGTGGTGCCAGGTCATCGCACTCAAAGCCAAGCTGAAGCCCAGCGAGCTCGCAAACGCAAGACGTTTCGTCTGGTGTCTTTAGTCGTCGCTGCTTTTGGGATCTGTTGGCTGCCGATAAGTGTCTTCAATGTTCTTCGGGATATTGATATAGATCTGATCGACAAGCGCTACTTCCTGCTGATCCAGCTGCTGTGTCATTTGTGTGGAATGAGTTCATCTTGTTGTAACCCGTTTTTATACGCGTGGCTGCACGATCGTTTCAGGGCGGAACTGCGGAAAATGTTCACCTGCCATCGGCGGATTGGCATCGGGATTCCTGCAAACAACTGTGCCACCGCTAGCGTGGTTCTCTGACAGAAAAAGAGCACATTGTGTTAGGTCAAAGACTACTGAGACCAGCAGAACACTTTTGGAAAAGAGAAAGTGTTGTTCACATCGGTCCTTGATGGAACTGTACCATCTGTAAGGTTCCTCCACATGCATCTTGTTTTAGATGGACACAGATGGTCTTTCTTGGATGTACAAGGCATGTGAGAAAGCTGTTGGATTTAGCCACAAGATTTCACCAAGCTGTCTGTGATTTGGATGTGGATTTCCTAGAAAGGAAACTGAATGGTGGTCACATTACAGACAAACGGTCCCTTAAAAACTGCCACAGAAACATACAGACAACCAGCTTTCAGAAAAGCAAATGCTTCAGCTTTAAAAGTGAATTACAGCTTATTTTAATGCCTTTCAGACTGTGGGATTAATCATGTTTAAACTGCATGTGTTTATACAAGATGTCACCGAATATATATTTGCATTAAACAGATAAAATATTCAACAAGAAATATCATGGCCTAGAAATATTTATGAAATATTGAAACCTTTACTAATTAAATGATTTCATAACTTTTCAGGCCTTCAGTGTTTTTTGTGCTCATAACAAATACAACATACAATACAGAATACAAAACGTATTGCATTTATATACAAAAAAACTTTGTCTGCGCAAACAAAAAGTTATTTTTTTTATTTTGCAGCTGATAATATGACTCTGGATGTTGTAATGTAGTTGAATTTGTTCATTATTGGTCTAATAATGCAGTATCTTCATTGTCCTGAAGCAAATAAGGAACAAAACTAAAAGTTCAGAAAAGAAAGTGCCAAAATGTGTCAGGTGACAGAAAATTTCTTTTGTGTGATTGTAACCGTACAATTTTGTATAAATTTATGTAACATGCATTAATAAACAGTGTCTCGACTGGCAGTTGTTTTATACACAACGACACATTACTGGGTAAACAAAATAATTGCAATTAACTGAAACTGAATACTGTGTGAATATCTCTGAAACATTATGTTTATCCAAGAGAAAACAGTGGATTATTGCTCAAATGTAGGTTTAATGAACTTTACACACATCCAAATGTTGAGTCATTCTACCAAACGGGTGCCATTTGTGTCCGCAGTGTTTGATGGGATGCATAAGGCACAAGAAATGTCCTAA
>JAUMHE010000055.1:13463943-13479230 GCA_032359235.1 Enteromius mattozi
GTTCTGTTTTGTTTCCCCTTCCCATCATGCTTTGCACAGGGCTAGATAAGGATAGAAAATCTTGAAATAAAATGTTACTTTAGGCATTTTTTATTAAGATGATAAAATTGGGAGACTTGTTAATGTTTAGTGCTCTTTTATGTTTGTATTTTTAAAGACCCTCTGGTATGTTGGTGTTTTGGGGGGTTACCAGTGTGGTAAAGTGTAGAGCATGTGCTTGGGGACCTGCTAACATGAATCAAAGCTATTTTAACAATAATAATAAAAATACTCTGGGCGTGGCATGGAAGTATCAAAACCTTCATATGTTATGCATAACAAGTTGGCTAATGCCTAAAGTTAAGTAAATCAAACCTATTTTTTTTGTTTTCAGTGTAAAAGGGTATATTCCTATTAATTTATTTTCTGTTTAAATGTTTTAGTCTGAGTTCAACAAGAATAAAATATATCAATTTCATAAAAACTATATATTTGATCAAATTGAGTTGACCGAACTCAATTAAATTTCATTGCATTCATTTGTTTTTTATGAGTTGGGGCTGCACATATTTATTGGATGGAAATCCTGCCCTCAATTAAATTGAGTTCATCCAATGAATATTTCTTTTTGTGTGTGCACACAACTGCATGTTATTTACCATTAAATGTAAATGTAATATATTTAAATTTATATTAAATGCAAATAGCTGAGCTTAAGAGTGCTTCTGATACATGTTTTTAGGACTTAAAGGGATTGTTCACCCAAAAAGGAAAGTTCTGTCATTAATTACTCACCCTTATGTCATTCGAATGAGACCTTTGTTCATATTTGAAACACACATTAAGATATTTTTGATGAATTGCAAAAGCTCTCTCACCCTCCCATAGACAGCAAGGATCCTAACACGATCAAGGTCCAAAAACGTAGTAAGAACATTGTTAAACTAATCCATGTGACATCAGTGATTCAACCGTTATGTTATGAATCTACGAGAATACTTTTTGTGCACAAAGAATAATGACTTTATTAAACAATTTGTCTCCTCTGCATCACCTTGGCGCCATATTGGAGAGTTGATGAATTGCTGAATAAAGCTGTTTTTTTTCTTTCTGCACAAAAAGTATTCTTGCAGCTTCGTATGCTTTGTATGAACCTTGATTGTATTATTACTCTTTATATCTATGGGAGGGTCAGAGAGCTCTCGGAAAATTGCACAAATACCACTAAAATCAAGAAAGCAGCATCATGTTACTGCTAACTTTAATTCAAAGTGCTAAAGATTCCAGCAGTATGTTTGCAGGAGGAGGACAAACTGATGAATAGATAAAGCGACGGCAGTCATTCACCTTTGAAACAGTCTGGGCATGTTAATATCCTCAGCACAACAGCCCAAAATGAAAATGAGCTACAGCAACAAAAGACAAACCAATAAAAAGGAGGAAGCGTTTCTATGGTGACCAGCTCAGTACATCGTTTAAGTTTTTCTTTCTCCCCCATCTCCACTCAGTCTCTCTCTATGATAGACAGTCATGTTTTCAGTGGTCTGTCATCCCAATACATCAAAGACAGCAACTACACAAACAAGGCTTCGATAATAGCCCAGTGATTCACAGGGAGGATGACAGAAAATGTGAAAGACAAACAAGCTGCACCCTACAAATGAGTAACTAAGACACTTTCAGCTCTTCATCTCAAGCTGCAGGCTGCAGACCAGGTTAAGCTCACAGGTCTCAGATCTATTGTGCAAACCTAATAGAATATGCTGCTCAATGTGCAGACACACTGCCATGGCAGTATAAGCCTAAGCATAGACTGAAAATGATTCAAACTTATCTTTTTTAAGGGCCCCCAGGCTACAAGGTTAACACCAAAGGTACGTCTATATGCATCTTCAAACTTTTTTTTAGGCCAAGAGGTGGAGCAGAGATCCCCTGTTACAGGCTGAATAAAAATGAGTTCCTAACATGGTTACCAAAACTAAAAATTAAAACCATTAAAAATTAATATTAGGCTGAATAAAATATTTTACTTCAGCTAGTTGCCAAGGATATACTTCTCATTTTAATTTAGTTTGACCAGAAATACTAAAATAATTACCACTAAAACAGAAAAATTAATAAATAAATAAATAAAAAACTGTTATATTTTTATGGGAACTGTATGTAAGTTTTTTAAATTATTTATTTAAACCTTGAAATATCAGTTATTGTGCACTTACTTTTAAAACAAGAAGAGCTTCGGTTTTAGTGAACTGGTTCCGCGGAAAAACGGATTGCTTTTAGGGCAGCAACAAACGCACGTGACAGCTATCCACTGTAATTATGAGAGTGAATTCTACTCACTTAACTATAGAGGGCTCCAAAGTCGCCAAAATACAAAAAGCACTACTGAAAAAAAAATTAATACCAGGGAAAACATTACAAATATTCATATTTCACGCTGGTGGATCGTAACCAGATTTTAAGTACTGCTTCAAAATGCCAAAAGAAGAAATAGAAGAAAGAGACAAAAAATAAAGAATTGGCAATTTAATGAAAACTGCATTTAAACTCAAACAGGCTGTTCATCAGGTGATCAAAAGTTTAAGACCACAGCCTTAAAAAGTTAAAATCTGCACAAAAGTATGGCTTTCATGTCATTGTTTTTGAGGCAGTAACACTATCATGTCCTGCTGATGACAAAGGCAAGAAGTCTTTCTGTGTTTGAGCATGTCAGGATTGTTGAGCCACACCAGCAAGTACTCGCGCATCATGGCATCGCTGCTGAGGTTGAACTCAGTAAGACAGTTAATCTTACATTTCTTAAAAGATCCTGAGAGTTATGGGACAAAAAAAAGTCAATTGGTAGAACCCCCAAAAAATTCACCTGCAGGATCCATCGGGCTGTCTGTGAAGACACAGGTCGATCCTCCAAATTAATGCCTTACTGATGCTGACTGCAGCCCATAACAATAAGACGGCAACTGCGACAGAAGGGCTTCAAGAACAGAAAACGTCTTCAAAGGTCATGTCTCCTCCCACGTCTCCTCCCACGCCACAAACTTGCCCGTTTGGAATTTGCAAGGGAGTACAGAACAAGGGAGTACATGGGACATTGAAAGGTGGAAGAAAGTTTTATTCTCTGACCAGAAAAAAATAACTTGAAGGCTCCTGATGGCTTCCATCTTTACTGGCATGAGATGGAGATGTTTTCTACACTGTACAGTGAAGGAGGCTTCCATCTTGATTTGGGGTGCTTTTTCCTTCAGTGGGATAAAGATCTTCAGGTTGTGCAGGGGGGTCAAACCACAGCTGGCTATGTGCATATGTTGCAGGGGCATCCCTCTTGACTGAGGGTCCTCGTCTGTGTTGTAATGACTGGGTTTTTCCCCAGGACAGTGCTGCAGTTCACAACCACTGCCTGATAAAGAACCTCTTACAGGTGAATAATGTCGCTCTTTTGGACCATCCTGCATTTTCCAATGATCTTTTTTTGGTTACACCACTTGACTTTTATCTCCCATAACTCCCAGGATCTCAGGAAAATGACTGTCTTACTATGTCCTACCTCAGCAGTGAAGTTTTGCGAGGCATTGCTCGTATGGCTCAACAATCCAGACGCGCTCAAACACAGAAAGACTTCTTGCCTTTGCCATCAGGAGGACATGACAGTGTTAAGCATTGAAGAACAATGTGACTGTTCCAAAACTTTCCGCGAAGTGGAAATCAACACAGTATGGAAGCTGGATGTTTAGATGCTTTCACATAAGTTAAATTAGTTAGAAGTGCTCCGCTTAAGAATTGTGTGGATATATGTGTGCATGCAGCTAATCAACCACACACAAACCTACTGCCATCTTTGAGGAGATAAAGAGCGAGAACGCAGCTTTGCAACGACAATCCAGCCAACTCCCTGAGATAATTTCAGCATTCCAAGAGATGTGTTAACAGAATGCAGCCCTTTGACATGAGCTTCAAGACTTGAAATCAAAGCGGAGATCTTCAGCTGAGTCATTTACTTTACAAATGCCATCACCAAGCTCTCACTCCTCGGCAGTCGACCCGCCGACTTCTCAGTCATACCGCCCAATACCAGCTCGAAGATACCCCCATCTGACCATAAGAGACTGCTACACCCAGGTGTGCCGGAGGAAATCTCAGAGTTGACTGAAGATTTGGGAAACATTTCTCTCTTCCCTCGCGAGAGATCCTCGTGACTCAAGTCTTCCCGACCAACTCTCCCGCTACTCCCAGCCACCTCAGCTGCCCAAGTTGGTAGTTCCATCACGGGAAAGGAGGATGCCAGACCAAGTTGAATAAACTTCTGAACATTTTTCACCCTCATCTACCGAAGAGAAAATCTACAGAGGTCCAGCTACTGCCAACCCCTATCTAACATCATCTGACCCTAGGGAGTTTTCGAGATTGAGAATTGCTCTAGAGAACATCCTGCCTGACGATGCCACATAATGTTTCAAATTTCAGATCCTCACAGACCATCTGAAACTGGTTTGGCTGAACATACACACCCAGTCAGTGTCCTGCAACGGAAAATGAAGCATCTCGCTGGGTTACCTTTACAACAGCTGGACAAAATACATCCTGTTCTTCTCATTGGCTCTGATTGCCCCCACCTCCTTACACCCATAGAACCAGTCAGACTGGGGCCTCCTGGTAGGCCAGCAGCAGTAAGAACACACCTGGGATGGACACTGCAGGGTCCAACTAAAGAAATGAGCAGTCATCTTTCCCCTGATCAATGCTTCTTCACATCACTGCGGCCTGTCAATGACCTTTATTCAAATGTGGAGAGACTGTGGCAAATGGATGCCCCACCCTATCAGAGTGAAAAGGCGATCACCAGGTCACGCCAAGACAAAGAGTCCATCCAGCTTCTGCAAGACAACACAGTGAAATTGGATGTTAATGGTGTCCAGCGATATGCTACTCCTCTGCTCCGTGTCAAGAACATGCCTCGTCTCTGTGCACCAAAGGAAGCTGTACTGCCACAGTTGAGAAGAATTGAGAAACGGATGGCAAGAAACCCTGATTTGGCTGCAGCTTACCAAGAGGACATGACTAAGCTAGTGCAAGCTGGGTAGGTTATCAAACTTAGCCAAAAGCAAGTACACAGTACAAAGGAAGCCTGGTACATCCCGTACCATATGGTGCAGCATAATTGGAAGAACAGGGTGGTCTTTAACTGTTCATTCTCATAACAAGGGCACAACCTGAATGAGCTCCTGTTACCTGGTCCAACACTAGGTCCATCTCTTCTGGCAGTCCTTGTGCGTTTCCGGGAGAACTCGGTTACCATCAGTAGTGACATCTGCGGCATGTTCCATCAAGTACGCCTCCTGCCACAAGATAAACCACTGCTGAGATGCATATGGAGAGACATACAAAGAGACAGGATCCCAGATGTCCATGAATGGCAGGTACTGCCTTTCGGGACCACTTGCAGTCCGTGCTGTGCCTCGTTTGCTTTACAGAAGCATGTTCTAGATCATAGCCCGCCTGAAGAGGACACACAAATTTCAATTTAGAAGTCATTTTATGTGGACAATTGCCTCCAGAGCTTTGCTTCCCGTGACATAGCCAAGAAACTTGAAGACAAACTCTGCAGCCTCCTAGCATCTGGTGGTTTTGAGCTACGACAGTGGGCTAGCAATGACCCTTCAGTTAAAAGTCATCTGTCATCCGAAATTCAGTCTCAGAGTAGCACCAAGAAGGCCACCAAGAAGCTCAGGAATCAACTCTTGGCCTGCACTGGAATTGCCAATTAGATACCCTTTCTTACAAACGACGCAAACCAGACAGTCAAGTGCCCACAATGCGAAGCATATATCAGATCCTTGCCAGCCAGTATGATCCCCTTGACTACATTGTACCCTTCACCACTCAAGCTAAAGTCATAGTGCAGAGGTTGTGGGACAAACAGAGAGATTGGGATGACCCAAGGCTCCCAGAGGACCTATTAGACTCTTGGAAACCCTGGGAAAGTGAATTGGAAGATCTTCAGAATATCAGTCTGCCCAGGTGTTACTGCAGCAAAGAATTGGACTGCTCTGATAGTATTAGGCAACTCCACATCTTCTGTGATGCCTCAGAGAAGGCGTATGGATCTGTGGCTTACTTAAGAACAGAGAACTCTCAAGGTAAAGGGGAGGTGGCCTTTGTAACAGCTAGGTCTCGTGTTGCACCCAAAAAACAGCAGAGCATCCCTCGTCTTGAGCTGTATGCAGCACTCACAGGTGCACAGCTTGCTAAAGTCTTGAAGGCAGCGCTAACATTACCACTCAGTAGTGTTACACTGTGGTCTGATTCTACCACAGTGCTAACTTGGCTTTTATCAGATTCCTGTCGCTTTAAGGTGTTTGTGGGGACCAGAGTGGCAGAGGTACAGGACTTGACTAAATCTGCCACCTGGCATTATGTACAGTCTACCGATAACCCTGCAGATGCCATTACGAGAGGAAAGTCTCCCTCTGATCTCAACCAAATCAGCATATGGAACCAAGGCCCTGCATTCCTCAGACAAACACCAGACCACTGGCCAGAGATGCCACCATTAAGCCATGCAAATCAAGACGACAAGCTAAAGAAGTCAACCTTCTGTGGACTGTTAACCTCTGCCCTGTCACTGCCAGATTCTCATCAATTTTGCACCTTCACAGATTACCTTAATGCTCTTCTACAACCCTCAGCTGAAAGCTCTCTCTCCATCGCAACTGCAGAAGACTATAAAGAAAACGAGCTCACAGCCCTCTGACACATCCAGGCAGAATCATTCCCCGATGAGATATTGCACTTGAAATCTGGTAAACCTCTGCCAAGCAATAGTCGACTGCTGTGCCTAGCCCCAGAACTAGATGAAGGTGCAGATATCATACGGGTTAGTGGTCGCCTCAGACAAATCAGTCAATTTGAAGAAGACACCATTCACCCCATTGTCCTCGACCCACATCACCCGCTCACCAAGCTGATTATCAAAGACTATGATGACCGTTTACATCACCCTGGACCAGAGAGAGTATTTACGGAGCTCAGGAGGAAATACTGGGTATTAAGAGGACGAGCAGCAGTGAAACATCACCAACATCAATGCACTGAATGCCAGAAATGGTGGGCCAAACCACATCCCCCACCTGCCAGGTTGAGAATTCACCAACCAGCTTTCTATTCAACAGGAATAGATTGCTTTGGTCCCTATCTCATAAAGGTGGGACGCAGAAATGACTACCCGTGCAGTGCATATTGATCTCCTCGCAAGTATAGACAGTGATTCATTTCTGATGGCCCTTCGTCGCTTCATTGCTCATCGAGGGAAGCCCTTCAAAATCCTATCAGATCAGGGAACGAATTTCAAAGGTGGGGAAAGGGAACTGCAGGATGCCTACCCTGCTCTTCAGCCTGATGTCCAAGCTCAACTTGCAAGCCAACTTGCATTTCGGTGGATGCTGGGAACGGGAAATTCGGTCCCTGAAATCAGCCCTGCACGTGACCCTTGGAGTACAAACGATCACTGAAGAAGTGTTGCGGACTGTTCTCATTGAAATTAAAGGGATCCTCAATGCCAAACCCCTTGGTTACACATCTTCAGACATCGCTGACCCTGACCCAGTTACACCCAACATCTAGTTGTTGGGGCGGCGGGATGCCTCACTTCCACAAGTGGCATATTAAGATTCTGAGCTTCTGAGTTGGCGGAGATGGAGGCATAGTCATCTGTTAGCTGATCACTTTTGGAAGCAATTCATCCGTAACTACCTACCTAGCCTTCAGACCAGACAAAAATGGATGTCAGAAACAGACAACCTACAGACAGGGGAAACTGTTATGATTGTCGAACCACAGCTACCTTGTGCACTTTGGCCTGTTGGAAGGATTATTCAAGTTTTCCCTGGGAAAGATAACAGAGTCAGATCGGCTGAGATCCAAGTGAAGGACAGAACCTACTTAAGGCCAGTGACAAAAATCATCAGTCTACCCTCTTTGCCTGAATGATATTCCAATACGTAATTAGGCCTTTCTTGTTTAAATTCACCATGTGAATTTGGGGGTGGCTGTAAGAAAGTCAACCCCTCAAAGTGAAATCTTCCAAAACCTCCCGTCTGTGTTAGTGACTTGGACTTTTCCAAAACTTTCCGCAAAATGGAAATCAACAAAGTATGGAGGCTGGATGTGTTTAGATGCTTTCACAGTCAATAGTTCATAAGTTAAATTAGTTAGAAGTGCTCCGCTTAAGAATTGTGAGGATATACGTACTGTATGTGTGCGTGCCACACAATCAACCACACATAAATCTTTGCACAATAAATCAACCTGAAGTACATTTCTGGTGTGAGACCTAATGTTCTGACCGGACATCCGAACCTGAGTTAAGAGTAGTCAACAGTCTTTACAATATTAAAAAAAACTATAATAGCTTCTCAATGGTACTGACATAGCATTGCTTCATAGCATGTCATACATACCGTATTAAAGAGGTAAATCATTTGTTGCAAATTCATTCAAATATTCATTATGCAAAAGTTATTGTCAGTCCTCAAATTTATCTGGTTGAGTGGCATTCACAGACTGCTGTAACAGTGCAACAGCACTAAAACATTTTACTGTTTCTGTCACATGGCTTGTCTTTGTAGTGCTGGGGGGTTTAGAAACTATAGGTTACATTACATCACCAATATGTGGTGAAAAGTGGGTCACTAATTCATTAATTCAACCAATTCATTTAAAACTAATTAATTCAACCAGATCGCATTATAGTAATAATTTAAGATGTTGATTTTGTTTCATGTGATTTTGTATGAAAAAAAAAACATGAAGGTCCATCCCTAAATCTAAACTAGTAGGGAGATGGGGCATAAACTGATGAGATCATGCTAATTATACAAATTAGTCAACAATTCAAAAACAAAATGGAAAATATGAGACATTCATTAAATTATAATAAATTTAGGAAATTAACCAACACAGTCTCATGACCAATTTGTACGTATTCGTAGGAAAAAGTGGCAAAATCGTGATAATTCGTACAACCTCACTCTTTGTCTAAACACCAGTGACGGGTAGGTTTAGGTGTAGATCATTCATACAAATTCATATGAATTGGCAACTCGTAAAATACGTACGATTTAGCAAAAATCATATGAATTTGTATGAGTGAGGTCGTATGAATTAGCCACCTTGTAAAATATGTATGGATTGCCGTGAGACTGGGTTGATTAAACTGTTAATGGAAGATGCAAAAGTTGGTTAATTTGTTGGCTGAGCAAAAAAAATGTCCAAAATGAAAGTTGATTATTAACTTCCTGTTTACTAAATTGTTGACAAAAACAACATCACAAACATTGTATCTTCATAACAGCAGTCACGATTATGTGTTATTTATGATTTATTGATGTAGAGAGGCTTTAGCTTAAAAGTTTTTTTTTCTTCTTTTTTTTCAAGCTTTTGCTTGGTCAGTAAATTGCTTTTGTCGGTGTATATTTTTATCTGCATTTGAAAAACCATTATTAGTGGACTCAGTACCAATGCAGACCCCCTGTTGAAGACCCCTTCATCTATAAAGATGAAAAAAAAAAATCAATAGATCTCTGAATGAATTCAACTGAAAGGAAAACATTGTTAAGCAATTGTTTTAAGGAAAATATGTGATGATAGACGACACAGGATAGTGCTAAATATTGCTGATTGTGAGTTGAAATAACAGCACTGAGTGAAAGCAGCTCTTTTTGTGTGTGGACTGATTTTTCTAGTGTATTTTTTCTTTGTAGCAGACAGAGGCAGACAACAGCAGCGCTCCATGTTTGTTGCTCTCATATGTATTCATACTCATGGGTTATTACCCTCAGAGCTGCTTCCTAATGTGCTGGAAAATGGAAATATACAATACAGGAAGTTGTTTCAGGAAGAAATGAATTTAATGTCACAACCAAATCACAGAAATGAATCGTATAAATAAGGCCAAATGTAAAATATTCAGTTTCCTGGACATTCCATGTTTAGAAGTAAACAGTTTATGCAACAGGTTCAACAATGATTGTAATTTATATTTTTTAACAGACAAAACATAAGAGCACTGCACAAGTAAAAGACACATCATTCACACACGTAATGTCAAATATATCAGCAAGGAACTGGGATCATTAAATCTATATCCTCTACTCTAAGTCAATGTGAATGCATGCATTAAACTCAACTTTGGATTTACTGATGATATGAATCAGTCAATATCAGGGTTTTTTTTCCCCTTCTGCTAATTATCTCTTGTTTCAAGCTACTAAATATCCAACTGTAGATACTGTCGACCAACTGCACAACCTTTAAACATTAAGGCAATATAATTAGCTAAAGATATTTAGATTGTTATATTGAGAATGGCACCAGGCTCATCCTGTTTGCATATAAAAGTCAATTAAAATAGCAGTCAAGTATCATTTCAGCACAGTGCACATATAATGATGGGCCATGACATCCTCTTGAGCTGCCTGACTAGTGATAGTGATTGGATTTATTAATCAAATCCGTTAAAGGATTGTCAGGCTGCATTAATTAGATCAGCTGGAACCGGGAACACTCCCCTTAACACACGATGCACCAAAAAGAATGGCATCTACGCTAATATTAGTCTGTCTCTTTCTTATTCTGTTTCTCAGTCCGTATCCAGATCAGCTGGTGTATCAGCACAAAGAGATGATCTTCATCAGAGACCAGGCCAGAGGAGAACTGGCCCCAACTAAACCTGGTTCCTCCCAAGGTTTTTTTTTTCTCCATTCTTTCACGGATGGGGTTTTGGTTCCTTGCTGCTGTCGCCTCTGGCTTGCTTAGTTGGGGGCACCTAATTTCTAGTGATTATCGTCGTTTTGATTACAGAGATTTGATTACGTCTCTGCATTTAATAAATAAATAGTTTAATCTCGTCATTATACATTATCATCACTATATTCTCCTATTTGATAACGTTCAGTGCTTTTCTACAGTCTGTGTTGTTAAAAGTGCTATATAAATAAAAGTGATTGATTGATTGATAGAGATGTGCTGTATCCTACTGCCATCTACTGGATAAAACTCTACTCAACAGTCAAACAATTATCATACTGCATCCTATCATTTATGAGAATTTATTCTTATAGCTATTAACCCTATAAAGCCTACTGTGTCTTCTCTCATCTGACTGGCTTTTAGTAAGTAAAAGTATTTTTAGTTTAATTTATAAACAACAACCTTCAAAAAAAGAAAGAAAAACACCTACTGATTTTTACATAAGCAAAGGTAAGAATAACTTTTGTATTTTTATCTGTATCTGGACTGAAGCAAATTTTACTTCATTAATCATACTTTAAAATCATGTTTTTAAAAATCATGTTAGCTTTTGAGGACATTAATTGTATTATACATGCACTGCATTATATGATTGTTCATATAACAAGTTCATATAACAAGAAATTAACTATAAATTTATAGGCTAGTTGTCATAGCTGTCAAAAGCAATATTGTCAATCATTATCATTAATGATACAAATAAAAATAACAAACAATCATACCTTACCTACAGTGACAGTTCACCACAATCAATCAATCAGTCAATAAAACAAATAAAAATCGGTCATTTACTCACCTAAATTAAATTTTAAAACTGAAAAACACTTTTCTGTAGAACACAAAATATTAAAAGGATATATACATACACACACATTACTACTACTACTCCTCTTTAAATATTATATATTATATATATATAAATCAGTATTAAAAAAGACCACATGCTATATGGGATCAGTTAAGTTTATTCAATGAATTGAGGCATAATCAAAATTACAAGTATTAAAGTAAAGGAACAAACCAATATATGTATTTAATGTCTTCATGACATGGAATCTTGATTAAAAAGAGAAGGCACAGGTCTAGTAAATATATCTTGTGCATATATGCATAGCATCAGCAATAATTAATAAGGCTTCTCATTTAAATTCAGACATAAAGGAGTGTTTGGAGTCTGCAGAACCTGATAACAGGGAAAGTGCTGTGAGTGAACTCACTCAAGCTGATTGACAATACTTGAATGAACACAGCAGAAGCTCTTATGAAGGTTCACATGACTGAATATATAACAACAACACAGAAAACTGAGACTGACAATAGAATCAACTTAAGACTATTGACAAGCAAATATATACAAGACAAAGTTAATTCCTCCATCCTTGTCAGAAGATTCATTCTCTTCCCACAGGCTTTTAAGTGGTTAAACAAAAATGTGATTAAAAACACAAGAGGGAAGGAGATATTGAGTACTGTAAGGTAAGACTTAAGACGTACATCACAGATCTTTGGTTTCACAACAGTCAAGCTCTCAAAAACACTCTGCAGACAGTGACGTCAAAAGACTACATGATACGACACAAAACATCCCGGTTTGATGAAAGTACAGCATTACCTGACATTCAGGAAACGAAGTCCTGCAGACACAGTTATTGCTTGTTAGCTACAGAACTGCAGAATGTCACAGTATGTACACTGTGCTCAAAAGACCATCTTTAAAGAATAATCCTTGGTCAAAATCGCTACAATATAAAACAAACATGCAGTTTGACTTAAAATATTTCTGCTGAATCACCAGCTGAGTGCCAGTTCAGCTGACAAAAAGAAATATTTAAATATGTAGTCAATATTGAGCAGGGAAATAAAATGAAGTACATATATATATCCAGTGTTGGAACACCAGCAGAGTAACAGGCAAGAAAAATAATTCTTCATTAGAGGTAATTCTACAGGGTATTTTAAATATTTACTTAATATAAAAACACTATCCTTCATACATTAAACACCCCGTTCAAGTAAAAAGTGCTTATTGTCTACATTTCTAAACATTAAGAGGATTTTTACCTTGATTTGAGCCCCAACAGACATAAGGCCGCATTAACACTAATGGAGCGTTCTGATCCAGACTCAAGGCAGCAGTCAGGATCTGAACACAAATCACTTCAGAAAGAAGGAAAATCTTCAAATACAAGCTTAAGACATCAATAAATAATGCATTAAGAAGCCCTCTTTTAAATGGAAAGACGGAGAGAAAACTGAGATGATCAATAAATACTAAAGCTTCTCAGGAGGACATTGTACCATGATCCAAGAAACAAAAATCCAGTTTATTTTAGGGTGATCTGACAGACTGCAGAATTCTTGTCAGCTTTGATATACTATACATATCCACGCTTTAAAAATAATTTATTTGTATGATATTGGTGGTGAAATCAGAATGCACATATGCCAGCAACTCTACAAGCGTTATATTCAAGCAAATCAACTGATTATGAGATGTGATATTGCTTTCAGAATCCTTCTGGCTGTGTCAGCCAAATCCCACAATAATGAAGTGTCTCAGTGATCTGGTCACGGTTAAATCAGATGTTAGGATCAAACCCTAACACTTGGATTGAAGTGAAAGCAGGATGGCTGGTTTCTCCTCCATGACGCGAACGAGCAGGTTATCAATGTAGTCCTCTAGCTCCGTGATCCTGGCATCTTTTTTGGAGAGCTCGGTCTGTTGCTTTACCACCAGCGTGATCAGTTCCTCTTGCGTGAGCTGAGTGTACGGACCGCTATCTACATTCTGGATAACATGCAGTGAAATGAAGGAAGAAAAAATAAACTCGTGAACAGTACAAATGAAAAATCTGGGAACACCTGACTAATGTTTTTCATGATTCTATTATGGATTTTTGAAAATGAGCTTTCATGCAGTGTGTAACACAGCTCTAAGTGAATGAAAACATTCTGCAAAGTTTTAAATCTAAAAGTGCACCATGTATAAAGTTACTGTCTCTCAAAAGAAAGAGACGACTCTGTATCATTGAAACGAGTTGTTTTTTAAAACAAGTTCCAAGACGTTTCATGTTGACTTTAACAGGAAATATTAGCATATTGCAGACCTGGGAAAACTTAATTTCGTGTTGGTCTGAATGAAAATGCAAATTAATTTTTTGCCACTAGGTGCTACTTTTAGAGCATTATAAACTCACAAACACTGCTTTAAAATGAAATCGACCAATCACTGGAGGGGTTTGAAAAAATGAATCATTGAACAAATCGTCCGGGAGTCGTTGAACAAATAAAAGGAAAGGAAAAAAATAAATATTTTTTGACTTTTCATGCATGTCAACTTACTGTTTGGGACTCCCAAAACCAAAATATGAACCTTTCATAACCCAAAACAAGGGAACTTTAAAAACTGTGGATGAACCAATAATAAAATTCTGTACCATTTTGTCTACATAAGTGGACAATGGCATAACAACATTTTAGTGTACACAGTATGTTGATTGTTAGATGAATATCCATTTTTCAGCATAAATAGATTACTATATATTTTTTTAACTTTTGAGTGTTAGATAATGGTAACTGTAATCTAAATTTAATAATAGGGGGAAATAAGCATGCATGACTAAAATCATCGACTAATACTGTTTATTCAGAGTAGACGTAAATTGTGCCTACATATGATATTCTTTGCCAAAATTTTAATTCTCATATTTTCATGTGTGTTACTTTGTGGATTTAGCTTTTAAATGATTTTTAATGATTCTTCAATGTACACAAGCCGGAAATAAGTAATAAAGTGATTGTACCTTTGACTTCTCAGCCATTTCCTTGAGGGTGATCGTCTTCGGGTCTTTCCCCACAGCGATAACGCTGGAAGACTGGCTCTCGGTGCTCATGGGTTTCACTGGGTGAGGCCTGAGTAAGAAGAGAGATGGACATATTACTGCAATGAACATAAAAACTTGACTGCTGACAACAGCATTTTTCATAACCCAAGAGAAGGACGTACACTTTTAACAATAAAACAAACTGTTAAACATGCTCAAATGAAGTAAACAAGGGCCCTTGAAGATAGCATGTGATTAAGGAGACATAGGTATGTTTGGAAAGGCATACTTTTTTTTACCTCATACAAAGAATTCAGTACTGGATGTGTGCATTTTATGTATGCAGAGTAGATCTAAATTTGTGAAAATGTGCAGTATACAACCACTGCATGGAATACTGCTTTCCAGGAGAGATTAAGGACTCTGAAAATGTCCAGACAACTTAAAAATTAAAAAAATAAAAATAAATAAAATTTTATATATAAATAAAAAATAAAAAAAAAAATATATATATATATATACACATACATACACACAGCTCTGGAAAAAAATAAGAGACCACTGCAATTTACTTCTAAATCAGTATCTCTGTGAGTATGACAAGCATTTCATGCCAGTCTTTGTTAAATTTCTACACAAACATACTTCATTCTGTTTACTGAGGTACTTATTTGGTGA
>JAUMHE010000055.1:13482092-13503087 GCA_032359235.1 Enteromius mattozi
TGTTGTTGTTTGTTTTATGCACTGTTTTACTGAACATTGGATTTTTTGTTCTGTAGTGAAAACAACTTTCCACACAATTTTTGAAGAGCTTTTCTTTGCAGAAGGCTATCATTTGCTTTTGGTTTCAATTTGATTTGTATCTCCAGTGTTTATAATTATTTCGATCACTAAACTGCATAAACCAGATCTACCAAAGGAAAAGAACATGGTGTTCTCCGTCTCCGTCTCTTTCTTACACACACATTATTCTTACAGGGTATGGAAAGTAAACACTAATGTACATAGTTACACACCATTGGCCAAACCTTGGGTGTCACTCATGCCATGTCAGTTAGTGACTAGTAAAGTTTTGTTACACTGAGCTGGGATGGGTGGAGAGGAATTTAAAAACGTCATTATTTGTAATACAGTTAGACTGGTTGTGTGAGATTGTGTTGGACCGTTTTACTCTATTAGTCTCATTTACTCACTTGAAATGATAAACTATGATTTGTCAGAAGAACACATCTGAGAAAAACAACATGAACTGACCCAAGAAAAAAATTAAGGTTCAGCTGATGAAGTTATAACCAGTTGCTCCTGATTTTAAGCAGCTGTTATAAAGTAAAACTATAATAACTAATGACTTAACAGGGCTCATGGGACATGTATTTTTATCTCAGCCTAATTATGATAGTATGAATCGTCTTAGCTGAAGAAGGAATAAAAAAAAGTAATTCTACATGAAGTTAAACTCACTCTCATCAATGCTGGCATTTTTAAAATTACACGACTGTGATGGGCCTTGTAATTCAAGTTATGAAAATAAAAACAACAGCAATAATAATAATAAAACAACATGTTATTTTATACGAAGCCTTTTTTGTTTTTCAGGGGGATTTTCAAAGCATTCAAATGCAAAACAAGCAAACACGGTCATGATCAAGTCGTGTGTGTGAATGTCCAAACAGTATGAATTTGAGCGACAAAAAAAAAAAAAGTTCAAACAAGCAGACCCTGATGAAGCAATGAATCAAACGTGCCTGACAATCTGCAGCAGCAATGCCACACAACAAGGACAAACAACAGGACCTCGAACACAGAAGGCCACAGCTGCCAAACCACAAAATACCCCTATGACCAAACATAAAGCAAAAATACAGCTCTTACACTTCCCTTTCTGTCTCCCTCTCAAAGGTCGGAACAGAAATCGAACACAAATCAGCAAGCTGGCCAAATATGCAAATCAAGTGAAACTCACACACCTTCTGTTTTTGAATATGAGCTGCAGCCCTCAAGCAACTAATCAATTGAAAATATAACAATAAAAACAACTGTCAAATTTTGTGTTGTTTCAAGATCTATGCCTATATGTATACATTTTCCATTAAAATAGTTCTTGTAATTTAAGGTCCATATCTACTTAACATTTGGACATAACATTATTACTCAGGGTTAGAGACGATATATTTTTTAAAATAAATATATAAACATAACTTTTACACAATAAATAAATACCGCTCCCAAGTTTTTTTGTTTGATGGAGTCAATCGTCAATACATTCATGACTGCTATTTCAAATAGCTCATAAATTATATAAAAGTATATTGGATCACACAGAACAACAATCTGAAGATGTGTGTGTGTATATATATATATATATATATACACACTTTTTTTTTCTTCCCCCCTGCCACTGATTCTTTACACACGGGACAAACTTTTTGATGACTTTCCCTGCCATTAGATTAAATAGATAAATATTATCAAAATTGTAATTTATTTAATCACAGCTATGTCACCAGTATTGTTTTTTTTAAAAAAAAAAATAAGGTCCAGAAATGCAATAATATTAGTATTTGTGCATTTAATTAAAAAAAAAAAAACATGAAAGAAAGAAACTGCACTTAAACATAACTTTGCACTTATAGAACAGCTTAATTAAAATCAACTCCTTTATACTCCCCCCTCAGTTTTTTTATTTAATTTTTTTTTCAGTGATCGCTGGTTTTATCAAGTAAATAATTATTACATAATATTCATAGGAACACCCAGCTGGCGAAGTGTACTTTTGCTTGCCTAACATTGTTTTACAAGGGCGGAGTACTGAAACCAGACCATGCAAAAGAGACCAAAATACACTATGATTAACTGTTTGGGAGTTTATATCAGTTTAGAGTCATAGTGGAATATTTTATGACACCCACGACAAACTTCTTTGCCCCACAGAACAAAATGACACTCACTCGGTCTTTTTGCGTGATCTGTTGGCGTGGAGGTCCACTAAATTGATGACAGCCTGTCCCAAAAACTTGTCCAGCCCCACCAGGGCTCTGTGCATGGCGATGATGTAGAGCGTGCATCGCTCCGCGTCCCCCTGATAGTTCGGCGGCAGATCGAAGGTCGCCTCCTCCTTCCACTCCGGAGAGACACATTTCTCCGCTACCGAGGTGGAAAACTTGTCCTTGCCCACCTGCATGATGGCATAGGCGTCGTTCGTGCCATTTTTGCCCTTGATCCGCAGGTTTCGCGCTTTAAGCACCGTTACCTGAACGCTAGTGGGATACCACTGCTGGTCGCCCAAAGACATTCTCAGTTAAAGCAACCGGGACAAAAAGTTCGCTCGTCGGCTCGTTCCTGTTCGCTTTATGTTTGCCGTGCGCCGCTCTGGCTCCTGAGTGTAACTGTTTGGGAGATATCAGAAGCCCCGCCCCTAGCGCATGACGTACACGGTGTACCCAGCGCTCAGGTGATGCAGGTAGCACTAAATTCTTGCGTTAAACTATTAAAGAAGAGCTTTTGATAGTACTTTTATAACCCTGTGATAACGTCTTTATAAATCCCGGGTTAAGGCCTGCAATATGTCCCCGCCGCTTTTAACCTCTGGTCATAATTTAACCCCGAATTAACATGCTAAATCGACTTGGCTGCTAAAATGTATCAGCGAGTTGTTTAGCAACAGACAACCAATCAGAAACTGATTCAGCGATTACCTTATTAAATATTCATACGTTTGTAGTCACAGAAACCATCATGTCTGAGTTCAGGTTACCTTGATGGAGATATTAAAAACAATTCTCAGAATATCTTTGTTGAAGAATTTCCTCATTAGCATTTCCTCAATCTACTTCCTCAGACTTTATTAAGGTCAAGTGAATCACTACAGAGCTAGAGATAAAGGCAGGACTAAAATAGAAAACGCCAGTATGAGGAACGTTAGTTGTTTTGAAGCAGATGATTCATCTTTTAGATTGACTCGGTCTACTGCTATCTGTAAATTGCTGTATTCGTTTATTTGGTTATAAACCGCCTCTACTGCGCTACCGAGGTCAGTGTTTATCAGTAGCTTAAGCTTACTAGCGTGATGTTCATTCCTTTGTTCTCAGTGAGCGTTTCTGTTTTTGTCCCGCCCAATCTCTAGAATACCGCTCTCTGATAGGATAAAGCATGTGTCAATAATTCAAGGCTCACTGTTGATTGGCTTTATTTCTTGTGGAGGATGTCGATTTACATATTACATAGGAACCGAAGTTACGTAATTGCCTAATACAAAACGTGGGCTGAGATTTTTTTCCTCATTAAATCACATATAGGAAACATAAAAATACGAGTGAAGTAACTTTGATTTTATGGCATTTTTCCAAACCTTTATTTTGCATCAGGTCATTGATAAGGCACAATCTTAACATCTATAGGAAATATATTACTGAAATCGATACAAAAATGTTGCTATCATTTTCATATTGAAGTGAGTGACAAAAATATAAATACTCATGTTATTATTGAAATCTCCCTTTTAAACTTCGAGATGACAATCAAAACATTATTTAGGATAACATTGAATTTATACTGACCCTTATAAGCTCTAGGCCTACCCAAAGGCAAAAAACAAACAAACAAAAAAAACCTTCATGCAAATATCACAATGTCACATGAAACCATTATGCACAAACAAGCCATTTAAAATGTAAATTTTTTTAAAGGAAAAAAAGTATTACATACACATGGCAAACTTTGAGCAGGCCATAAATTCTATGTATTACTGAACTACATTCTTTGTTGTTGTAGTTTGCAATTGACACATTGCACCAAAAACTACTGAAATCGTATACAGCCAAAATTATATAGAATATGTCATCTGCATTGACATGATGGTTATTATAAGCCTTCATAACCGATAATTTAACTTACATTAATCACAAAATTATCACACAGGTCATCGTGAAAATAAAGGACTGGTTCTTTAGCAATATGTGGTCTTTGAATGTTTAACAATTTTAAGGGAGATTTCTGGCTTGAAGGGGTAAAAGACAAATGGAACGCTACACATTATCAAATAAGCTTGAGCTTCTTTGGCATACAAATATCCCTGAACGCACTTTAAAATAATTATATTTTAATCAAAGTGTAGCTAAAGCTAAAGACAGGCAACGCTTGTGACTTCGTCATGACGTGATCTAAAAATAATGGCACTACAGTCAGCATCTGATAGCTTGTGGGCCTTGGGAAAAAAGCAGTCAGTGCAAAGTTCTGAATTCCCCTTTTGTTTTTGGTTGGGATTGTCCATTCTTTGCTTTGTGAGAAAAAGACATTTTAACACTCTTGAAAAGCAAAATGCCACAAATCACAAATTCCTTGCTGTTCAGAACATTGCATAAGCTTAAGGAAGTTGATTAGTAGTTCTTCATGCTAACCATTTGTGGGATGAACAGTGCTTTGCAATAAACAAAACCTGCTCTATGTATGGTAATAATCTGAAAGGGGAAATAGCGTGGGAGACCTAGCTTTGATTGCTAGTGTGCTTTTAGACTAAAACAGAGAATTTATAAAACTGATTAGGCCAATCCTCTGTAAAATACTGATATCAAAAAATTGCATAATGACAGTTACAATTACATCACTATTAAAACTGATATGTATAATATAAATACGTTATTATTTCTAAGAATATGCCAAATGCTCTCTTCATAACCTGAACCAAGTGCTAAAAAAGCCCATGTTACACATGGTGCTACAACAGAACATGTACGGACAAACACTTGCTCTTCATTATCAAATCCCTTAGTAAATCTGGAGTGACATCCGGAGCAGCTGTCACTTTGTTGATATAATTTGTCCATCAACAGCATTCATAATCAGTGCATTTGATCAATGGCAGGAATGGCCCAATAGAGGGCAGTGTTAAGCAACATTTTCCAAAAGGATTCATATTCATTAGAAACTGCATGCAATAGTTCACTTTCTGCTGAACGACATCAGAAGAATAAGAACAACATTCCCAGCAGCAGTTAAAATTTGATAGAAATATCGGGGATGGATGGATGGATCAATAGCAAGTCTTTGTTTTCTATATTTGTGTGGGACTGATATCAAAAGCTGCTTTTTAGTGCCAGAGAGTTGAATTAACACTGTAATGGTCAAACAATACATACATAACACAATGTACATTCTTACAGACATGTAAATGAAATAGTGTAAATAAAAACATATGGACACACAAGACAAAGACACAAAGGGACTGAACAAGAAAGCTTAGGTAACAAGCAGACGGTCCTCCATCCTGATCAATATGCATAGTCAGAAACAAAGATCAATACAGTCAAATGGCTGAACTTTAGGTTCAGATCCCTTGATGTATTCGATATTAAAAGATCCATTACGTTTAAACAGTTTGTTAGGTACAGAGCCCTGCACATGACATCCAGGGGAAAAAATTATATATTGTGTTATGATTTAGTTCCCTCGATTAGCTAAATCGTGTGCACAATTTCTAAATTTGAGGAAACTATATCGTGCACATGATTTAGCCTGATAGCCTATTTCTTTTCCCCCTGTATGTCATGTGCAGAGCTCGGTAGTTAGATTAAGTGGTATTACAGGAAAACAAAAGCACTCAAAATGTTTTTGCATATTTTGGCAAACCAACTCCTCCACCATTGTCTTTGTAAGGAGTCAGGTTTTGCATACACACCCCTTATTTTTTTATATAAAACAGCCTCACACAATTTCTCCTTGTTAGCATGCTTACCATTAGCTCTTAGCATGTTGGACGCTGAAAAAGAACCCTGATTGATCCAGCCTAAGCTGCAGTGTTGTAATACTTGAAACTGGACGAAACAGGACAAGACAGTGACCTGAAGAGGGTCTTGAACGAAGCAAGGTTTCTTAAGTGTCGCGTGAAACTCCAGCAGGCAGAGCAGATACTGTATGCGCGAGTGTGCACATACTACAAAATGCATCCACAGTATTAGCAACTCATGTAGTACTTGAGACCACAATCCAAAGACCTTAAAATATAGGCATTCGTCCAGTCGTAAGTTCTACAACACTGTTAGACTGGTCTCCCAGCCAAGCCAAGCTGATGTTTATTGGCTCAAAAATGTCAAACACAAGCCCACAGACCAACTAAGCCCTCAAACCGTCTTAGACTGGTTTAAACTAGTTTTTCAGCAGGGTTGTGGAGAAAGAAATCCATGCATTGGCTCCTAGCATACAGTTCACACCTTCAAGAAACCTTCAAAGTCTATTATACGGTTGTCTCGCTCTTCCATACCCTGCTCTTCATACTAACCGAACCTTGTGATTGGTCAGTTCCGCTAGTGTCCAGTTCCACCACGGATCCCTTTAGTGTTCCATTTGGCGCTGAAACTGTCGTCAGCGAGGCCGCCGCAGTGACATTTGATGCCACGTTTAAAGGGAACGAGCTCCGCTTGGATTCTCTCTCAGCCGCAGCGGCCAGTTTAAGATTGTCTTTGCTAGCGCTGCGCCGTTGAGCGTCCTGCTGCGTGGCCGACCTGCTCGCCACCGAAGGCAACAGAGGAAAAGGTTTTCTACTTCCGCTGCTACCTCCATCGCTACCTTCCGAAGGGCTCGTCGCTAGTCCCTCCCCTCTGTGCCGCCCATTGGTCAAAAGGCCGTTTTGACCTTCTGAATGGCTATTCCGTAGACTTCCATTCTCACTGGAAGCGTGTTTGTGTAGATGGTGGATGTTTGATTGCTCTGTCCCAGAAGGTCCCAAAGCGCCCATGCTACCTCCTCCACCCGCTCTGAGAGCTTTGAGGCGGTAGTGCCCTCTCCCGTCCCCTCTGTGATGGTATTGGGTATTGCCACCCCTTGTTTTAGTACAAGCCTTCCTTCTTTGAGGCTGCTGGATGGGCAGTAGACTGGGCAGCAGATTGTTGGCAGGCTTATTGTTCTCGGTGCTCGTGCTTGTGTTGGTATTAGTTCCTGTTGGTGCTCGCGTGGTGTTATTCATGTTGTCCTGTGTCACTTGAAGGAGGTTGGTGAGTTTGCAAGGCCCGGCGGTCATGCTCGTCATTCCACTTTGAGTAGAAGACGACCTGGCAGAAGAAGAATAATTGTTGGTGTCTGTCGGCGGATGGCATCCTACATAAAGTTGGGAACCCCTTTCCGAGGCACTCTGGACGCCTACGGTGGCAGTGCAAGGGTGGGAATAAGCTGGCATGGGTTGGGAGCGGCGGTACCCGGGGCAACAACTTAGCCACGCCGCCTGAACATCCAAACGCTTGAAACAATGATGGAGCACCAAGAAGATCCCTAATCCAGTAGCCGTTCCTCCATAAAGGCAGCTGAAGAGTTTCCGCTCTCTATCCACGTGCCAAACGGCCATAGCGCCACAGCACCACAGCCCCAAAAACACAAATTGCGTTGCCACCAGTGCCAAACACTGGACCTTCAATGAGTACTGGTCCTCTACCGTCATCCCTGCATGCACCGGGCCCACCACAGAGTCTGTCGAGAGCAGGCTGGTGCTGCCGCTGACTGCCGGTTGGCTCTCAGGCAAGCTTGAGGGGTCGGAGACGGAACAAGGGTGATCTTTGGACTCCTGGAAGTTTCGGCGCCTCAGGCAGAAAGCAGTGCACAGGAAGTAGATCCAGGTCACAAGAATGATCAATCCAGCTGGAATGTAGAAGGCTCCGAAACTGGGTTGCCATACCAACCAGCAGCTGCCAAAAGGTCAAGAGCAGTGAAAAAGGTCAGAGAGGGCAAAGGCGGTAATTAGTCAAATAACAGAAAGACAAAGCAAGCTCTGTACAAAACGGACACTTTTTAAAGAGCCTGTAAGGGAGCGGCCCACCATGTGTAATAAATCTGCAATAAGTATTAGACAGTGAAAGAACAGAAGCTAATAAAAAACTCAAAGTATGAGCTCAGACAATTTTATTTTATATTAAGTGTCGCCAGTCTATCTGTAAGACTGCAATGTGACAAAAACACATCATAAACTTCATAAAATTCCAAACAACAATATCATTGTGAAAGGCCTAATTACTGTGTGATTTGCAGTACTGTCTCATAAATGACAAACACTGAAACTAAATCTGGGTTAATCTTTTCAACATGTTTCTCATGAAATGCATGTTTTGCTTATCACTCATTATGTTTCAACAAGTCAGAATGCATGTCAACAGTTCTTATGCTCATCAAGGCTGTATTTTTTTAATCAAAAATACAGAAAAAATAATAATTTTGTGAAATATTAGTGCAATTTAAAATTACAGTTTAAATTGTAATATACTTCAAAATATAATGTATTCCCTTGAAGCACAGCTGAATATTCAGCATGATTACTATAAAGATATACATATATATAACTGTATAAATGATATATAGTGTAAATATAAATAGTTAGAAATGTTGCTACTGTTGCTAAAGTAAGTCTGTGGAATGTTCTTTGACCTACATATCAAGAATCAGTGTTTTAATGTTATCATGTAAGTTGTTGATAGTACAAACATTTAAAGCTAGACAAGAGCAAACTCACTAAGGAATGTTGTCTCCATAGTTATTGATGTTTACAGCTGCAGTGATACCACATATGATGAGTGGGACCCCACCAGCTATCAAATAAAACCTATTGAGGGAAACAGAGATAGAGAAAAGAAAACTGTTAGTGGTCGTTTTGTTAGTGGTCAATTGCTAACCAGGTTAACATTTTAATCATATTAAAAGTTATCGAAAATATATAAATAAAGGATAGCCAATCCGGTTGCTGCTGTTTTGTCAAGGTTGTCAAAAAAACAAGACATACAGTAATTGCTCAAAAATTTAAATGTGCGTAGTGCTCCTATCTGTTATATTTCCTACAGATGTTCTCTTTGGCCTTTGCCCTTTACTTGGCGTAAAAAAAATTGTGTGGTCTATACATTAGGCAGTTCTTTGTCACTGTCTGTCAATGAAGAGCCAAGTCTGGGCTCCAGACAGTGTAGGAGAGAGGGGAAACATAACAGGATTTATCCCAGGAGGCAGGCGTGGGATCTGGCCAGACCTCCCCAGGGAATGTGGAGAGCATGGAGGTCTAGGGTAAAAACAGAAAACACAGACTAGAGGAGATGAATATATTTACATGCACGTCTCTGAGGACATGTGAAAGTTAGCCTTAACTAGTCCTGTCCCTCGTTTGATTTACAACTATTCCGTCCACTTTTATCTTTTTCCATTGCCCCCTTTTCTCTCTTTTTCCTCCATCTGACTCTCCACAACAGCAGATGGGAATCAGCTTTTATCTGGACAATGGAGGTCTTTGATTAGTTTTTACATCATGGTGGTCCATTCAGTTGCACTCAAAAGCCCATTTTGCTCCTGGACACGCCTATCAATAGTTTCTACTCAGGAAGTGCTAATTCAATATGACGTCTGCCCATAAAACTGTCAATGTTTTGGACCGATTTGAGGTATGACAACCGCTCTGAATACTGAAAGAGTTCTGGCCGAACCCATACACTTCCTTTTAAGATGGTGTCAGGAATATTTCATGTTAAATGTCATTAAATGTGATGTTCACACAATTACAACTTACAGGCTTTCAAAATGCATTGTTTCTGAAGAATGAAAAGATTTTTGCATGACCTGTCTGTCATAAAATGCACATATTCAGATGCAAGGACAAGGGAATCTGTTGTTTGACAAAACCATCCCCCGCTGAATCATATCCACCTTCTTTAAAGCCTTATCAAAATGTAGTGTAGTGCTAAGCTAGTATGCTAAACTGTTACCTTGCTAATTGAAGCATAAGTGAAATGTCTGACTGCAGTTGTGTTTATTAAAAGTAGCAAATCCAGCCTAGGTGTTTGGACAAAAACACTGACATTTCTCGTTTGGATGGCAATAAAAAGGCATTTTTTGTAAAACAAATACAGTCCAAATAGGCCTATTGACTATATTACAAAGAATTCTTGTTCTGTGAGGGTTTTATGGGCACTGGGGCCATATTATATAAAAAAAAAAAAAAAACAAGTATAAAAGAATTTGAGTGTGCTTGTTAAATATATATTTCTGAAAACAACCTGCTATTAACCATCTAACACTTCCAGCCATCCATCATGATTTAACTGACCTGAGCATGGGCCGCTGGGTTGGTTGTACAGCAGACTCTCCTTCTAGCTGCTGTGGTGCCCTTAATAAGGCTTCTTTATAGATGACTCTGGCACTAACTCCAATCCATAACAAAGTGGATAGAGATGAGTAGTGAAGAACAATTCCCACCTGACACAAACATATAAATACATGAGTAACACAAGTAATAATACCTTAGTGCATAAGAAAATATCAGATAATATTTTAATGTGTAGCTAATGTATTTTTTAGTACAACGCTAAATAAAAGTTAGTTTATTGATTTTGTCTTTATTAACACTTATTATTATATATTATTTTTCTTTACTGTTTTGTTTTTACATTTTGTACATTATTGCACTCTTTGTTTGTTTATGAAACGACATTGAAAAGCCTGGAAAGGCACTTAAAGGGATAGTTCACTGTAAATAACTAAAAATACATTTCTATTTAAAATTCTTTAATTTATTTATTTATTCACTCTCACGTTGTTTTAAACATTTATGAATTGCTTTCTTCTGTTAATATATATATTAAATATTTTATAGCTCCCAACAACTGTTTGTTTGTTAACAACAAAAGTAAAGTAAATAATGACAATTTTTCATTTTCTTTTTTAATGAAATAAAACATTATTATTATGTAAAATGGAGACTTACTGCCTGGCACACAGCTGGGTAGCCTGTCAGAGTGATCCCTCCAGCAAACACTGCAGACGTCATTGCGATGTGGAAACTAGTGTTCAGGAGCGTGTGCCAACTCTTCCTTGTGATTCTGATAGAGCTGATGGCAGAAAAACAAACAGCAAATTTCATATGGATGTCCACTTCTAATTTAACATCTTTGGCTATTTAAAGTAATAACAAATCATGCAATGACAGAATTGTGTCACAGTCTGCAGAACTGTTTTTTTGTTTGTTTGAGTTTTTGGGTGTAATAGCATACATTTGGCCATGTAGTGTATGTTTTCAGTCTCAGAATGATCACATTTTAACAAAGTGAGAAAAATACCTGTGATGCAGTATATAGGTGATGATGATTGTGAAGAGACAGAGGAGCAGAACTGCAGTACAGGTGTAGATCACTGGATGGAGCACCTCCACTGGAATCAAAGGTGAACCTGGGAAATCTGGCATCTCCTGAAATATTGACAGCGAACATGGAGAGAATCATTTAAAAATTCATACACATGACTTCATAGCCGAGGTAGGACACCTGAAAAAAAATAGGTGTAAGAAGATGCCCCTTTTTTCTGTTTAGATGCCATCGTCTAGGCCAATACTGCTGATAATGATAGTAACAAATGGAAAGTTTTGTGAGGAAAAATAGCTATTTAAATAGAGACCTTTTTTCTCATAAAAAAGTTTTGAGGTATTGCTCTGATGCCAGTACTGTGAATTATGGGTTATTCAGTGCCAAGAAGTTTAAACCAGTGGCCAAGATAGCCCATCTATTACCAAATTACCTCAATAACAAAAACAGTGTAGGACATAGCTGAACACTACAATCCTTTGACGCATGTCATGGTGAATGTTGCATAACATATCAGTTTGTAATAGGAGACCTATCCTCCTCAAGTAAAGGGCCGACTATATAGTATCTTTCTACTAAGTGTAGGCAGGGTAGGATTATCCTATTAAGTAAAACCAACCACAACCGGGCTTTTAATCAAGCTGACATTCTTTGCTCTTGGTTAGCAATTACACAAATGAATGGATATATAATAACAAATAACAATGATATATTTTAGACATTCCATTTCATTGTATCAGTGGTTCTGTTTCAAAAACTACTGAGCTGCCTTGATGTTGACTTCCTACATTTCAAGGCAACATCATAACAGTCATAAAACCTCATACTTGACTTGATATAACAAGCAACCCAACATATCACTCAATTAGTCATTTGTGCAGAAGACTGAACTTATGATTGAATCCAATGGTGTTTGATGTCATCCATTTTTTTATTGATTTAACATTTTTGAGGTCTGACTGAACTATATAAAAATTTAAATATACAATTGACATTTGTCTTGCATTGTTGGACATCTTAGATCAGAGCTCAGCACAATGCATTTTGGGATCCAACATGAAGGATATGTGAGACGCTGGCCTGAAATATATATCTTAGAAGGCATTAAAATTACAATACCGGTCATATCTGTATTTTATAAAGTTGTTACCTGAAGTACAGCATAATTGCTCAGCACAGAGCAGCGCAGTGTAGAGGTGGAGGCATCACTGTGGGCCACCTTACAGCCATCCAGACTCCAACTCCCATGATGCTCCAGCGCCTGCAAGCTCCAGTGGGCAGCAATGGGGTCATTTCCAGGTGACGTGTGTCGTAGTGACACGATAATGGGATCGGACTGATTCCACATGCTACATCCATCTGCAAAAGAAGGAGAGAGAGAAAGCAGGGAAGTTTACATCTGTGCTCTTGTAAAAGTTTCTAAAAATGAATGATTTGAATATTTTATAAGTCCAAGGGCAAATCGTGTTGGTCTTCTCCCAAAATTCCTGTACTACATCAGTACATTGTAAAAATTTGATGAATGTTTTCAATCCCTTGAATGTTCGAGCCGAAGGTAACCCACCAAGGCCAACGTAGATAACTGGAGTGTTGACGCCACGTCTGCGGGGAAGGTCCGAATGTCCTGTGAAATTGCTGGTAAATGGGAAGAATCTTCCACTGCGGAATGCTACAAACTGCAGCTTACAGTCAGGAGGAGCGTTTGGCGGAAATAGAGATGCAGGGAGAGACACTGAAGCAAGAGCCACTGCATTCTAAAGAGAGAAACACAAGATAAAGTAAGGGCCAACAAAAACCGGTGTGTTTCAGTGATTTTACCAAGTGGCTAGTTTTTACATGTTTACACATGATTATGACAATAAATGATTTTTAGGCAACACAAAAACACATTTTCCCTGGAAAACAAAAAGCTTCCCTTGGTGGAAAAGTAGCAATTTAGTACTTACCATTGATAAAATACACTTGAATGTAATGATTTAGGCCCTAGTGCCCAATTAAAAAAGGAATATATTTGAAAATATAATTATTTAAATACATTTACTAAGTGTAGTTAAAATTCTATTGACACATTGCTTGTGATTACTGATATAAAAATTACCATATAACAAACTTAATTGGGACTATATTAAGCCTAAAATGTGTTTTAATGTTACTATTCATGAGTTGTATGATCTTTAGATCATATCAGTCTATAAGAAATATACTTGCAATAATTCCACATTAGAACACTTAAATGTACATCACTATAACTTTAGTTGGACTTAAACAGTACTTTTTCACAATTAAAGTCCATTAATTACAAAATTTGTTGTTTCAATTCAGCAGACTTTAAAGGTGGCGATTTTCTAAGCGGATCAAAAATAACTATAATGTATGGCGGAAGAGCACTTTGCAGCACTTCGACCTCGGTGCAGTAATATCATCACTCCTTGGTTGTATTGACAGAAGTGAGAGGGCAAGGGGAGTTTTCAGGAGTGATGATATCACTGCGCCGAGTCTTTTTTAACTGCTCAGAAAATCGACGCATTTTATTTTGTGTCACCATACTTACTCGTGTAACTAGTCATGTAAACGTCTTTAAATAGGGAAAATGTGGAAGTGTTTGGTGGTTTCTAAATCCATCCCTGTTTGTATTTCATTCATATAAGGAATGAATGGAGCTAAGCTAAACACTAACATAGTGGCGCCGTGCATTAGAGCAATTAAGAGTATGCTCTGAGACGGGAGAGATATGTATCAACTCGTCTAAGTTTAGGGAAGAACATTGTGGAATATGGAAAAACGAAAATACCAGTTTATATACTAAAATACAATTGCAGGGTATTTTTATTTGGCAATTTACATTTGGAAATGTATTTGTGGTATACTTAGAATAAAATAAATGTATTTTAAATGCATTTTAATATATTTATTTTTCACTAGGATGCGTTAAACAACACATACACACATATACTCTATCTATCTATCTATCTATCTATCTATCTATCACTGTAAATATATACACAAGTGTACACTTGGACACAAAACATGACAAACCTTGAGATGAAAAGCATTCAGTGAGGTGTTGTGTGTTCCTGTGGTGCAGCGAAATCGCAGTTGCTGCTCAAGAGATGATTCAATCCCATCATTCCCCTGGTTCCCTCCTGCCACCTCTCTCCTTTGATAGACTGTGCAGGTCATGCCAGTAAAATGAGCAGGAAGAATCAGGTGAGCCTCCATCACGATGTTACGAGAACTCTAAGAAAGCGAGGAAATATGCTGATTTGGTGCTCAGATAACATTTCTCATTATTTATTTTTATTATATTATATTATATTGTGTGAAACATATTTAATCAGGATTTCATAATAAATATAACGTTCAGAAGAACAGCAAGTATTTAAAATAGACGATTTTGATCAACTTAATGCATACTAGCTGAATAAAAGTACAATTTATATGTGCAATATAAAAGCGTACTTTGGAGAAGTCCTGTGCGTGAGAGTGCAGCTGAGGCCAGGCGAGAGTCTCCAGCATGTAGACGACTGAACTGCAGGCTCTTTCGTCTCTCTGGGCTCGAGCCAGAATCTGATCATCTACCTGCATCAGGTTGCTGCCCATTTCCACCAGCACCTCGGACAGCTGGGAAGAAGGAGTGCACATTTTTGTAAGGACACGAATGCAATGCAATAGATATGCTGCTGAATACAGTGTCCTACAGACCTCATGCAGTTCTGTCACGTAGTCCATGCATTTGTGCATCATCTGAGCCACATAAAGAACATCCACCGTGTCTGTGAAGCCGGCAGCATCCAGAGTGTATGATCGCACCTGGTGTGCCAGAGTCACCGCGTTGGAGATGTTCATGGGCATCTGAGTGAGAAGTAGAGAGTTAACTATGAAAATGGAATTAATAAAAACATATTAAAATGATTTCTGATGGATCATGTGACACTGAAGACTGGAGTAATGAAGCTGAAAATTTGCAGGAATAAATTATATATACATTATATTAAAATAAATAATTAAAAATAATAATAATAATAATACTTTTACTATTTTACTGTATTTTGATCCAATAAATGCAGCCTTAATATAAAGTATGAGTATAAAATGAGTATATTCTTTTGAAAACATCATAAAATTATATTTTTATTGTGAAATATTGAGCAAAAATAATAATAATAAAAATTTTCACTTGTTTCCCTGAGGAATAACTAGAATGTACAGTATAACTAAAAAAAAAAACAGTGTTATTAATAGTATTGAATTTGCACTTATAGCATTAATTAAATAAAGGGCCACTTAAATATACTACAGTATGTTTCTTAATATACTTTTAAAAAGTTAATTTTGTAATATTGTAAAATTTTAAATGTACATCCCTTTTAAATCATTGTTTTAATAATTGTGTTTTAAAATACATTTATTTCGATACTAAAGGACATGTAAACTACTTAATATTTAAGTTTAGTGTGTTACTTGATTTAAAACCAATATATCATGCATGTACTAAATAGAAATTTTATCATTTTAAATGTGTAAATAGAAATAATTTTGAATGCATAACATATAAGATTAAATTAAAATGACATGAAAATATTTTTAAGCATTTTAGTTTACATAAATACTTGTCCGTTCATTCGTCAGTACACTTTAACCATATTTCAAAAACAATATCAGTAATAATTATTTATTACATCTAACTTCAGTCCTACTTAAGTGGGTTAATAAACACTTTCAAGCCCAACTGCATTCAATATAAAATTAAACTATAAATAATTTTTATTTGCAACTGCAACATGCAGTTGGCATTATCATTACACTTAAGTACATGTAAAGTATAATACTCTCTTATTGAGAGCTTTAATTGTCGTAATCTGCACCACACTTGAAAAAAAAAAAAAACTGTTTTAAAAAAACTCTGGCTCTAGCTAGAATGTCACAAACCAGTATGAAGGTGTGCAGGACCCGTGTGATTCCGTTAGTATAGAGGCACTGAGAGTAGTCTCCCTCCTCCCAACGTCCAGAACGGTCACAGTTACGCGAAGCCTTCTTCTGCTCCACACCGCCTCCTATAGTTAAGGAGGGGTAGCGCAGCTGCAGACAGTGCTGGTAGGAAGTGATGCCAGCCAGAGTTCTAGGCCACCTGAAACCAAAGAGGTTAAACAGATCACATATTGCCAGACTTTTCTAGACGAGCATTATTAAGCCACAGATAAGCTGCAGAACGAATTTCTGACCTGAACTCCCCTCGGTTGTTAGTCACTCTCTGCTCCGGACAGAAGGAGGCGCTGTTCTCCAGAACCACTATCTCCACACTGCGTGAGGCGTTCCCGCGGCCCGTGGACACCACACACTCCCACTCACCGCTCGCCTCCACGTGCACGTTTGACAGGATCAGCTCACTATAACAAAATAGAACCGTATTCAGTGGCATTGCTCATTATTTTTGTATTTAATTTTATTATTTTTTCCCCATTTTAATCTCTCAGTCTACTGTTTAATTTAGTCTCATCTCTTCTTTTCACATCGTGTTGCTTCCCTATAATTCTGGTCTGTTCTCTTCCCTTGTGCATACACTTTTTACCCCCAAAAATATTAAGCAGTACAACTGTTTTCTGCATTGATTAATTAGAAAGGTTTCTCAGGCATCAAATCAGCATATTACAATGATTTCTGAAGGATCATGTGACACTGAAGAAAGGAATAATCATTTCAGCTTTGCATCACAGGAATAAATTACATTTTAAAATATGTTCAAATGGACAACAGCTATTTTAAATTGCAATACTCTTTCACAACTCAAAAAATAAAAAAAATATTAATGGAACATGATCTGTAGCCAAATATACAAATATACAAATATACATATGTTATTTCTGTGTTCCAGGGTCACATACATCAGTAAATCATGTTTAGTTTTTTCATGTATGTGTTACCTGGTGATGAAGGTGCAGTCATGCTGTACACTCTCCTCCAGATGAACTCCATCAGTAGGGTCAGAGGTGACAGGCTGTCCGTTGTGACGCCAGTGAAGAGCAGTGATTTTGTCCACCAGTGAAGCAGTGCAGTGGAAAGGCAGCCTGTCTCCCTTAAACACGACCTGTCGCAGCGAGGGTAACAGAGACAGTGTGTGCAGCTCCAGCGGACCCTCTGAGGAGCAAAACCATTGAAAAGATAAACAATATACTCGCAATTCTGACTTTATTTTTTCACAATTCTGACTTTATATCTGGCAATCCTGACTTTATTTCTCGCAATTATGAGTTTATATCCTAGAATTCTGAGAAAAAAAGTCTAAATTGCGAGTTTATGAGACATTTCTGTATTTTAGATCAAATTAATGTACTGTAGCCTTGGTGAGTATATTTTTTAAACTCCAATCTTCAGAATAGAATAGTACATCATGAGTATCTGAAACTTTTGAATTAAAATGTAACAATACGCGCATGTAATCATCTGTAAAGTGCAGATATAGATTACATTGCGTGTGGATTCTCACACTGTCTCCTGCTGTTCTTATTCTGGTCCTTTTTGTTATGTGCATCATGTGTAAGAAGATTATAGGCCTTTGGTTTTATATGAATCAGAAATGATTTTCAATTATTTCTGTTTTCATCTTTAGTCCTAATAGACTGCACTGCTAGACATCTCCTCTGTTAATAACTGAAGCAATTTCAATCGTATTCTATGTCGCACACAAGTAGCAGGAGGTGTAAGAAAGCTCTTTGTTGCCATGTAATCATTCAAAATCAGCTTTGCTTGTGAAACAGCCTGGGTGAATCAGTCCCTTGTCGAGGACTGAGGATATGTATTCTCAACTGCAAACCCACAGAGGGATCTTTCCTAGTCGGTCACAGCTATGTGCTTCTAGCCAACATAAATATGTTTAAGGGCAGCAGAGGAAGAGATGGCGAAATGAGCTGATATTAAAACAGTAACAGGAGCCCCGGTTTGAGGCCCAGGACTCGGAAAAATGCAGCGTATGTCTACCAGAAAGATGAGATGAGGTTTAACAGAAAGCCACTGAGAAATACAATCAGACCCCTGCGGCAAAAGTCAGAGAAACAGGGAATTTTTAAGCAAATTTACTTGCTCTTAGCTGGCTAAAACACAAGGATTGAGCAACATTGCAGTTTAGCCAAAATACCAAAACTGATCAAAGACTAAGAAGTTGTTGTTAATGATCAATTATGCAGGTTTTAATACTGAATAATTTTGTTTCGGGAAGTTGCCACAAGAGCTACATCATAATAAGGTTGAGTCAAAGTCCAACAAAACCCTTTTAATAATAATAATAATAATAATATTGTGTTCATTTGATCATTGTCAATATTGCCATAAATAATGTGACAATAACAGTTAATGTCCTCCACAGTAAAAATAAAACAGCCATATTCAAATAGCCACATGCAAATAAAATATTATATATAATTTATTATATATATTAGATTATAGATATATTAGATATTATAGATGTATAATATAGATCAGGCTTCATCAAATCTTACCCTGGAGGTCCAATGCACTGCAGAGTTTAGCTCCAACCCTGATCAAAAAACTCACCTACCTGTGAGTTTCTAATGATCCTTATACACTGATTAACATGCTCAGGTGAGTTTGATTAGGGTTAGATCCAAACTCTGCAGTGCATTGGACCTCCAGGGTAAGATTTGATGAAGCCTGATATAGATAAATTAGATATATTAGATTATAGATATATTATTGCTGGGCAACAATTAATTGTGATACAAAATAAAAGCATTTGTTTACATAATATATGTGTGTCTACTGTATATTTATTATGTATATATAAATACAAACATGTATATATTTAAGAAAATAGGTTATGTTTATATATTAAATATATTTATGTATAATATAAATTATATGAATATAATTATATACATGTAAATGCATGTAAATATTTTCTATATACTGCATTTGTGTCTTTAAACATAATAAATATAAACAGTACACACATATATATTATGTATACACCTTTTTAAAAAACTTTTTTTATTTAGGATGCAATTAATCCTTATATATATATATATATAGGCTATATAATTTATGGGTCACCATACCTGGCCACAAGTCACTTCACTAATAATTGAATATGATATTGTACAATACTGATATTAATTTTGCTCACCACAGCTGAAGTCAGTCTCCCTCAGAAGTCGCAGGGGTTTGTTCTGAAGTCTTCTGGGATATGCACACAGTGTTTCATCCCCAAGCCGAGCTGAACTGCTGCGGAAAAAGCCTGGGACCCATCGCAGACCGCAGTCACATGACAGGAACTCAGAATGAAAGTTCCTATTGAGCACACAATTGGAGGTAAGAATTAGATAAAGCTTGTTGTTCAGAAGAAGACTGTACAATTATTTGTGTGATTAAACCCATGTATTATTTCCTAAACCCTAACTGAATGAATTAAGAAATTGTGCTTATTTAATATAAAGACATTTACACATTTTAAATGTGACTTCAGGGTTCAAATAGTTTTTAGGTCTATTTTATGTCATGCTAAAGAGTTAATCATGACCCTAGTGGAGACATTGTGAATACAATTGTGAATTATAGATATGCACAGTCTTAGTTGAGCATGTGCTCCATTAGAACATTCACTTTAACTCACACCAGCTTCAGAGAGTGTAAATCCATAAACAAATGTGGATCCAGAGAGGAAAAGATGTTTCCAGAGATGTTTCTATAATATAAGAACACAAATTAAACATTTTGCAACTCTTAAATACAACAAGAATTTTTATTATACATTATAAAATGCATTATTTGCAACAGATGCTGTGTGTATCATATGTTATTCTGCAGAACACAGCAACACTCAAGAGCGATACTGATCTTCTGTGTTTTTGTATTCCAATAAATATTTGCTTCAGAAAAAAATTACTTACAATTTTGTGAGGTTGGTAAGTCCCTGGAACACTTCTGAGGTCAGGCAGCCAATTCGGTTACTGGAGAGGTCACTGTACAGATTACAGTATATCAGAGGAATTGTTATTCTGTGTTTCATTTTAGCAAGCATATGGAACTTTTTTCTACTGTATATTTAAAAATGTAATTTGTTCCTGTGATTCAAAGCTGAATTATAATCATTACTCCAGTCTTCAGTGTCACATGATCCTTAAGAAATTATTCTAATATGCTGATTTGTAGCTTCCTATTTTTATCAATGTTGAAAATTGTTTTTTGCTCACTAAATATAGCCTTGGTGAGCATAAAACGCTTCTTTCGAATACATTAAAAACATTGATTCTACATTTTGACTAGTGATTGACAGATTTAATTTACAAAACTTTTGAACTTTTTTGACTTTTTTTTTATTAAATTTGTTTCAATGTGTTGAAGAGTATGAAAAGTATAACTACTACTATACTATAACATGCTCCACTATCAATTCATGTGTTTACCTAAATTCATTGTTATGTCAAACCAAATTGCACTTCTTTCTGCTTAAAAAGTACATTTGTACTGTTAAAAATAAAACACAGTCACACTTTAATTGCTGATTAAGTATATATATTTATGCATTGTATGTATATATATTTATATACAGTGGGTACGGAAAGTATTCAGACCCCCTTAAATTTTTCACTCTTTGTTATATTGCAGCCATTTGCTAA
>JAUMHE010000055.1:13508615-13527800 GCA_032359235.1 Enteromius mattozi
TGATTTTAGCAAATGGCTGCAATATAACAAAGAGTGAAAAATTTAAGGGGGTCTAAATACTTTCCGTACCCACTGTACAAAATAAATATTAATAAATACACAGTACACACAAATATGTGACCCTGGACTACAAAACCAGTCATAAGGGTACATTTTTTCTGACATATGGTAAGCTTCTAACTGACATATTGTTTGTTAGTATTGGACAATATATTTATCAACAATTTACAACGCTTCAGAGTTTTCTGACTTCTTCATGGTTCTGGAACTGACATTGATGAGCTTAAGTTCTTTTAACTTGACTCTTTAAAAGTCTTAAAAATGCATAGCTCATTTGTAAGATGCTGCAAAAGATGCAAACACAGCATTCTTACATGTCCACCTAGTTTGTGTTTACATTGAAAAACAAGTTGTACATTTGAAAGGAAAAAGGCTCTGTGTGAACGGCCCCTAACAGTGAAAAAGTTTTGTAAGTGAACACTAATGCAATTATTGCCACATTATTGGTAAAGTGTGTAACTGGTGTCCTGTTCTAACAACAGATTATGATTTTAAGGTGTACTTACAGTTTTCGAAGAGCTGTGAGACCCAGAAAGGCTCCAGGCATGATGGTGCTGATCAAGTTATTCCTGAGATCCCTGAGAAACAGACAAACACAGAGACCTTTGAGCAGATCGGCTTACATGTACTCTAACTGTTTTTTTGAGTAGATTTCCCACAGATTACACTTTTCTGTGTTAGTTTAAAAAGTTCTTTCTACATCTGAGCAATAAATGCTATTTTTGCCTTTGTTTACTGTAATTAATATACTAAAATAGATGAATACATATGTGCTTTGAATGAAAAGAAAGCTACATGTTTGTGTATGCTGAACATTACTGGAGTCCAAAAACAACCAGTTCATATCAGCATAAAATAACATGAAATACAATATGAAACACATTTATATGCCGTTGACCACAAGACCCTTTCCCTACCTTCAACATAATTTACCCTGTCCTGTCTCTGTTTGAGAAAGAAAGAGATTTCCTGCATTTTTTAAACCATATACCTCAAACCACACCTGGTCTTCGGGCTCAAAATGGAGGCAGATCCCCCAAGCAAAGAAAACAGACACACATCACAGGAGAAAGTGGAGATGCTCTTTTTAAACAGTCAAAGCTTTTAAAGTGATTCTTCCCACAGTGGAGGTACACCTTCAAGAGTCAAACCGTAAATATTAATTTCCAGTACAAGCTTTGAAGGTAGTGTTTCCTGTCGCCTCTGTCCTGGCCCGGATCTCTGTGTTTGCTTTTGTCCATGTGTTAAAGCTCTTATCAGCATATTCACCCGTCAAAATATGAATTCACACGCTTAATACTGACAAATTAACCTCTGAAACTCATGTTTTTTAATGGCCATGAGGGAATTTTGAGGATGATAAGGGTCAACTCAAGTTTCATAATGGCTCAACATTGTTCCAGCATCCTCAAAACAAGAGCACAGAATATTTTTTTAGCGATTACACCAACTTTAAAAGTTACATTAAAAACGTTAATAGAATTTATTTTAATTTCATGAAAACCTAAAATCAAATCATAAAATACTTATTTCCTGCAGTTCTGCATCACTGTTCTGAGATTTATTCACTCATTTTGATGACATTACTTTAAGTTTGGACAGTACATTAGATTTAAGTTTTACATAAAATAAATAGCATTTTATATTTAGTACAATATACATGTGCTTTATACAGTATGCTAACATTTACATAAAACATATTTTGAACATTACTATTTATTCATTTAGAATATTCATATTCATATTTGACGTATGTGTATAAAATACATATATTAAAATAAATATATGTGTGTGTACTGTGTATTTATTATGTGTGTGTATATATATATATATATATATATATATATAAAATACACACACATACGGTATATATTTTGAAAATATTTACATATATTTTCATGTATATATTTATATAATTTATTTTAATATTTTTTAATAATTATCTTATTACATATATATAAATATATGTAATATACCAGTATAACATATTTTTCTTAAACATATACATGCGTGTGTGTTTATATGTACACAATAAATATACAAAGTAATTACGCATATATTATGTAAACAAACACATTTTGGATGTGATTAATTTTATGACAGCACTAATTTTATCCAAAATCAATATAATTTCCTTTGTTTGTGCTGTATGCTTTATATAGTAAGCTGCTTTGAAATAAAAATTTTATTTCAATTTAATTAAAATTAATATTGTCATTAATATTCATATTATTACAAATAATACATGTAATAATAATTATATTATAGTACATATATTAGAATTATCATAAAAATAAAATACATTTCACTTTGTATGTATTATAAATAGTGCTATAAAACAATTAATTGCAATTAATCACTTTCAAAATAAGTTTTTGTTTGCATTATATATATGTGTGTATTGTGTATATTTATTATGTAGCATATATATATATATATATATATATATATATATATACAGTAAACTCACACACACACACACACATACTTGCATTTGTGGTTGTAGTACCCATGTCATTATACACATTTGTGTCAAATGCCTGTACACACATATATTTATACACACACATATTATATAAATAAAAACTTTTATTTTGATAATCACGATTAATCATTTGACAGCATTAACTATTTTGTATTCTAATGTCACACTTTAAATATAGCATGTAAACGTAAAAATATAACTATATGTAACATTTTATATATACACATTATATGCATTTTCATGTGTATTATTATATTTTAGGTTGTAGCCTTTTTTACTAAATGTACTGAATTGATTATATGGCTAATATTGAACCAAAAACAAGAAATCCAGCAATCAATCATCCACTCTTTCCTACCGTCCTTCATCCATGAAGCTCTATCAGTGCCGAAACTACAGCAAACAACACCACAGCATGATATCATGCGCTGAATATAAACATGAACATAACACAGCTTGATAACAGATATGCTGTATATATTTGCAGGGAACCAAGACATTAACACCGGCATGACAGAATGCAGTAAAGCGCTGGCCTGTCACATCTGTATGGCCTACTGAGTGCTGCGTGATTGACACATTAATAGCTATCAGAGCCAATATACGGAGAGAAGCGGAGGGGAAGAAGGTGAGAAAGTGACCGCAGGAGAAAGTTATGCGCTATTAAATACACGTGTTTGAATTCCTGTGACTACAAAAGAGTGTGACAGCGGGGGAAATAGGACATGTTGTAGAGTATTTCAGTCTATGAATGTGAATTGCTGAATGAACCTCCTCACAAACGTGTGTGTGTGTGCCAGTAGCAGTGCTCTTGGACAGGGAACAATAGCTGTTTCCTGGCTAGCGTGTCCTAACCCTCATTAGCACTGTGATGAAAAGAGAGACTCTACCCACTGTTTCCTCACACACACACCGCTAGAGTAAAGGTCAGAGCAAAGTGTGCTCTCTGTGTGTGAAGATCAACACAACGGCTCACAGACACTCTCTTATCGCTCGGATGGGGAATGTGGAATGGGGAGAGTTCTCTTCCTAAAGTCTGGAGCACTCACATACACACACACACACACTGCAGAACCACAATGTCAGCACGGCTGGAGTGATTAAAGACTCATGAAATCTGGAGTTTTATGGCTCTTAATCTGTTTGTCAGTATGGCAGTATGTTCCTAACGCTTACAAAATGATCTTTTATCACAGTTATATATTTAAAATTTACTGTCTTTTTTTTCAATATCAAAATATTGCTGACTCAGACAAGGCATAGTCCCAGACTAAAATGCATGTTTGAGCGGTCTCAACTGAGAATATCTTGCTCTGAAATATCTTAAAATATTTTTGACATATCTGTGTCAAGATGAACACTGTTCACTGTGTCTGTTTTCTTCTAAAGCATTTTTTTTAAAAGTTGCTTAAGTATTTTATCTAAGGCATAGTCCTGGCTTAAGCTAAGTCCCGTTTATTAAACCGGGCTCTAGAGATTTACTTATATCCAACTTAAGTGGGCCAAAAATACACTTAGTTTAGCTGACTGCATTTAATTGATGTAAACTAAATGTTATTGTCTTTGTGTATAAAAAAAGTAAACGCTATTAGATACATCCAGGAACCAACTTCCTGTTGCAACAGGAAATGCATCCACACAAGACAGAAAACTGCACTCATCAAGTGCTTTCACATAGTCTTTTAAACTCTGGAGCAGCTACACACAGTTGGGATCCACGTCACGAACCTTCGTGAACTTCACAAAGGGATTTATAAAGAGTGATTTTTGATCCGTGTCTTTAAATCACTTACGAACCAAGCCAAACTCTGCTGAATAATTTCCCCAGCACATGGTTTATGATTTTCTTAGTAAGACCTTATGTAAGAACATGATGATAGGTATTCAAACATGCAGATGTTTGGACAGGAAAGCTATGACACACTTCAATCACTGACCTGAGAAAGCATTTTGTGGTATTTTAACTGTTGATGGAGATTTGGGGTTTATATGGGACATTGTCCTACCACCTGTGATGTGTTGAGTTATATTAATAAGTTATCATACCTAAAATGTCAAAAATATATATATTTAATATATATATATATATATATACACACACATATATAGCCTATCTCTGTGTCTGGCGGTAGCACTTTTAGCTGTAGCTTAACATAGATCATTGTACCTGATTAGACCATTAACATCTCGCTCAAAAATGACCAAAGAGTTTCAATATTTTTCCTTTTTTTAAAGCTTGACTGTATGTAGGCTGGGGACTATTTTCAGGTGCTGTGTAATATCATTGCGCCTGCTGCAGTCATAGCACAGCAGCAAAGTTCCTTGATGATTACACCAGAATGAGAGTATAGTTCCTAGCCATATCAGCTTAGAAAATCGCAACTTTTCATTTTCCATCAGTCTTAGCATACAATGTAACTACAGAAGAGTCAAGTTAATATAGGAAAAATATTGAAACTCTTTGGTCTTTTTTGTGCGAGATGCTAATAGTCTAATCAGAATCAATGATCTATGTTACGCTACAGGCTGAATGGATTAAAAAACGGTAAAACTCAACTGTTTAACTTCAGGTGAGTTGGAAAATGAGCCTATTTTCAAAAAAAGTGGAGTGTTCCTTTAACAACCAAAAAATTATTTAACGGTATTTTTTACTTCTTTAAATTGTTAAACTCTATGTGCTCTATTGAGAATTTCATCAAATAAGATTTAACGTAATTGAAAATTGCTTTTGCCAAGTAACTGTAAACTGCAACATAACACATGGCTTAAAGAAAATTGGTAAAATGATACTCTGACTTAAATAAATAAATAAATATATAAATAAATATAAACAAAAAAAATCAAATAACATGTGGTATCAAATATACCTCACATTAGGCCACCAAAACAACAACAACAACAACAATAATAATAATAATAATAATAGTAGGTGCACATTGAGAGCAGAGACCACATATGATAAAATAAAAAAAATCACCATTTCTAAAATGAAGTTATATAGTTTATTACTGTTTATGTAGCCCTGTTTCCAGGCAATGTGGTTATTTGTTATATTAATACAGGAAGGAATATGGTGTGGTGTGTTGGTTCGTAGATTTAGGTGCAAATAGCGGAAGCCATTTTGGTGCCGCATGTCATTTCCTGTCCCTGCACAGAGGTTGTTTCTCGTTTATTTTTACGGTTTCCTTTCTCTCTCTATTTTTCAAACACTGTTTTTTCCCGTAGCGCTGGAGTCCTGAGTGGGGGGGAGCAGACGTGACCCCGTGTAATGGCTACTAACACACACATCGGACATGTTGCACAATGGGGTCCTTATAACGCTGCCTTGAAATTTACATTGACCCACTCCTACCCAAACAGGAAATCTGGATCTGCCTGCTTCTTATTTTTCCAACTCATTTCCTGCTTTTCCTCTCCTTCCTCAGATTATTGGAATAGTTTCCCTCTATCCAGTCTATCCTGAGTCAAAGACAACATTGCACTTGTATTTGTACTAAAATGAAACACAATCACACATGAGAAACATAACCTCAGTATATGTGTGTAAAATGTCAATGTCATAATTGTAGTAATCAGTTAAATGGAACCAATATGTATTCTACTTCAGGACTGGTCCGTTTAGACTGAAATATCTTGCATATTTCAAGAGCTTGAACTAAATACACATGCAATGTGAAATCCAGACCATTTCCTTTATATTTTTTTTTCCAGCAAACTCATGAAGAAGAAGTGCGCTTCTGAAGAGTTGCATTTCTGTGGTTAATGTTGATTATATATTTGTTCAATGGCAGAAGGAAGGTTCTACGCCAAGATAAACGTTGGGACCGGAATTGTGGAAAATTGCTCAACCTTGTGCTTGGAGCATGTGCACTTCCAGAAATAAATTAGGTACATGTAATAAAAATGACCATTCATGCTTTTGGGATGTTGCTTCAGTTGGACTTTGGAAGGAGGTTTGCTGTCAAATCATTTGAAAGGACCCAAATGTAGACGAAAACTAATCCTGTTTTACTTCATGTCATTATCAAATTATCTAAGCATATGTATTTCCTCTGTTAGCTACAGACTGACCAGAATGGTGTGTATATATACACACATTTATATTATATATTTATGTACATTCAATAATTTAACAGACTTTTTATCCGAAACTATTTAAACTGAGGAATACAGCAATTTGACATCAGTCAAACTGCTTTAAGATGATCCACGTCTGTTTTATGTTTTTTGTGATGACTGTGCATTAGTCCCTTGTTTGTCCTGAACAGTTAAACTGCCCACCTTATTTAGGAAAGTCCTCTTGATCCCTAACCAGCAGGGAATGTATGATTTTGAGATCCATATTTTCACATTTGAGAGACAGTTGAGAGTCATACACAACTATTGCAAAAGTTTCAAATGATCACTGATTCTCCAGAAGGAAACACAATGCATTAAGAGTGTGGGGAAATTTAAAGATTTCTAAATTATTCCTATTTTGTCTTCTGGGAAACATTTTAGTATCTTCTGTTGCTTTAGAAGGGTAATGGGAAAAATGCAATGCTTAAACACAACAAGAAAAAGTTGCACATCTTAATCCCGTTCAAAAGTTTGAATCCCCCGTATATTTGCAGTGCTTCAACCAAAGTCTTTCGTTTTCCAGCATGCTTTGCACATTTGCAGGGGGCTGCATAATTTTGAGAGCCATATTTTCACACTGATGACAACTGAGGGATACATACTGTACGCAACAAAAAGGTTTGAATGTTCACTGATGCTGCAGAAGGAAACACGATGCAGAGCTGTGAGTGAAAACTTGCTAAATTCGATCTTCTGGGAAACTAATGTAACTATCTTCTGTTGACAAAGATTTAAACAAAATAAGAAAAATGTATCATATTCATCCAGTTCAAAAGTTTTCACCCCCATTCATTTGCACTGGAGTGGCTAGTCGCTGAGTGCTCAACTGGCAAGATTTCTTTGCAGAACCATGCTAATTACAATGTGGCATCACAATAGATCTGTCTTTAAAGGATTATAATGTTTAAAACTCAGTTTTTCTATGGAGAAATTAAGAGCATTTTTATCTACGCAACCTACCAACCTCTTGAACACAATTACAGAAATTCCGCAGCAATTCCAACTATTAATGTGTTGTTCAAAACATAATTATCAATCAAAAGTCCTGCATGTCGGGCCAGCACATAGTACTTTAAGACTAGAGCACTGAAGATCTGTCACTAGGCCAGCAAGAGTACAAAGAAACAGCTGTCCGACAGCACAGAGCACAATATGAGTGAATGAACACAGGACAATGACAGGCTATGTGTGAACACTGCTGGATGTGGGTGGACTCTGAGACCCAGTCAGTCTGGACTTCAGGAGGGCAAAATGAAAAGGATTTCTTGTGGACGTGAAAGAAGGAAACACAGAGAACAAATACAGAAAGTTGTAAATTCAGTTCAGCTGTGCATTTCGCAGACACAGTGAAAATGTCCTCCCATCTGCTCTTTCGGCGATTTCTCTGTGTGAATGTGAACTCTGTCACTCCATCCAGCTTTTGCCTTTCGTGAAAAGTCCAGACGCTATCGGGTCCCTCTAGCAACATAAACACACCCACACTAGCACACATACACACACTCACAAACACACCCCTTGCCTTGAGTTTATCTAATAGTCACATCTGGAGTCTATCAACTCCAGCGGTCTGCCCCCCTTCTTCTTCCTCACACACTCCTCTGGTCCTGCTCTGTCCCGTTCCTTTAACACTTTCTTCACCACGTCGCTACTGGATATGAAGTCTGAGACAACTCCAGCAACTGAATGTTCAGTCCCTGCTGTTAGGCGTATTCATTGGCTCAACATCTTGACAAGAACTCGAAATGAACTCTGGAAGAAGAACTTGGACTGCTGTTGTGCTGCGGAGGAGTTTTGAGGAGTGTTTGTGTAAACAGTGAGGCCGAGGTAATCTAGTCCAGTCAAACCATGTCTAGTCAAACTTCTTTCAAACTATGATATTACAACTGAAGTGTCATTTTTTAAATTTTAAGAAACATTCTTTTTTTCAGTTTGACAGAGACAAGATTTTCCTGAACAATTCACAAATTATGTCGCTTTCAAAACATTGTTCTGTTTGTTTGAGCATCCTGAACAGTCTGACACAGCTCAACCAATGGGGTGAGTTTGGGGGCAGGGTTTTCTGTTTGGCTGGCCAGTGAAAGATGAGGGGAGACTTCTTGAAACAATCATTTTCACTTTTGCAAGTTGTTTACCACTTGTTAAAAGTAGTGCAGAAGATATTGATTCAAAGAGAGCGATGATTGATTATTTTTAGAAATATTGCAACTTTTGGCCTAATAGATAGGGAATTTGACTTGTAACCCAAAGGTCGCGGGTTCAAGTCCCAGGTCTCTCAGAGATTGTGGGTGGGGGGAGTGAATAACCAGCGTTTCCACCTTCAATACCACGACTGAGGTGAGACCCTTGAGCAAGGCACTCTTCCCCAACTGCTCCCCGGGTGCCGCAGCAATGGCTGCCCACTGCTCCGGGTGTGTGTTCACGCTGTGTGTGTGTGTGTGGTTATTCACTTCTCACTGCTGTGTGTGTGCACTTGGATGGGTTAAATGCAGAGCACAAAATTCCTAGTATGGGAAACCATACCTGGCCACATGTCACGTCCTTTCCTTTTCCTTTTCATAAAAAAAGTATTCTTTAGGAAAAGACATTTTATTTAATTTATTTAGTTTTTTATTCATTTTAATATTATATTATCAGCAAGTAAGTTATTTATTTTATTTTTATAATCTGAAGAACCTAACAAGTGTAGAATTAAGCACACTTTTTTTTCACAAGGCCAAGGGTAGAGCAGATAATAGAAGTAAAATTGGTTGTGATCAATGTTTGACTTTAAAATACATCACTAACAGAAATAAGCAATTGTATGTGCTTAAGATTTATTTTTGTCTCACTGAAATCAGTTTTATTTATTTTTTTTGTTTAAAGTATTATTCTCAAGTTAATCAATGTAGGATTGTTGGATTTTTAATCACATAAGAAGCCGATTGAATCCACATCTGTCTTTCTCTAGCTTTGTTTATTAGGGAAAGATGGTTAAATTCACTGCCACTGCCACTACCCTTCAGATTTTATGAGAAGGCCATGAGCTTAGCAGTGACCAGCACACACACACACACACACACACTCTGGATAAGGTCATATCCTTACCTACATTGGAAACAATGTTAATCTTAATTCCAAACACAGCATAATGAACCCACATTAAATTAGAAGGAGAGGGTTGGGACACCCTCAATAAACACGCATATTTTCTTAACTTTGTATAGCAGGTTCCTCATGCAAGAAATCTGTTCCCATTAAGGTGGCTTTCCATAGACAGCACTATAAAGAAATAATACATTATATTCTCACCATCATGTTACAAAAACACAAAAGTAGATATGTTCAAAGAATCCTATTCATATAATAGCTGTAGATTTGCTTATCTATCTATCTGTCTATCTATTGTACTGTATGTGACTGTCTGCATCACATCGAATATGTATCTCGTAATGTATCGTATCTGTCTGTCAGTCAGTCTATCTTTATTGCATTAATCTATCTGTACTGTATTGTATCTGTCTGTCATTTTGTGTCTGTCTTTCTGTACATCAATCTGTCATATCATATTGTGTGTTTGTCTGTCTTTCTGTATATCTGTCTTATTTCATATTATAAATATTGGTAACACTTTAGAATAGGTAACACTTGTTAACTGTTAACCAAGATGTTTTACTCAATAAATTGGTAATTTGCTGCTTATTAATAGTTAGTAAGGTAGTTGTTAAGTTTAGGTATTGAGTAGGACTAGGAATGTAGAATAAGGCATTAATATGTGCTTAATAGCACTAATAAATGGCTAATATTCTAGTAATATACATACTAATAGGCAACTACGGTGTAATAGTAAAATAAAGTTTTACCTACAGTAAATATCATACTGTTATATATTATTTTAGATTTTTAAGATCTGAAGAACTCCACAAGTGTACAGTTAAGTGTACTTTTCACAAGGCCAAGGGTAGAACAGATTATGGAAGTAAAATTGGTTGTGATTAATGTCTGATTTTAAAATACATCACTAACAGAAATAACCATATTGTATGTGCTTACGATTTGTTTTTGTTTCTCTGAGATCTGTTTTATTTATTTCTTGTTTAAAGTATTATTCTTGAGTCAATCAATGGAGGACTGTTGGATTTTTAATCACATAAAAAGCTGACTGAATCCAGTCTTTCTCTAGCTTTGTTTATTAGGAAAAGATGGTCTATCTATCTATCTATCATATCGAATCCGTCTTTTACGTTATAAAAGACAGAAAAGACACTACAGGGTCAAGGTCTCTCTCACTTTCTCTCTTCTCTTTATGAAACCACATTTTGCTCCTACTTTTTCCCTCATCCTGTTCACTCTATCAGCTTGTAAATCTTCATTCTCTCTCTCTCATTATTCTCATTAGCTCTGCTCAAATCAGTGCTGGACAGGCCACTGTGATCTGTTCACACACTCGTTAGGGTCGCTGCTCATTAGCAGGGGCCAGCCTCATTACAGGATGTGTGTGTGTACGTGTCTATGTGGCTGTGTGCCGTTTTAAGGGACGGCACTGGGTGGAAAATTTAATTTAGTAGATCAAGGGAAAAAACGTGGGTTTGGCCGAGTGTGTGTATCTGGGTTCAGGTGAAAATTGCTCTTTTCGTATAACATGCTTGTGAGTGTGTGAAAGAAAGCCAAAACAACACAAAGACACACTTACACACACGCACGCTAACATGTGGCCTTCACGACATCCTACAGCAGCCCGCTGTGTTCTATAAGGGTATAAAACAAACATGGCTAAACATCGCTCTCGTTGGGTGGTTTGGCGAGCTATGAAGGACTTCTTTTCTTTGAGGAGGTCTGCTTTAATGAAAGGGAGGACTGTGTGAGGAGCTACCAGAGAACCAACGCCGGACTCTCCTCCTGCCCTCTGGAGCTACAGTAACACTGCTGTCCTTGTAGAGGCGCTTACTAAAGGAAATTCATTTCATAACGTCTAAGAGTGTGAAAACTGCAGAGAGAACATGCTAGTTGTGTGACACCTGTGGGATGTGCGGTTGAAGCCAAGATGGCACATTATGATGAAGGAGACGCAATAACAACAATAATCTCTCTTCATTTTTGTTATTTAACCTCAAGTTCAATTAAAATGTTAATCACGGTGCAGCATTCATATACTGTATAAACATGGTCAGTCCTGTGCTAACATGTCATAACTGTGATATTTTCCAAATAACCTGTTTTTACAGCTTAATTAATGTTCAGGATACATTGGGATGGAGCTTAGCTTTTGTTTTGTAACTGTTTTAAAGGGGTCATATGATGAAATTTCAAGTTTTCCTTTCTCTTTGGATTGCTACAAGCTGTTAGATAAGATCCCTAAAGTTGCAAAGACTAAAGTCTCAAAGAGATATCCTTTATAAAAGTTATGACTTTTCCACACCCCCCTAAAATGGCTTGTTTAAACACGCCCACATTTCTCTATGTCACAGTGTCGGTTTATTTTCATAACACCGCCCAAATGTTTACGCAAAGAAAGAACTTTTATTCTCGCTGCAGTGTTGCTGCCAGCGCCATGTTCTGGAGATGCTAGGTTTCATTGTGAAAGTGAAAATACTTTGTTTGTGCTTCCAAAAGAGGGCACAATTAGAAATCTGTGGTCAGACTGTATTCACAACAACGTGTCAAAACGGTTTAGCCCAAATGTTAGAGTGTGTTTAGCGCATTTACAGAGAACTGATTCCTGAACCTGACAGAGCAGCCTATGCTGGCTGTGTACAGAGACTATAAAGTGAGGCAATTCTAACTCTGCTTCTGACTCACAACCTTTAAGCAAGTTATGTTTTCTTATTAAAAAAGACAGTACTAAGTCATTTTAATCAGTAATTATGTCCCTAACTGGATGCAACAAATGCCTGGTTTGTAATGTGTTTTATTGTTTTTGTGTCATAGCGCTGGGGCATGGCATCACGTTATAGTCAGCGGTGTAACATTTCCATCAGAAATGTTGTGTTTATGAATGTGTTTATGCTTATGCTTAAACTGCATAAACACATGCATTACAACAAATACTTAAAATAATGTTCTTTATTCATGAAGACATATTTTCAGCATAATTAACTAAGTCTTCAATTATATAAATATATATATATATGTATATAGTTTCACAATATTATTGTTTTATTTTTGATCAAATAAATGCAGCCTTGGCGAGAATAAGAGAATTATGAAAAACAATATCAACAGCAAACAACAGCTCACTGATCTTAACAATAAACTTAATAGCCAATTATAATTATACATTTTCAGAGTATAGAAAATTATAATAATGTTTGTGTTGTACAGAAAAATGTCTGCCTGACCCAATTTTCAGTTGAAAGCAAATCATCTGCAGAAACTATGACTAATAACTAGTAAACATGTTATACTATTTTTTTTACCAACACAGAACTAAAAGTTTTTAAAAAATCTATCAGGCACATATGGACAACTGAATGGGCAAAAGCCTTTTTATTTTTATTAATTCCATATATAGCAGTGTAAAGGCATATGAGAGAAATTCATTGTGCTTCTCTGTTGTTTTACCTGATACAATGTTTTATAGTATACATAAAACAACAGTTGATACAGGACATCCTAAGCTCTATTGGAGAATGCATTTGTGCATGTGTTCTCGGTTCACTAAGGTTTAACAAATAAAATCTGGCCTGTGACCCTAAATGAGTTTGACTCTTCCAAATTAAATTAACTAATTTGGAGGATTCTCTTTTATTATTTCACTCTGCTATGTGTGATTTCACAGGAACGCGCATCTTAAGAGTATATACATACAGCATACAGAGAAAAAGCGAGAGAAGGAGAAGACGGCTGTTTAGAGAATATTTAGAGCGTTGAAGTGATGCCAGAACAGTTTGAGAGAGATTTCCATAATAGGATGCACAGCACACAACACATGGGATGAGAAAAACACAGCCGGACAAAAAGACAGAGTGCTGCAGTTTTCTTTCGTGTCATATCGATAACATATGTGTCATGATAAGGAATGCTTTGACATCACTTCAGTAAAATACTGCTTCGCTGATAACACAGCCTTTGAATTGAGATGGGGGGGAGGGGTGTAGACGTTGCAGTAAATATGTCAGCAGTCAGATCTGTGATTGATATTAATATAATAACACTCCTAGACATGAATCTGACATAGGCAGCAGTTTTTGGGCTGTAGAGAGAGTAAAAAGATCACCCTGTCCTGAGATGACTGCTGCACAGACTGCACAGATAAGATAAACAACAGTATGTTACACTACACACATACACACACATACACTGCTGGAAACAATGAACAGAGATATTGCGCGCACACACTGAACCGTTATATTAAAACAAGAATAAACAGTGCAACAATAGAGGAGTGCACATACACACATCACACAGACCTGTCACTCCACAGGAGGCTGAGGCCCAGGGCATGCTGGGAAATTTGTTACAAATCAACTATAATCAGGTTCTTATGAGCAAACTGGTTTATCAGTACTTCAAACTTTACATCCCTTGAGAAAAAGAAAAAGAGAAGTGCACATAATAAAAAAATTATTACGCATTACAGAAATAAGGAATACACTTAAGTGCGAACTGAATGTAAAGTTTTCTGGCTGTTAAACAAACTATTGTAGATTAGATTTTTAAATAAATGCAATTAGCTGAACTTGTGCTAGAGAGTCACATATAAGTAGGACTTAATTTCATAATTATTTCTATTGTATGTAAAATGTGGTTAAAGTGTACCGCTGAATGTACTGACAAGCATTTATGGTGAACTAAAATATACTTTTTTATGTCATGTCATGTATTTAAACACATTTTAAATACATTTATAATGATGAGGTTTAAAATAAGTATATTTAAAATATATAAAAGACTGTTTAATATATTTATAATAAATTTTAAATGTAATACTGAAAAACACAACTTTAGTGCTTATGTTAATCAACACATCAACATAAGTGTACTTCTTATTTTGAAGCATGGCAAAAATGATTGAACCAATTATTCAAAATGTAACTTTTTAAGCAGTTTTAAAAGCGCACTTAATACTTTTACAAAACTTTAAGCACACGGACAAGAACACATTCAATACTATTAAGCACACTTATTTCCACAATGGATAATGACATCATGATGCATATTTTTCTTTTCTTTTATCTCCTCTAAAATTATGCTGCATTCCAATCAACTCTAAAAGTCGGAACTTACCACTGAATGAAATTCTATTCTTTTCTTTGTGATGTCACACTAACACGTGATTAGACGATTCAAGGCAGGAGAGAAAAACCCAGTAAATGAATTATTCCCTTTATAATCATACATGTGAGAAACAAATGCTGTCGCTGCATACCATCATTATACTTCACAATTTGTTTGCTTGGAGACATATTTCCAAAGCAAATGGTTGCACTGCAGTTTGTTTCTTTATAAATCATCTTCAGAATGTCTGGCAATGGAGCGTCTTTACAGAGGGAAGACAGCGATATCTACAAGGAAAGAATAGTCCACATCTGACGTTCAGCAGGAATGCAGCATTGGAACTGTAGTAGCCAAGGATATTTTGGGCTTCCTAAAAAGGAGTCCCAAAGAGCCGTAAAGCTACATGGTTTTCTTAACGTACCATGTCATACCATTTTTGTGTCATTTTTATTACAGACCTACTGCATAAGGAATGTGTTTTCAGTTTTTTTGTGGATACCAATATTATAAGTGTGTGGTTCAAATGTATACATACTTATTCCTTACTAACTTTTAACTCTCTAGAGTAGTTTTTTCTGGAAAAAACTGTTTCTCTCCTCAATTTCAATTTATTTATTTTTTACTTATACATTTATGATAACACTTACATTTGGAGTTCCTACAAACTCTACAAACCCCAAAGGGTATATCATAATTTGTCCTACAAAATTATTCTTAAAATCCAAGTTCATCCTGAATTCATATAAATACACACACATGCATCTATATATTTAAGAAAAAGATGTTATGTAAATATATATAAATATATAGATGGATATATATGTGTGTACATGTAAATATTTCAAATATATACTGTATGTGTGTATTTATATTTACATAATCAATATACACAATACATATTACATATTTATTACATAAAACATATTATAAACATACATTTTATTTTGGATGCAATTAATTACGATTCATTATTTTAAAATGACATTATACTATACTACTGTATATATTATAACTGTATACTATAACAAATACTTCCAAATAAATAAACAAACTGCTTTATTAATAAAAGGCCAATAATGAAATTGCATTACTGTAACAGTACAAAATTAACACATTAATATAATCTAAAAAAATACTAGGAAAAGATGATCCAGCATCTAATTTATGAACCAAATATGCAGTAAAAAAATGGAGGTATTAAAATATTCTTTAGTATGGGACTCAAGAAAATGAAATGTCATAGAAAACCGCAAAATACAATGGTTTCTTTTTCTCTTTTTAATAAAAGTGTATTTTCTCATTTTGTTGTTATTGTTGTTGTTGTTGTTTCTGAACTCATGCATGCTTACAAAGGAAATGATGTGGTACTAATAGAGAGTTAACATCTATAGTTTTGAATCTACCGAAACAGTCCTCCCCCCTCATCCTAGCCCGGTTTAACTACAATCCCAGGTACAAGCGCCTGTTTGCGGGCACGGCTCCAGTTTCTCTGACCTTTGACCTCCGCAGCTCCCCGGGGGTCTTGTCTGCACTTGCAAAAACAAGCAAATCAGATCCTTTTACCCCAAACAAACACCTACATACAGAGAGCAGCCCTGTCTTACACACACACAGCTAATCACTGCACACGTGCACACATGAGCATGAGCACACACACGTGCACACAATAATGACCTCACACACACACGTGCTGCCACATACACTCACAATAAACAACATTTACAATTAGAGAATATGTCTTAGTCCACTAAAAGTAATACTTTTGTATTATGTTTCTTTGTAGTCATAGCGCCATGTAAGCTTTTATACACATATTTATATATATATATATATATATATATATATATATATGCGAGCTACAAAGGAGCTATAAAACCATTTTATTAGGAAATAATATGGCCTACTGTAGCTGTCAGTATCATACACCAATACTGCTGGTCAATCAGCAACACAACATATTTCTTGGTCCTTCAGTCGCTGGCAGCCTCCTCTCCTCCTCCTCTATTATCTGAGCAGCTCTTCACAGACTGATATATGGAGGTGTAATGAGACTCTTTCTGTGATAGTCTCATCCTCCCTAATGTAGCACCACAATCATAGACAGCAGCACTAACTTCAGCATTCAGCATGAAATCAAAGAAAGATTCCGGATTATTTCCAAAATAAAGTAAACAGTTGTTGATTTTCAACATACAGTATTTGAACTTGCTTATTGTATTTAAAGCTGAAGTATGCAACCTTTTGGTTTAAAAACTTGAAATGTTAATGCCTAATCTGTCTTTTAGAAGTGAGACTGCTTTTCTAATCAGGTGTACTTTCGTTTATGCATTAATGATGCCATTTCTGTTTCAAGTGAAAGTCACTCAATTTGACATGATCATGAGATTCTGGAAATAATTACTGTATAATTGCATATACAGCACTTGGTAAATGATACTGTCACATATTATATCAATGTGTTAAATTTTATTTAAAACATTTATTAAGCACATATTAGTTTAAAAATAACTCAAAATACAGGCATATGAAAAAATTAAATAGTGATAACCTTTGTTTATAATTTTATAATTTGAACACTATTTTTCAAAGGTAAGTTTGTAAAAAATATTTTCACTCATCAATGCTGGCCTTACTAAAACAGTTAATTAAAACAGTATATTGCGATATTATTGTGAAATAGCTTTTCTATTTGCTATAAAATGTCATGTATTTCTTTGACGGCAAAGCTGAATTTTCTGCAGTCATTACTCCAGTCTTAAGTCTTTTCTATTATTATTAATGTTGAAAATAGTTGTGCTGCTTAAAGTGCCCCTATTATAGGTTAAGAAAGGTTCATATTTTGGTTTTGGAGGTCCCCAACAACAGGTTGGCATGCAAGGTCAAAAAACACTTTCATTTTCTTATAATAAACATTTATTTTTACTTTATTTGTTCAACAACTCCCAAAAATTTGTTCAAAGGCTAAATTTTCCAGAACTCTCCAATGATTGGTCGATTTCATTTAAAGCAGTGTTTGTGAGCTTTTAACCCTCCAAAAGCGCCACCTAATGGCAAAGAATGAATTTACATTTTCATTCAGACCAACAACCAATAAGTGGGCGGGCAATATACTAATATTTCAGGTTGATGTATCATGTTGACGTCAACATGAAATGGAATGGAATTAGTTTAAAAAAAAACGACTTGTTTCAATGATTCAGAGTCGACTTTTTCTTTTGAGAGTTTATACTCATACTTACGATGGTTTCATTCACTTCGAGCTGTGTTACACACTGCATTAAAGCTTGTTTAAAAAAAATCCATAATAGGGCACTTTAATATTTTTGTGGAAACTGGTATATATTCAGGATTCTCTGATAAATAGAAAATTCAAAAAGAACACTATTTACTTAAAAGTATATTTTAAATCCATTATCTGTGATGTTACTTGTTATCTGAGTAATCGTTTACTCATTTTAATATTTTAGCATTTGACTCCACAATGAATCATAAAGCCCAACCTTAGACATCCATCTAAAGCCTTGCAACTGTGATGAAGATGATGACGATGAGAAAAAGGTTTACTTACAGCTTCTCGAGGGAGTACAAGCCAGCAAAGGAGCCATTTTTCAGGACACGGATGCGATTGTTGCTCAGGTTTCTGTGAAGAAATGCAAAAGCAGAGATGAAATGAGTCATTGTGATGACGGTTACTAATAAAGCATTCACAGACAGCTACAGTATGTGAATTAAATCCACTCGTGCATCCAACGAAAACAGGCCTAACTCACACATTCAGTCATAGACACCCTCGCCAACACACGCTGAACCAAAACACACATGCGCATGTCCAACAAAAACACGCATGCACAGTAAACACCCTGACACAGGCATCCTTCCACGGCCAGGCATCTTAGACACATACACTTGCCAACTCTCACACATATTCTTCATTTGCTGCCTTCAAACCTCATGACCGCTGCATTAGATTCAGCTATATACAACACAGAATAGTAGTCTGACTGTGCAAGTCACCTGTGGTTCACTTCAACACTTTCATATCAAACAGAAGCAAAAACAAAAAATTTTTTGTTCGGGTGTAAAATTATTAGTTTTTTTAATATTTATAAGAGGTAATACACATTCTATGCTGAATACATAATTGAATGTGGTCTTTGTCATTATTTTGATCTGTAAATACTCTTAATAAGTTAATGAATTGTCTGAAATTAATGAGTTCATGATTTATTTCGTTACATATACACTACCGTCCAAAAATTTGGGGTCAGTAAGATATTTAATGGTTTTTAAAGATGTTTCTTATGCTCATCAAGGCTGCATTTATTAGA
>JAUMHE010000055.1:13527900-13575297 GCA_032359235.1 Enteromius mattozi
TTGTGGACAGGTGTCTTTTATACTGATAACGAGTTCAAACAGATGCCATTAATACAGGTAATGAGTGGAGGACAGAGGAGCCTCTTAAAGAAGAAGTTACAGGTCTGTGAGAGCCAGAAATCTTGCTCGTTTGTAGGTGACCAAATACTTATTTTACAGAGGAATTTACTAATTAATTCATTAAAAATCCTACAATGTCATTTTCTGGATTTTTTGTTTTCTTATTTTGTCACTCATAGTTGAGGTATACTATGATGAAAATTACAGCCCTCTGTCATCTTTTTAAGTGGGAGAACATTATTACATTATTATTATTATTACTACTGTAATTACATTACTATTATTATTATTATTATTATTATGATTATAAATATTACTTTTATTATTATTATTGATATTTCTGTTGCCATCATCACAGAATATTATTGTTATCATCATCATCTTTTTTATTATTACTATTATTATTAATATTATTAGTATAATTATTATCATTATTATGTTTGCTAATACTACTTACTGCTACTATTATTCAGATTGTCATTGCTGGGATTTTTTTTCTTTCTTCATTGCTGTTATTTTCACTGCTGTAATAATAATAATAATAAAATAGAAATTCTAACAAATATTCTAACTCCTTGGAGAGAAAAGACAGTTTGCAGTTCAGTCATTGTCCACAAGGAGGTGTCACTGAGTTCATTGTGTTTCAGCTTCAGTCTTTTTCTCTTCAACATTTGCATGAAAGTTCAACCAACCTGGACAAGGTTCAGACAACCTGAAACCACTACAAGCACACTAGATGAGGTTTGACACTGTCGTTGATGAAAAAGGCAAACCAAAAAACAGCCATCAAAAACAGACACCAATACGACTAAGATGCAAAGAAATGCTGAGAAACAACACAGGTGAAAAGAACCCATGATCAAAGAAGGTGAAGATAAAAAAAAAAGGTACCAAGAAAAGAGAAAGCGAACAAAAATGGTGAGAGACGTCATAGTGGAACTTACAGCTTACAACACACTTCCACTTCACTCTTGGTCTTTCCAATACACGCATTCACAGACATACTTGTGACAAACATGCACAGCTCTCATTCTGGGCATTAGTTTTTAAACACACATTGTCTGATAAAAACATTAGATCATGAGAAACTGTGTCTTCCAGATTATCTGTAATCTTGCTGTTTCTCTCCTACTGCTATCGCTTAATGTCAACGGCAACACAAATGGTAAGTATTAAGATCTGCTTTATGATGCCCTATTACTGACTAAAGCCGCTCAGTAATATATTGTTAATTATGATTTCTAGGAAACATTGTGGTATGTGTATAGCAACAGTTGTGGTTTTGTGAATTACTATTTAATCTTTGACCCGATAAATTGTTTTCTGACCTGGTGTCGGTATATTATGCATAGTAGCTGGTAAATATTTGCTTAATGGACTTGAATTTATTTTAAAATAAAAATAAACAAAAACAGCTAATGTGATACATTACGCTTTCAGATTATACACGAATTGGGGATGCATGGTTACAGAGTAGTGGATCTGATTTAGATTTATTTATATATATATTCTTATTTTTAGAAATTTGGCCTAGTACTGTTTGCATCAGTAAACTTTCTTTTTACTTTAAAAAATTAACTTAAAATAAGAAGTTTTTGCTTTACCTTTTCAGAATGTAATGTTGTGCTGTCAAAATTACACTTATTGTCAATGCCAATTCTAAACTTACCTAAAATCTCTTTAGACTTCTCTTGGGTGATCCACATTTTCCCTGTTTTATTTCATTTCTTTAGGGTCTGAGATGAATTGTATTTCACAGGTCAAAGTGCCACGAAACACAGTGTTTAAAGCTCCTGTTATGAGCGTGCTGAAGATAAACTGTACTGTAACTGTAGATGGATGTCACAGGAGACCAAGAGTCTCATGGTGCAAAATCTATGGAAATAACTGTAAACCTTTAAATGACTCAAATAACACAAGAACTGAATGGAAGAACATCACAGAACTTGAATGGATGTTTTTCCTGGTTTTCCTGAACATCTCAATGGAGGATACGGGTCTCTACAGATGTAAAGAAGGCGAAATGTCTGTAAGTCACGCTATGAATGTGACTGTGACAGGTAAGAGACATTAGATAGTGACACTTTAGATTCACTGATGGGCTGTTCTCATTGACGTATTTTGTTAAATGCAAATAATGACATCACTAGGACATTTTATTATATTTTAATAGATAATAAGGAGAACACGTCTTCACACAATCAAAGCAACACAAGTAAGGACATGACCATTAACAGCCATTTTGTTTGGACAAATGAATTTTAATTTGTTGATAAGAACCACAAGTTGATAATGACAACACTTAAATATCATTTTATTCATTCCCTTCAGTATTAGGTGATCAGAATTCAATGGTTGATCTATGGTGGCTCTGGCCGTATGTGTACATCTGCAGTGGAATAGCAGGGCTGGTGCTAATAGTTGTTACTGTAACATTGTTTATAATCAGATGTCAAGGTGAGTGGTTTGGGAGTTTAAACAAATCTTTACTGTTCTATATATAGATAAAGTTACAATAAAACTAGATATAGTTGCAATAAAATTGAGATTTTTCTCTTTTTATTTTTCTGTAGGGACAAAATCAACAAGAAAAGATATGACAGTTAAAAATCAGGTATGTTTTATTTTAATTTCGCTCAGTGAAACTGCTTATTGTATCTGTTGAATGAAAAATGATGTTTTCACTTCCACAGTACATGGAAACACAAAGAAGTGAGCTGCCTCCTCTTCCTCATCACAACATCCGTTCCTCCTCTGATCAGCTGACTGTTTCATATCGTGTCTGTGAAACTCCAGCTGTCAGGGGAGCATCATCAGCTGGAAGAGTTTCTGATGGCAGACACAACACTGGTGGCACAGAAAGAGGAGAAGATAATGCTCTGGTTTATGCTTCTTTGAATCACCAGGCTATTTCAAGAGGGCAGAGAAGGCCAGCACCACATGAACCCGAACCTTCAGAATATGCTGCAATCCGGTTTCGGTGATTCAGTTAATTGTTTATTGGACAATTATAAAAGAATACTGAGAAATGAGCAGTGAAAAATGGTCGCTCATTTGATATTCTTTATTTCAAAATACTCTCTATGAGGAGTAAGAGACTTTTGGAAACCTCTTTTTCTGGGTCCTGATTTTGCTGAGTTCGACTTGTTCCTAGGTCAACATATTTGTTGACCCAGGAACAACATTTTAATCCAAAGATTTAGTCTTGACCATATCTCTACACCTAAACCTAACCTTACCCATGAGTAATGCCTATTTTTTTTACAGATTTAATGGTAGATGAATGATACTGATGTACAAGCAGCAAACACTGATTGTAATTTCACAAAAATTATAAATTGGTTCTTTAAATCTGATTGGCTAATCACAACATTGTTCCAGGGTCAGCAAAGATTTTGATCCAGGAACACGTCGAACTCAGCAAATTCAGGATCTGGTATCTCAAAGATCCGATAAAAATGACCAGTGTTCTCAAATTAGCATTTTTTCTGCCCTACTAATAAAAAAATAATAATAATTGTGGAGAATGATGTTATAACTTAGTAATAAACCACACACCAAATGGCAACAGCTTCCACAATGGATGTTCCTATATATGTCTATATGCAATATGCTATTTTTTTAAACATTGAAAATGATCTTTGGCAACATTTTTAAGGCAGAATTTGTATTTATTATTTACATGTGATTTAGTGGTTCATATAATTAACAGCTACTCAATGACTTAAGGTTTGGGTTACACTTTATGTTAAGTTGTCCTTGTTAAAGGTTAAATGTATTGTAATAACAATAAATTATGCATAATTACATGCAAGTAACCCTAATGCTAATCATAACCATATAGTAAGTACAAGTAAGTTAATTATTATGGTTACGCTTTATTTTGATAGTCCATTTAGACATTCTACTAACTATAAGGTACTTTGTAACTACATTTCAACTACACACACTTGCATAGTTTCTGATAGTCAGTATGTAGTATGTTGTGGACCCATTAAAATAAAGTGTTAGAAGATATTAAGCAGACAGTCTACTAATACTCTAATGACTGCTAGTTGACATGTAGTTGCAAAGTTACTTACTGTTATTTGAATATCTAAAGTGGACTATAGAAAAAAAAGTGTTACCATTATAATTACTCAGTACTAAAATGTGTAATTACACCGTACCAAGGCCACCTTAGAATAAAGAGTAACCAAGGCTTGTTCACAAAAGGCAAATATGTGGTATGGAAATTCAGAGTGATAAATAGAATGAACAGCTGTTTATATGTCACGGTTAGTTAATTTTATCATCATGGACTATTAGTTTTATTTTCATGGACTTGTCAATGTTTCTTTTTCAGTCATATTGTCCTCCTTGTCATTCATTTAATCAACTCGGGTGTTACTGCCCCTATTTGTCTTGTATTTAAGTTGCTGCTGTTAGATTTTTCAGTTGTCTGGTGGTATTGTCTGTGTTATACACAGCTGTCTCGCAGTTTGGCTTTCTGTAGATTTATTTAATAAACCTTGTTTTACTTTCATCATCGTCTTTATCCTTGGATTACACGTGACAATATGTCTGTTAAAACTGATAAGAATATCTGAAGAGTTCAGATGCAAAGGCCTCTAAGTGCCATCTGAAATTTAAATTAATTAAAATTTAATTTTTGGGTTTTTTTCTATTATTTTCAGATTTTTCTAATAGCACACCAGTCATTAGTAAGTTCCATTTTTCAAGTTATGATTTGTAGAGTATCTCCACAAAGTGCAAACTGAGAAGCCCACAAGAGCAAAAGCATGCAAACACATTTCCTGTATGAGCAGGGGGGAGTATGCAACTTACCAGATATGATGGTGGGATTCTTTACAACCCACAATGAAGAACAGTACATACAACCTCCTTAAAGGTCAATGAGTATACCCACTTCTATTTATACTGGCCGCCCACAATGAAGAATGGTAGCTATATATGACCTCCTACTGTCAATGAATTAAAGATCAATGAGTAACATTCTCCTTCTATTTATACTGTAAATACTGAGTGTTTGTGTGCATGTGTGTGTGTGTGTGTGCATGTTTATGTGGTTTATGAGGAAACAAATTTGCATAATGACATGAGTATGACATATGTATTACAATATGAAGGTGATTTATGAGGACATTTTCAGTGTCCCCGTAATTGAAAAGGCTTAAAAAACATACTAAATGGTGGTTTTTTGAAAATCTAAAAATGCTCATAATTTCTTGTAAGGGGTAGGTTTAGGTGTAGGGTCAGTGTAGGGCAAGACCACATACAGTCTGTAAAGTATTAAAGCCATTACGCCTATGGAGAGTCCCCATAAATAACAAAAAACAACATGTGTGTGTGTGTGTGTGAGAGTAAGTTAACCTGACAGCCTATTAAGTGTATAAATCAGTGTGCTGCTGTTTTTTATGTTGGTGTGTCTAGACCTGTGACAAGACTGTGACTCATTCCATTGAAGGGACCTTCCACAAAAGATTTCCTTATTCAATCTTAACACTTTATTTACCTTGACATGAGTCAGTTAGAGAATGGTTTCTCTTGGAATACATAGTTCTAGAAGTACAGTTTCAGAATGTATGAGCAAGACTTTCTTAGGGGAGCCCTTTGCTCCAAGATATTTTTAAATAATAAAAAATGGATACATGTGAATATATATGTTTCCTGCAGACAGCTGTCTGAAAATTAATATGGTGTAATCGTTAAAAATAATTCAAGTAACCATCATTAATCAATGTTAATAACTTTCTTTCCATCATAAATTTCCTTAAAACCCAAATAAAATACATTCGATTTACACTTTAAAATGTGATTTGAATTCACAGTGTGATGTAACTGTATTAGATAAAAAGTATCAAACCAACTGGCATCTGCAAACAAATGATGCTATGAAACTTTTTTCACTTTTCGCAATGCCTTTTAACTGTTGTCAAGGTGATTTTATAGCGGATGTTTGAAGATCTAGCAGAGTAACCACAGATTCATCATATTAGCATAACACAAGTTTGACAACCATTTCTGACAACCTTTTTTTTGATTTGATCAATAAATATATATATTTTTATAATTTTGTATACATTTATGTATGTAGGTATGTATGTATCTATCTATCTATCTATCTATCTATTATATAGTATGTCTATTTGTGTGTATGTATATAAATTAAATACTTTTTTTATTATCCAATAAGGTATCAATAACACTGTATATGGCATTCCCAGTTCTGTTCAGTTCTTTCCAGTTCTGCCAAAAGCAGAAATCTTTTCTCATTTCCCTGTTACAGGTGTTATTTCACCTGGTTTGAGTTGTCCTGAGAATCATTCACCAGATATATTTGTCTCTCTTCTGCTTTTTAAAATAACACTGCAACTGGTTATAGAGAATTGAGAATACAAAATGCATGAGACCACTTTTAGAACAAAGTGGGAATGTAAGACTGTGTTACGTTGCTAAGCTATGTGAAAGTTATGTGTTGAAGTTAGTTTACCCAAAATGAAAAAAATCTGAAAACATACCAATAGAGTTCAACATGCTTGAAGCTAATTAACATGCTTGAAGCTGAGCCACATTTGTCTAGATACGAAAAAAAAAAAAAGCTTAAAATAATAAAATAAATTCTATAGGCTATATATATATTATATATACATTTTGATCAGGGCCGTGCACAGACCTTTTGAGGGGCATGTGCTGAAACTGAAAAAAGGGCACCCCCCCAACCCCATACATGCAGATTACATTCTGTGTGATAAAATATATAGAATGCGCAGTGACCTGATGATTCTCATTCTCATTGTGTAAAGTTTTTTTTTTTTAATTTATTTATTTATTTAATACAACATTATTACAGTAGTAAACCATGTTTATACATGTGAAGACGAGCGGGGAGTACAATACTGGATTTTTTTTTTTTAATCTAGCCAGCAAACACATGCATAATATAAAAGCATCGTAAACTTTAACCTACCATGCTGTGTGACCATAGGCTATATAATATGATGAAATGTTAATTATTTACATCATTTACATGCATCAGCACATTCAGCAGACAGCCATAAAATCAAAATAGAAATTTCTTATAATATATTTTGCCTAGCTGACAAGGATCACTCGGTTGCTTTGTGTCAAACTCAAATGCAGTTACACCGCGGGTTTTTGACCAGCGAATGTGTGCAATTTGTCCATCATTAAAACGACGACATCACATTACGGTGTGGTGATGCATTATATGAACCTTTATAGACATACTAGTGTTTATTTCATAAAGACAACATTGCACTTATTCAAACAACAAGATATTTTACCGTTACAAGACGAAGACGTTCATCTGCTTCTGCTCTCTATGACTCTGACTGATGTGCGCTCAGGGGGCGGAGTTGTGAAGTGTGAGCGGTTCTAAGAGATACACTTTTTAATGCCTTTAATTGGTTAAATCTTTGTTAAAAAGATAAACAAACATAAAGGGTTACCAACAGCATTGATTTATAAAAAATTAAAAAAAACTCCCCCCAAAAAAGGGCACTTCCGAGTGTAATTACAAAAAGGGCATGTGCTCTGCACAGGTTGAGCCCTACCTGTGCACGTGCCTGGATCAGCTGATATATTTCAAGGTATTTGTCTTGTTTTTGTATTTAAAATGCTATTGTGAGTAGGATTATTTCTTCTGCATCTCATCCAACGCCTCTGTAGTTAACTCCAAAACATTATTTTAGACCAAGTAACGGAGGTTTGAGCTGTTGCTAGCAGACTAATGCAGTTAATAGCTCAGTTATGAGTGTGTGTGGGTGTGTGTATGTGAGAGAGAGAGCATGTGAAGTACCTCAGAGTCTGTGCATCTCTTGCCTAAAACAGTGAAACTTTAAGTTCATTTTCTTCACTAACAGCGCCGTTGTTACCTCACTTGTGAGAAGTTGTTTTTAAGTTGATGTTACGGATAAAGTCGTCAGATAAGCGCTAACAACATTAGTAAAAGTGGTACACATACAGTATGACATGGCATAAGGGGGTAAAAAAATGAAATAAAATATTGAGTATTTTTTGTGTTCCATGCTGATTTGAATTGTTGTTGTATGCACTATGCCATTGTATTTTGTTTTCCGTCTTTAACCAAACCTTTTTATGTCTATCTGACAAACATTTTATTAACTGTATATCACCTTGCATTGAAAATATTATTTTAAATGATAAAACAACCTCTTTTGTTTTCATTTTTACTGGCTTACTTATTTAATACAAATTAAAGTAGCCGTTTAGTTTTACTCAAGTAGTTTTAGAATTTTAAATGAGTCAGACTTTCTCTCAGTAACTGCACTTTCACTTAGGTATAATTTTGTGTACTTTTTACACCCCCTGTAAATTTCAATTCATTACAAAATCATCTGTTATTTGGTAAAAACTGTTTAATTAGACAGATACCCACATCATAGGTTACATAAAACCCCCACATCCTTGAAAGAAGTAATGAATAAAACTACATAAGGTGAACAAAAATACAACCCAGGCTACTGTTTGTACATATTTACAACAATTACCCTTTTCTCATGATTCTTTCATAAATTGAAAGTTAAAAAAAACACCATTTAAAAAAAAAATCTTTTACTGCCAGAAGAGAGGAGGAGGGAGAGTGTGTGAGGAAGGATGCTGCCCAAACACGAGTTCAGCGACCCGACGGTCACAAAGACAGCGGCATCAACTTCAGCCATCAGACCGGGCTGTTTCCAATTAATCTTCATGGCTTAATGGAGGGATGGAAAAGGCGAGGGAATGAGGAAGAGGAGGGGGAGGAAGCCATAATCTTGATAATCACGGTGGATACATTTTTACATCAAAAGGAAGTCAAGGTCCACATCAAACGAACGCCCGGCTCTTTCCACGACAATTATCCCTTTCGCCATTGGCTAATGGGCCTGAGACCAGAAAGAGTCTTATCAGAAGGAAGAGAAAAAGAGAAGAGGAAGAGAGATAGGCCTTTGGATGGTGGTATGGGAAAAGATCAGGAGGAAAACAGGTTTGGCTTAGGTTTATGGCTGATATAGACAAATAAAAACACACAAATGCTAGTAAAACTGAGTTGTTATGTCAGATCTATTTCGGTCTACCCCTAAAGCAAATATGTAGATCAGTAGCAGTAATTTTTACTGGCTTACTTACTTAATACAAATTAAATTAGTTGTTTAGTTTTACTCAAGTAGTTTTTGAATTTTAAATGAGTCAAACTTTCTCTTAGTAACTGCACTTTCACTTAGGTATAATTTGGTGTACTTTTTACACCCCCTGTAAATTTCAATTCATTCAAATATGGAAGCGATACTTCACAAGAGGTCATACATTACAGTCATTTTCCCACAGTATAAGGTCTAGGTCTAGGTCTGCTTTTATAAAATAGCAGCCACAGTAACATGACAAAGACACTAATGTTCATTCGCTGAGTAGCTGACAAACACGTAGATCGACTTTACTTTTTCAATATCAAGATTATAGAAATTAGGCTTTAAAATACAATAGAAGTGTTAATCGTCTGAGAGGATTTTGTAAAAGTAGGATTTAAAATCTAATTTAAACCCAGAGGTTTTAGAATAAAATAAGTCCAAATAAAATAAAATTTAATTAAATCATGTCAAATAAATAAATAAATAATGTAGTAATAATAATAATAATAATAATAATGTAAAACACTTTCCACTCATAGTAATAATAACATATCTAATGAAAACAAAACTTTCAATTTAATATTAAATCAGAAAAAATTAATTGTCAAATATAAATGATAAATCATCAAAATGTTACAAAATACATCAATATTGTTATTGCTAACTTTTATTTTTAATATTTTAAAATGCTATTTGATAATATTTGAAGTGTACATGATAGTGTTTTATTCTATTATTTACATATAATGATTAATAGCATTAATAATTCATGTTCTTAAATATTTTTTACAGTTCAAATACTGAAAAATCCATCTATCTATCTATACACACACACATACACAAACACACACGCATACCGAGAATCTCATAATTTTATTGGTACTGGTACTGACTACAGAAATTTTGGTACCACTTTTTTTCAATAGTGATTAGTGTTTCCTTCACAATAGGATCACAATATCACATCAGTGCATAAATTCCCTCCTATTGCTCACACACATCCAACTCAGAGTGACCTGAGTTATGATGTACAGTAAAATGCAAAGTCAACATCGCTCAGAAATCAAAGACATCTATCTTCAGTCTAAAAGACAGTCTGCTGCTACCCATGATGTCACTGGGCACATGTCATAAAATCTGATTTTCAACAATCATAAAGAACTTTAAAAATCCACACCTGGTGTTATCCAATCAGATTTTAAGCTGTAATTATCCACGTATAACTGCATGTAATTCCTGGTACCTTGTAAAATGCGCGTTTGTGACTCATGTTACCTTTTCGTCTACTTCAGTGTGTCACAGTCTAATAGAGCGTAACTGCCTGTATATCCACTTATTGGGAGGAAGTGTGTTACCAATCAGGACTACAGAACGTGTTTGCAGTATATCAGTGTGTGTGTGTTGAGAGAAAGTGTGCGTCTGCTTCCATTTGCAAACCAGCAGCTGGTTCGTCTTATTCCTGCCTTGTCACAAACGTTAATGAGCAGATTTAATCAAAACAGGCAGTCATTTTTTTCAGTGTATAAAATCCAATATAGCAATGCTATAATCTTCAAATACACCTTAAATACAAATAAAATGCCTTAGATTACAGCCTATAATAAAGTACAATGTCAAAAAACTTTCTGAATTTGACTATTCCCAAACACCAGCACGATTGGAAATTTGACGTTGATTTTATAAATATAAGTAAGAGCTGATAGAACATGAAGACATTGATTTAGACAAGATAACATTCATTCTGAATAAGTATCATTTTTACTTATATTGGTTTTAATAGAAACTTTAATAGATTCTGTGGGCTTCTACAGGTAATTGGCTGCCTTCTATTGGCGGCTTGTTAAAACCAATAAATCATAATGGAATGTGTCCACTACAGAAAATAATTTTTTTAATGGTTTTAATGCTTAAAAGTTGATGGTTTTATTGTGTCTCAGAGTTTTTGTACTGAAACCATTAAAATGTTCTGTGATGGTTTCCATTGTTTTTTCAGCATCTCAAATCAATTAAAATACTTGTCATTTTGTCAATGTTGGAGTATTTGTTACATTTGTAAACTTTGTAGGGCAGTGCAGATTGTGCTTTGTTCACAAAATGCTCTATTTACTGCGTAAAACTGTGCTACACCCAAAGCCTATCAACAGATTTTGTCAGCTGTTTTCTGTATGACTAATGCTAACGCTAGCCACCCGCTAATGACTTCCCGCATATGTGCACACGTGTGGACAAACACACAGCCAAACTACATCCTCCCATTTAATTAAAGAAAATTAAAGAGGACATTTCAGAACCAACATAAGTTCCCCAAAAGTGAGTCTCTGTGTTTTGGCTCAAAATGAATGAAAATGACATCTTGCCTTTGTCAGGTCATTACTGAGGGTGACTACTCCAAACCACTAACCCACTGCAGTCATCCTACTGTTGCAGGATGTAGGGAGGATCAGGACACACAGTACTGGGATACGGCCAACCGAACAGATCTTCAAATAGCTCTTTGACCCTGATCTACCCCGCCTGATGCTCTGGTTGGGCACATGAACCATCAGCTAACTGAAGCCAGACACAAGATAAAAGCTGAAAACCAGACAGATCTACTGCATAATTTAATACAGAGAGAGGCTGAGAGATATCACTGGCAAAAACACAAACCGGTTAATTGGACCCAGAGACTATAGAGCTATAGATAGTAATGAGTCAGAAACCACTTAGAAAGTGAGCGTTTGTGGACGTTAGGTGTCACATAAGGTCTTGGCTTGTGTGAGTGTGTATCTATATGTCAGAGTATCATTATTAAAGGAACAAGGCATATTTTTGGCTCATTTTCCAACTTCCAAGTAAAACCTTTCTTTTTCGAGAATATAGTTCTATTTTCATAAGAAGCCATAGCAGCCTAGAAAATCGCAACTTTTCATTTTCCGTCGGTCTTAGTGCACAATGTAACTACAGAAGAGTCAAGTTTTAAATGGGAAAAATATCAAAACTCTTTTGTCATTTTTGAGCGTAATGCTAATGGTCTAATCAGATTCAATGACATAGCAACAACTCTTGAGATATGAAATGTTAATTGTGAGATATTAAGTTAGAACTGAGAAGTAATCTTGTGAGATATAAAGCTGTAATTGAGATATAATTGCTGCTGAGATATGAAGTCAACTTGTTAGTTATATCTGTAATTGTGAAACACAGTTGCAGTTGTGAGATATGAAATCCTGTTGTGAGTTGTACCCCCCGGTTTCACAGACAAGGCTTAAACCTAGTCCCAGTGTAAATCTAAGCTGTCTTAACTGAAAGAAACTTGGACTGACTGACCTTAAAATACATCAGTGCCTCTGTTTTGTCTCAAAATGCACACCTGTAATGTTTACTTTTTTTCTAAGGCAAGTTAATAAAATTACTTTTATAATTATATATTTATTTGATTATTAATTTTTAATTTTAATAATTTAATGTCCTAACTGGACTATTGCCTAGTCATTGCCTAATGTCGCAATTTTGCAATGTAAACTTTTAGCTGATATGATGTTGCAATTGTGAGATGTAATGTTGCAAATGTAAGATATGAAGTCAAATTGTGAAGTATTAAGTCACAATTGTGCGCAATAAAGATGCTACTGTGAGCTATTTGTGAGATATTAAGGCACACTATAAATAATAAAGCTGCAATTATGAGACGAGTGATAAAAAAAGATGCACTTGTAAGATATATCTTACAGCGAGTTATAGTGTTGCAACTGTGAAACATGAAAAATGTTTCAGTAGTAATATATGAATGCCAGAATTGTGAGAAAAAATGTCACAGTTGTAAGATACAGTATGTTGTCATATTGTAAGCTGCCACAATGGTGCCATATAAAGTACCAACTGTGATGATATGTCAATTATGAAATATGAAGTCATTTTAAAAAGTTACAACTGTGAGCTATATATTAAGTTGCAACTGTAGACATTAAGACATAAAGCTGCAGTTGTGAGAAATAATGTCACAATTTGTTTTGGTTTTTTTTTTATTCTACTTTGAGGTGGAAACGGACTTCCATAGGATCTTATATAAGGAAACAAACTGTATTGTTCTCAGTAGAACAGCAGGCAGGCATCAGCACACACTGACACCCGCATACGAAAATACACACTGAAAAACATGCTGCGTACACACACACACACACACCACAACTTGAAGCGGCCCGCTCTGTAAACAAACTGAAACAGGCGGTGCTCCTGTTCAACTAAACAGGAAGTGGAGAAAATGAGCTGTTTATACAGAGCTTGGCTGACTGAGGTCAGAGGTCAACCCCAGAGCGCTTCCTGTTCTGCTGTGTGATGGACAGGGCAGAGAGCAAGAGCAGGTGGACGAATGAATGAGGGGAAGAGATAAGGACAAAATGACAAGAGAAAGAATAAAGTTAGCAAGGAAAAGAGGAAAACAGGACAGGAATCCAGTTAAAGGATGAGAATTATATATAAAAGAGTGAGAAAGAAAGGGGAAATTATGGTGGGAACACAGAAACAGATTTTTATAAAGCTCTGATTGTTCCTACTTCACAGTTCTGATGTCATGAATAAAAACAGCAAGGCTAGAAGTGACCTCATACTATTTTATAGTGCTATTTTTATTGTTACCAGCGCACTATTTTACAAAAGAATAAAGATTTACTATCTAATGAAGCATTTTCATGTCACCAGTAACAGATGATTTAATTAATACTATTGGCATATTGGAGTTTTGAAATAAGAATTGAAATTGAAAGAATAATTTCTGAATATTGATATGAATAGTTTAGTTGTCCTCTTGTAATTATGGTAATTTTAACAACAAAAACATCATAAATTTCCCATATTGTGTGTGATATCAGATTTCAACCAATAAAATCCTACTCAGCATACTAGTTAAATACTGTATTCCTTTTTTGTCCATAAAATTACAGACAATGGGGTCCAATATTTTTTGAGCTTGACATCCCAAGATCTTATCCCCTCATGGGAAAATAATAGCAAAATAACTCATTATTGGTGAGTAATGAAAAACATAAAATCATATGGGTTTAGTTCCAGATGAGTACATTATGACAGAATAATATATTCATGTAGAGCTGCACAAAAAAAAACTATTGCATTTAAATATAATGAGTGTGCATGTTGACTATGTTGTTACTATTAAAAATGAACAATATAAAAGAATACAAAAAGAAAAAAATGAATAATTAAAGTAATGAAAAACGGGGGCATGGGACAAAAAGCAGACACACATTAATTGGCTGTTTTCAGTAGCAGCTCTGTCTTTCAAACAGCAGGCCTCAGAGAAACAGCTAACCTACGTAAACCAGACCACAGGCTAAAGCTCCTTAATTGAATGTGTCAAGCTTAAAAACAAAATCAGCAGTGACATGAAAGACATACAACATCAGTCATCAGAGCACTGATCCTACTCAGCGTGCCTTATTAATTATTTTAGCAATTACTGAATCTGGGACAAAAGCATCTTCATGCATCCCTTCATACATTATGAGAGGCCATGTGAGTCATGTCAAGTGTCATCCTGAGTGAGACCGAAAATCCAGATGACGCTCGAATGCTACTAAGATGTACCTATAACTGGAGATTACACCCTGCTGTTGTGGTGTGGCAGCACAATGTGACACAGTCTGGCAAGGACGAGCGTTTCCTCAGTGACAGCAGTTCCTCCCTGTTCTGTGCCGCTCGCTCGGGTGGTTTGGCTCAATTTGTCTCCTCAAACCACAAGGTAAACAACAGACCATGTCAGTTTGTCCCTCGGATAGCTAAACGGCCTTCACTTCTGCCACTCATACTTATGAAAACAACTTATTTTGAGATATTCTGAACATTAGATGACGTACAAGAAGATTTCCGACTTAAATTACAAAAAAAACACCAAGAGGTCATTCGGCACAATGTTACCACTCGTCAAAAAAGAAGTGTGCTTTGGTGTCTTTGGTGTGAAAAAAGCGCCATTTTGGAGAGTATCACATACGTAAACAATGTATGTGCGTGGATACGAATGTATCTGAATGTAAACAATGCATGTTGTTTACGTATGTAATACTCTCCAAAATGGTGCTATAGGGTGACCCAGACGAGACAAATTGTTGAATAAAGTCATTATTTTTTTTTCTTTGTGCACAAAAAGTGTTCTTGTAGCTTCGTAACATTACGGTTGATGTCAAATGGAATTTTTTAATGATCTCTGTAATATGGTTTTGAGCCTTTATCGTGTAAGGACCCTTGCTGTCTATGAAGGGTCTGAGAGAGCTTGAAAATCATCAAAAATATCTTAGGGTGTACTCACAATAGGCAGTTTGAACCGTGCCCGAGTGCGTTTAACCACCAAAGCGCGGTTCGTTTGACCAAACGACTCAAAATTACTATCCACAAAGTAAACAGAGCGATGGACTCCTCTTCCTGTTTAATGCTGAAACCCTATGTAAGTGCAGGCCAGAGGGGGAGTGGGGAGGGGGGACAATCATACTCGGGCCCGGTTCACTGCAACCATGCCTAGTGTGAGTAACTTGTTTTCCGAAGATGAACGAAGGTCTCACAGGTTTGGAACAACATGAGGGTTAATCAATGACAGAATTTAAAATTTTGGGTAAACTATCCCTTTAAACGTAAAAGATTTGAAAGTCAAGTGTCTCTTTCCATGCACTTACAGGGTTGTGCAGTGCAACATATATGTCGCACATGCTATGAAAAAACTGGTTTGTGCGATGAATAAATTCACCTCTGTAGCACGTGTGCGATACAATTTTGCATATTCATAACAGAGCTCCGTGAAGTGATTTCGTTGTGCTTGTTTGTGTGTGTGAGCTTGATTATACTTGGCAGTTAAGGATATGATGATTTTTGATGGTGGATGATTAAAATGTCTCCACGATCAGCTTTTAAAGAAATATCGTAGTATCTTGCTACAGTGTACATTCTATAAGCTGTGTCAATATTCTGTAGAATGCGGCATACATTCACATCAAAAGTTAGATCAGCAGTAGAGTTACACTTATGGGACACAGCACTTATGCACAATCTCAAAAGTGCATTTATTGCATGTGCTTTAAAGCCTTGCCGGTTAAACATTTAATTCACGTGCTGTTCTGACTTGGTTCTGAGCACATGAACACATGAAGCGCGCACACACTTTGAAACAGCGCTTGATTACTCATCTTATAAGTTGTCTTTCGTGTCTAATGGATTTCGCGTCAAATACTGTCAAAAGCACACAAGATTTACATACAAAGATGGCTAGTTACACCTAAAGTAAAAGTAAACAGAGAAAAGGATGCGTGTAGGTCTTAAAGGGACAGTACTAAACAAGCTGCCGGCTGTTATTAAAGAGAGAGTTTACCCAAAAATTACATTTCTGTTATAATTTGCTCACTCACATGTTGTTCCAAATCTGTATTAATTTCTTTCTTGTGCTAAAAATAAAATGGTGATATGATATTTTTGCCTTATCGCCCCCCCATAATTTGTGCTACAACTGTTTGGGCTGTGCTACAAAACTTTCAACTTCTGTAGCACCAGTGCTATGTGCAAAAAAAAGTTAACGTACAGCCCTGACGTAAGTGATCTTTTATTTAATTAAGATTTTATTATCTGCACGTACAGCTTTTAAAAATATATGCTTATAAGATTTGAAGTACACTTCAGGTGCATACTCAACAGTTAAGTCCAATTCTTTTTCATAAGAGACCCAGAATGTCCTCAATTTCTTCCTTATAAAAAAAAAAGTCACCAATTAATTTAACCAAGATTTTTCCCACCAGACAATAATTAAGGACATTAGCAGCAAGCTCGACATTCGTCATGCCTTTATTAGTTTACGTGAGCGTTCTGCTGAGGTCTTTGTGATTCTGAGTTTAACCGTACTTCAGCGTCATTCTGAGACCGGCTCATAATATGACTTCATTTTCTCTCCTGCTGGAGCCAAACAGAAGAACCGCAGTCTGGATGGGAGTCACACAGTGGGATTTCAATTTAATAATACTGCCATGAGTTTAGCCAACAAGCTCCCATTAAAGACCTCCACTTCGCCCAGGACGCCTACAGCACATTACCAACTACCACTATAGACCTTAGAGGAAACACCATCTTTAATTTGACACAAATGTTGTACTATCTTATATACTTTATATCTAATGAAAAGATTTGTGGTCCACAATTTGTGAAAAGACATATTTACATATATAAAGCTAAACACTAATACAAACTATTGCAAATTTTTTTAGTCTAATATAAATTAATGTTTCAGTTTCATTTTATGTTTACATGTTTTCAGTTTAAAATTCAAAGAAAGAAACGGGTTTGGAACAACGTGAAAATTATAGAAGCTTTTTTGGGTGAACTACCACTTTAAGAATCAATGTCAAAATTATGTTTGTTAAATATTTGAATTTGAATGAATGGCTGTTATTGCATCCAGTCTTTTCCAGAGAGCTGTTCTAATCTCTTTTCCATAGCACTAGAAAAGAAGAAAACTAGCCAGCCAGTTAGATTTGCACCATTTTGTCACATGCCCAGAGATGCTGCTGTTTCATAAAATTACTAATTTGTGGCTCACAAACAGCCAAAACACCAGTATTTTTCTGGTCATACAATGACAATGATGAGACCTAATCTCATCAGATCTAAACCGATCTCCATGCTGTGTACATTAGAATGAATGTGCAAATTATAAAAGATTATGCAGCATCAGAAAGAGGGGAGAGGAGGGCTGAGGAGGTGAGGAGTGATGAAGCGGTGCAGACAGATGAGCGCGTCTAGAGAAAGAGAGAGAGAGAGTTGAAGGGGATGATAGAGAACCTGCGTCTCTCTTGTCTGATTGAGGGTTTCTAAGCTCAAGTGGGGCCACTAGTCTCTGCACTGTGTGTGTGTGTGTGTCCTATCACAGGCCCCACGCTGAAGTGGAGGTTATCAGAAAAAGAAAGTACTCTGTCTCACAAATGTGGCATGTTGAAATACCCTTAACCTCAAAGAACCTTCTGTCTCCCTCATGTCCTCCTGCTGTAATGCTCTCAGATCAAAACAGCCTTATTCAGCAACTGTCAAAGACTGCAGACATCATATAACCAACTTTGTAATCAACAGTTCAGTGTTATTATAACTACCGAACAGAAAATGTTCTCTGTGTCATTAATTATTAAATCAGTAAAAAAAAAAAAAAAAAAAACTAATTGTGGTAGAATTGCTAGAAGGAAAGGCTTCTTGTGGCTTTTACAAAACAGCAATGTTATAAATCACACCAATGCTCAATAAACAGCTATATTTTGGTCATAGGCTCTTTTATAATACTGCAAATGTGACTCATTTTACAATCTGTATATTTTCAGTCATCTCCTGAGAAGTCTTAAAGGTACAGTAGCAAAAACATATAGTAAGGGTGAGGAGAAAGGGAAAACAGTGATGAAAAAAACCTTTTCTCATTTTCTATTGGCTATTAAAGTAACTTCTTTCATACTAGCACATTCTGTGTGCTTTTAACTGTTTTATTTATTATATTACTATTAAGTTTTCTGCTTTAGATTTTATTAATTTATTAATTTCAGGGCTTTAAATTAAACTTATTTCAAATAGTTGCCAGGGCAACATGTCTAATTTCCATTGTTTTTCATCTATTATTCACATTTTAATTCGATGATGTTTTATTTGTAGTTAACAATAACCTAATCTGTAAACAAAATAGTAACACTGTTATATAAACTCAGTTTAGCTAATTAACTCAAAAGAATAATCTGTTCATTAGATATTGCTAGAATAAATGTTTTTGTAATTCCATTTGGCCACACTAGTAGAGCAAAAAAGACACACTTTAAACACAAGTAATTATTGGTGTAAAATCCCATTTACACCAAGGACGATAACAATAAAAAAAATGGTCTATCTAAATTTAAAAGAATAGTTTCAACCAAAACGGCAACACTAAAAGCACACAGAAATTATATAATTGGAATCATTTTCAAAACTTTGTTTTTCAGATGATGAATAATAAAATCACTGACAGCCATTAGAATCCATCCTGCTTTAAAGAGCTTGAGCATTTAAAGCAGTAGACGACAACTGCAGCATACACTTCTAATAAACTGAGTATCATATGTTGGTATGGACTCGTTCTTAGATATTGTTCTTGATTTGAATGGGCCTAAACACCTGCGTATTGATACAGAAATTAAACATAAATGAGAAGTCGAAAGTTATGAAAGAACAACCTGAGAAATATAAAATGGCAAATTTATCAGGGACATGAACTGCTGTAAAATCAAAATCATTCAAGTGTTTGGTGGAGAATTCAGGCAGCTCCTTAGAAAACAAGAGGAGGTGAGAAAAGAGACAGAGGAGTTCCAGCCAGAACAGAGCAAATCCATATATGACATACAGAGAGAGACAGAGAGAGAGAGAGAGAGAGAGAAGTCTCTTCAGCTTTGCCACTAATGAAGCCTAAGAGCCCAATTACACAGCCTTAACAGCAGGAGCAGCCAGGAGAGTATGTGTGTGTGTAGACGCTTTTGTCAGTGTGTATGCATACATGCCTCTTTGTGTGTATAAATTTGTTTAAATGAATGTGTTTTTGGTGTGTTTGTGTCTGCTTATTCACGCACATGTCTTTTACTCGACCCTCATTCTTGCGTGTTTGTGAAGTCCGGTAGAGTGTGTGTCAGCGTGAGACAGTGTGTGTGAACAGAAGCTGGGCCGCTCTTCTCTTTGTTAAAGGGCAGCTATTCTCTCTCTCGAGTTCTTCAAGTACCCCGGCTGCTGCCTGACAGTTCACTGCCTCTGAAGCTCCAGCAGACCCCCATCCCGCTCCAGCGTCCAGCCCGGATCCCCTCAGTCACGCTGGGGCTTGAGTGCCGCTGGAGGCTGGCTGTCTGGAGAAGCAATTTGCAGCAAAAAGCCACTCAAGAAAAGTAGTGATGTGTGCCTGAGAGCCTTGTATCAGTCGTCAACGTGGAAGGTCAAATATATGTGTCTATGTGTACATATGAGTGTGTAGCTTCTCAGCTCAATGCAAACAGCAAACAATGTACAATAACACTCAGATGAGGAAAAAAGGCACTAAAAGCTTGATACAAAACCAAAATCAGGCCGAGATGTACTTTTACAGTTATGCAACAAAGTTAATGTACACTTTAAAAACGAGATTATCAGAGTAAGTTTTACAAGAAAATACTACTTGACTTTTTCTTTTAAAATATTATGTTTGATTCAATTTTGCGTTTATGAAATTTACTAAAAATGTATGGGCAAAAATTTAATCCTACACAAATTTTTGCTTCTAAATTTTCTTCAAAATGTTTATTTTAATGCTTATGTACTTTTAACTTTTCTAATATATATATATATATATATATATATATATATATATACATACACACACACGTTTTATTTATTTATTTATTTATTTATTATTTTATTAATTCAAATGCAATTTGACATTTTTTCCCACAGCACTTATTTCAGTGATACTGTATCTGTGGGGCACTACATAAAAATAATTGCAACAAGGCTTTTAATTATTGCTTTTGTAAGTCACAAGTATTAAATATCACCCATAAGCAAAACAATAACTAAAGAGAAGGGCATGAGAATGGAAGATTGGAAAAAGAAATTTAATTGCAGATGTGTATTGAGATTGCTGCAGATTTATTCTATTGCTATTAGTGTCATTCTCACAAACTGCTGAACCCAATAATTACACAGAAATATTTCAATTGATTGGCAGGCTAAAATATTTTATTTCACTTTGTTGAATCATTAGTTTTCATCTTAGGTTTAGTTTTAGTATTGCCTTACACACACACATACAGTTTGTCGGAAAGCCCTGAGCACAATGAGCACTTAGTGCTTCTTAATGCATCTTGAGATGTGAATGCTTGTCTTTGTGCAGACAGCCTGCAGGAAGAGAGAGAGAAAGAGACAAAGAGAGAGAAAGACAAGATTTTGCCAAGTCCACCCCATCCATCTCTGAGTCTGTCAGCGGTTAAGTGGATGCATGTAATTGTACAGCAACTGTTTGCTGATTGAGTTATGCAGAAGCATAAGATGATCAGAAATCCTCCTCAGATATGGACACATAAAGCAGTTTACTGTCCTCATCGCTACACAACAGCACACCAGATGCTGTAGAGCCAGCCAAGAGCATACAAATAATAGGTCACACAATATAAAATTCAAAAACTTTGCTCATAAATATTAATTATGCAACATGAAAAAAATCACAAACAACAAAAAATATTTACAACATTAACTGTACTTTTTTCTGTGTAGTGAAAGCAATGTGTGCTTATTTAAAAGTAATGCATTTATGTATCACACCATTTAAAAATAACTAAATATGAAAAATACAAACATATATAATAAGGGATGATAAAATAATTATGGGGTACATGAATTTAGGAGCTTTTTTGTATTTATTCTTGTTATATAGAGGGGTAATATATATATATATATAATATAATCATAATAAAACTAAAACTAAGATGATTTAACAAACACAAATCATGCAATTACAGTACTTTTTACAATACTGTAAATATTACAAATATTAAATAGTTACACTGCATTCAAACCGGAGTTTCTCAACTTTCAAGTACATTACATCTCTGTACTCCGTGAGCTACCGAACAAACCTACTGTCTATGAAAACCCATAGATATGAAGCTGGATATGTGTGATGCTGACGTTCAAAAGCATCAGTTTTCAAATAACCCAGCATATTAATATTGTTATAATGTGATATTCTTCAAGTAATTGTGCAACAATTATGCTTTATTAATCGATAAATTCATGTGAATAAAAGGTGTCGGACTAGTGTTCATTTCTTTTGGAAGCTGCAGTTATATGTACTTGTTGGTACATTTTTTGTTTTGCTAAAAAGTGCATCCAGGTACATTTATGCCATGAGACCAGGTAGCTTTTTCTTTTTTTTTTTTTTAATTAATAGACACAAAATATATGATTAAAGGAAGAATATTGACCAGTTTTGGCTCTCATTTGCCACTCCAATAAAGATCTCAATATCTCACAATCAAAAAAGGGAAAACACTTTCAATACTTTTGGGAATTGCAGACAGAACGAAGACGTTAAATATCTGTTTGTGAGAGGAAGTGTGTGTTAAAGAGTGACCCTTGATGGTCAGAAAACCCAGCAGTCCACAAGCTGCTGCTTACTTCAAAATTACAGACTGTGTTTGGGACACGTGTGTGTGTGTGTGTGTGTGTGTGTTAGAGAGAGAGCAAGTGGGTGCATGCATGTGTATATGTGTGTGTTTGTGTGCATATGTTGGGCTTTTCCACAGCCTAAAATTAAAATCTGGGTTTTATAAACACTCTCTAATTATGGAGAAGAAGATGATGCACTATTTTTGGGAACTGCGGCCATGAACGCCCTTCTCGTACACACACACACACACACACACACACACACATATACTCTCTATAACAGAAAATGCATATGTTCATAAACCCAGTCCATGCTGGCCACTGCAGAGTACAAAATATCACCAGAAGTAACCATAAAGACAGAGTGCATTTGTAAATAGAGCAACATGCGTGGATCGGTTGACCGACAGGCTATTAGAAATGCTACTAGCTGCTTCAGTAGTACTGTATAGTGAACGCTAATCGCTGTCTTTGGAATGTGCAATTATTTCCAAACAATGTTAACCACGCAAGGCCACCATCGCAGTCATATCGCAGATGAAAAAGCGCTGTACGCTTGGGAACTGGTTTGTGTGGTGTTTGTGTGTTAGTGTATGTTCATGGTTTGACCCAGATAACAAGTAGAAGTTGGTTTGGATGCTGGACAATCTCATTGTAAACACAAAGGACCTGGACATTTGCTGATGATTATGTACAGGTCACTGGTCAAGTGGAGGGCAACAAACAATTGCTGCTCTGTGGTATGTTTTTGTTCATTAGAGTGAATAAACAATGTAGAAAAGATGTGTGTGCTAAAGGAATATTCTGGGTTAAATATGATGAAATAAACTCTATTGACAGCCAGACAAGTGACAGGAGATTCCGATGACACTTGTTTTGTTTCCACATGTTTCGTCATTCACTAAGATCCTCAGAACTGTACAAACACAGACTATGCATTCCTCAATAAACAGTTCCTTTATGGATTTAATCTTCCATTCTCATGACTTTCTCAATTGTTTTGTTTCACGCATTGGTGTGTTTAATACTTAAGACCTTGTAATAATATAAAACAAAGGTCCTGTTGCAGTTTTTACGTACTGCTTGACAGATATCACTGGTGCTTAAAATGTCAAAGTTGCACTTAAATTCTCATTTTAAAAAATTACATTGAATTTTTTTTTTTCTTGTGCTAATTAATTTTAACAGCAATTATGGTAATAAAGAATATTCCTTTAATAACAATTTGAATACAAAGAATTTGAAGAACCACACAATATACAGCCACAAAATGTTTTCTTAAACCATTTTTACTGTTGCTAGTTGCTACCAGAATTACTGATTGCTTAAAGTAAACCACTACCACATTCACACTTACAGTTTTATGCATAGTAACAGTGGTGTTTTGTTTACAAGCAAATTCTTTTTTTTTTTGGATCTAATTGTTGAAGTGAACAAATTTGCACAGATTGCTTTCCTGTAATCAAAAGTGACTATGGCACTAGCCTATGACGTTTGCAAGCTCTGATATACTGACATATTTAATAAATGGTGTTTTGAGCCCATAAGAGATGCTGAACAATCTTGCTGTGACAAAGAAGTGTGCTTCAAATCTTACATGTATAATTAAACAGAAAAATAAATATTGTACTTAACTAAAATATTAATAAATCTTTGTAATATGCTTTAAAGAAGTACACTTAGTTAGTTTGATGTGTTGGCTTATACGTACTGCATAAAAAAAATCAAAAGTAATGACTTTCTCTAATAATATTGAACCTTATCCAACAAAACAGCGTATGCCATTTGGAAGATGGATTATTCTGACAATAGCCGCGTTTCCATTACAGATTTGTGCTAAACTAGCGATATTTGATAAATGCTGATAAAAAAGTATTGTGAAATGACAGCGTTTCTATTAGCCAATGTTATGCAAATAAAACGTAACCTTTTACAATAAGTCATAGCAACACATTTTGCCGAGATTTGACTGATTCTTTATATATTTATAAAAAGGAGGCATATGAATCAATCTTTGCAGAAGCAGCATGGAGAGATAATTCAGAAACGTGCGCGGCGAGGCTGGAATAAACACAAGCATCAACCGAGTGGCCACAAACAGCTTCAGTGGCCGTATCAGCAACGCAGCTTAAACTGTCTTAAGCATCAATTGCAGGGAAAGCCCCTTAAACTCGAGAACAAATATGTATTAAGTGTTTCTTGGAGGTTATAATAAATTGAAGAATGATCATATGACTTTTTACACGCCATGTGACCCGTAAATGCGAGAAAAAAAACTTTTCCATTGCAGTTTTGCTAAATATTCCTTTTCGAATTGCCTGAAAAACCACCTCATGCAAGCGTAAAATTTTTTTGCTATATATGGGAGTTTTTGCGAAATACCTGGGTTTTTGCGAAGTTTTCATTAGGCGTATTTTCAATTCGCAATATTAACTTGCGCAATGTGAAGGGTAATGGAACGCGGCTAATGTCTTTCAAACTTTTCTAGACCTTGATAGTGTTATTTACATGGAAGTTAATGGGACAGTCACAAACCTCCAGGTTTTTATCCAAAATATCTTAAATTGTGATCCAAAGACGAACAAAGCTTTTACGGGTTTTGAACAACATGAGGGTAAATGATCAATGACAAAATTTTCATTTTGGGGTGGAGAAACTCTTTTGAGTGAGACAAAAGCATTCTTAGTTCAGCTAGCTAACTGCATTTCATTTTATTTGAACTATAATTCACTGTTACTTAATAGTAAATAACGAAGCACATTTGTCACTTTGACTGGAATAACAATGTCACCTGCAGAAAGGGCTACTGAATGAATCAACAGAGTCAAAAGATTCAAGTCAATGAGATGAATTAAAATCTAAATCCAAATACATGCACACACATCCGTGAGATACAAGCCACCTTTAGAGGAGACAGCTGTAAATATAGATATACAAAGATGACTAAAGAAAGAAGTGAGATCAGAATGAGAGTCTGTGGACAGGGAAGGAGGAAGAAGGAGATAGAGAGAGCGAGAGTTCAACCCCTCTTGGAGTCAGTTAAGACAAGCAAAGTGAAAGGAAAAACTATCCAAACAGAGATTCCCGCTGTGCACCGGGAGGAGCATCTCCCTCTCGCTCGCTCTCAGCCGAACACGACACTGCTGGGGGATTTTTCATCCGCAAATTCCCATCCGAAGCGGTCACACAAATAAACACGACACACATAACCGCTTAATAATTCCACAGAGAAAGTTCTTCCTCAGAAAGAGCACCGGCTTCTACCTAGACATTGGGGATGGAGGTCAGAGGTCAAAGCGTGTGTGGCAGGGGCAGGTGTGATGGGTTAGGCTCACGGTATCCAGTGTCTGGGTTTTTGTTTGCTTTTCTGATTTATTGCTGACCGCCGCCCCTTCTCTGAACACGTGCAGTCTTTCCCTCCCTTCCCCTCCTCTACTCTCGTCGCTGTTTCCCACAAAAATAAACCCTCCTGGAATGCCGGCGTTTCGAGAACGCCCCTCCACACAATTCCCCGGATGTCTGTCAGGAAGGTTTCTCAAAACACACTCCCCTCTCATCACTCTCTGACCTGAAGGAGAACCGCGTGCATACATCCATACAGATGCTGAGTTATGATTGCACAACACAATAAAGTTCCCGTTTTCCAAAGTTCATCATGTCAGTGCTGGAAAAATAGACACAGGCGGACAGATGCACACATACTCACTGCAGCTGTCTGAGGGGGGCTTCGGATCAAGGTCACCAATGAAGTTGGAATCGTTGGCATCTCAAAACAGCTTTCTAAACACTCACACACACATATACGACAGCCGATTCGGCTCACACCCACATTCTTACAGCCTTTGAAAAAACACAAGCATGGTAGCGCCTTGATTCTGAGCAAGAGAATGCTGATACAACATTGAACAAACATTGATTTTACGACTGTTGAGTCAGTGGATCAACACAGAGTCAAGAAATCGCTATATGGTGCGTAACTGTCAAAACATTAGCACAGTTTTATGGTTAAAGATGGAAAGCAACACAATGTGTGCTCTTTGGCCGTGTGGGAGAGATTAGCATCAGCAAAATTTAAAGAAATGAGTGCACTGAACTTCCAGCAAAACACCTCTGTGACAATAACACTTGTGCCCATCATTACTGAAAAGAGTAAACCTTGATCGCTGAACTGGTCTGTGGAATAAACACTTATTATATTATTAATTATAAGGACTGAAAATTTTTAAAAGAAGCGTTAGCATTGAGGTTTTTTACATGCTAGTGTACTACTAGAAAAAAACAAAACAAAAAAAAACAATTATCTTTCAGTAGCAAATGTTTGAAAAGTTACAGGCATTTTCTTCGGGGAAAACAAACCAAAAATATTCATGACTCATCTTGTTTGCAGGGGCGTGTACTCAAATTTGTCCAATCAAATGCACCCTCGAATGAGGATGTCGTTAACACTTTATTTTAGGGTTTCTTAATTAGTTGCTTATTAGCATGCTTATTACTAGAACGTTAGCCATATATTAGTAGAAATTAAGTACATATTAAAGCCTTATTCTACATGACATTATTCTACATCCCTAATCCTACCCAATACCTAAACTTAACAACTACCTTACTAACTATTACTAAGCAGCAAATGAGGAGTTTATTGAGGGAAAAGTCGTAGTTAATATTGAATACGTGTTCCCTATTCTAAATTGTTACCAGGATGTTCCTCCTCCAATATCACAATTAGCATTAGAAAATTTGATTGAGGTTTTATTTGATTTGATTGAAGTTTAAAGTTATGAGTTAAAAGCTTATGCTATAAGCTTAAAAGGCTCTGTTGGTTATTTTACAAAAAAAAAAAAAAAAAAAGTGGGGATTTTTATTTTATTTATGCAAGTTTCAGCATGAAATTTAAAGCAGATAATGGTATAACAATTTAAATGAAACACAAAAACTTATTTTGAGATGTTTATTCTCAGAATTTTAACCCTAAATAAATAAGCACAGATTGGAGATCCCACTGGAGTACATATCTCCCAATTTTTAGTGTCCATTGGTATTTTGGGTGATCCAAATACAAAACTAAATGTCACTTTCATATTTATCTGCTTACAGTATGTTATCTTTTCAGTGAGTTACTTTACTTGATCTACCATTATAGATGTGAGAGGACAAGCAGCTGATAAAAAGCAAAAGTAACTTCACAGTGTGCAATGTGCATCAGATGTTCAGTGGACATTGTGTAGACAGTCTGTGGGAGTGACATCTATGCTGAGATTATTGCTTAATTGGTAACACTTTAATTTAAGGAGCAATCCTCACTGTTAACTAGTTGCCTATATCATGTATAGTACTAGAACATTGGTTGTTTATTAATATTTATGAAGCACGTATTAATGCCTTATTCTGCAAGAATTTATTTTAGATTCTAAATCCACATAGCTAAACTTAACAACTGCCTTACTTAATAAGCAGTGAATTTTATTAAGACAAAAGCAGTAGTTAACAGTGAGAATTGATCCCAAAATGAAAGCGTGACTGCTTAATTTTAAACTGCTTGTGTGACACCAGCGGAACACGAAATATGTTTCAGAGGAAGTAAAAATTATTACATTTTGAACAAAAATAAAAACCTTTTGATTTCCTGTTGCAGAATCTCAAGAACCTATAATGTAATGTCAAGAACATTTTTTAATCCACAATGATGGTTGGATTGTTAAACCTGAAAAACTACATACATTATCATATATTATTCTTATATGATGATTTGCTGCTCAAAAATAATTTCTTATCATTATCAATGTTAAAAACATTTGTGTTGCTTGATATTTTTGTGGAAACTATGATAAGCATTCAAGCATTTTTTATTTTTTTTTTACAATAAGAAGATAATACTTTAGGCAAGCATGCATTAAACTGATCAATAAAGTAAACTGATATTTATAATGCTACAATAGTTTTCTGATTCAAATCAATGCTGAAAACATGGTTTCCATAAAAAATATGAAGCAACAAAGACTACCGATGATAAGAACCATTATTAATTACTGTGCACAAATAATAATAAGCATTTCAGAATGATTACTGAAGCATCATGTGACACTGCAGACTGTAGTTAAAATTCAGCTTTGCCATCACAGCAAGAAATTGCGTTTTAAAACACGCACAATAGAAAACAGTTATTTACAATAGTAACAATGTTTCACAATGTTACAGTTTTTACTGTATTTTAATCAAACTAATGTTCAAAAAATCATAATTATTCCCAACTTTTTGATTGTATGTATAAACACGCACATTTATACACTCTGATAAATACTTCTGCACTCTCATGAAGCAATGCTACAGACTGTCTCGACTCTCATTACACTCTCTCACTCTTTCCCATCTCATTCCCGCTCAACAGATAAACAAACATCCAACTAAAATTACTCTCCTTCACCCCCTCGACTCCATTTCATTCTCTCGTCTTCTGTCCTTTCCTTGATCTCTACCTCTATTTCACACTTTCCACTTCTTTACCTCCTCTCTCTCCCATCTTTCTCTTTCTCTCTCTCTCAGTCTCCCTCCCCCTCTATCAACTCAGTCACTGTGCAGCCGCACATAATTAGCTCTAAACAGCGCACTGCTCTCCCCCACATCTGGAAAGAGTTTAGGCATGGCAGTTTCCTACCAGGACAGCTAAATATTTAGGTTCAGACTCACTGTGTATGGATGAACTCATGATAGAGGGGTGGAGAAAGAGAGAGCGAGAGGAAAGAGAGGGTGCGTTTGCGCAGAGAGGGGGAGAAAGTGGAAAAATGGCCGTTTATGGTAAATATATTGGGCTTTATACCACAAAGTAGCACCAAATGACTTGTATATGCCAACGGTATACGCTAATGCAGAGAGGATTTATGAGTAATTTGGGATGTAATGGAAACCTGGAGAAGGCTGAAGTGTGGAACGGCATCAAACAATACTAACGCGCACACGCACACGGAGCGATCAGTTACCCGCAGAGGTCAAAGCAGTTAAACTCTAATACGGAGGTGTAGCCACAAATCCTCTGCCGAGCTGCTTGACAAACAACTAGAAACAGCCAATCAAATGCTCTCGCCAAACAAACCGCATCTCTCCTGCTCCTAACAGAGCACTTCGGGTGATTTACAGTTTTGAATATAGCTGAAAGAAGGCCAGAGGCGAAGCGTGGGGAGTAAAGAAACAGAAGAATGGGTCGGAGCCGTGGCCTAGCGGTTAGCACACGTGCTCCGACACATTGAGATGTGAGGCGCTAAATTTCAATCCAGCTCGTGCTGTGTCCTGATACCACTTAAGTCTGCTTGTTAGCATTTGTTGTGCTCTCTGTAATACTGTCAATAAAATGGCAAAAAGGCCAAAAAAATAATGGAATCAGAAGATAAGTAAATGCAAAAAATAAATCCCTGTTGAAACATCCAACATATGCTGGTTACGTATGTTTTGAAGCATGGCTACTGGTTTAAGCTGGTCATGCGCTGGTCCTAAGCTCGTCCTGAGCAGGAGCTAGTTGTTTAGGACCAGCACATGACCAGCTCAAACCAGCTCATGAGAAGATAAGGACCAGCTTAAATCAAAAGCTTGCTTCAAAAAATAACTCACCAGCATATGCTGGATATTTCAAGGGATACACTGTTCAAAAGTAACAGTAAGATTTTTTTTTTTTTTTTTTTTTTTGTATAAGTGTCTTATACTCATTAAAGCTGCTTTTATTTGAGTAAAAGTAAAAATAGCAAAATTATGGTGGCAAAGCTGACTTTTCATCAGCCATTACTTAACTCTTCAGTGTCACATGACCATTTAGAAATCAGTCTAATATGCTGATGTATGATCTATTTTGGAAGCAGTTGTGCTGCTCAACATTTTTTCTTTCTTTTCTTATTTTTTTTTTTTTTTGGAATCTGTGATAGGTTTTTCAGGATTCTATGACGAATAAAATGTTAAAAAGATTAACATTTATTCAAGATTAAAAATTAATTAATTTAACTACATATCCTTGCTGAATAAAAGTGACACTGAAGACCGAAGACTGAAGTAATGGCTGAAGAAATTCATCTTTGAATCACAGGAATAAATTACAGTTTAAAATATACTTAAAAAACTTAAAATAATATTTCACAATATTACTGTTTCTAATCAAGTGCAGCCTGGGTGATCATGAAACACTTCTTCAAAACACATAAAAATTATTACTGATCACGAACATTTAAATGATAGTGTATATTGTTAAAGTAGGATTTTAATGCACCGCCACTATACACTGTACACTATACACTGACTCATTCAGGCTACGTTCAAAGGATGAACAATTTACAAATTTTGGGTAATTACTGAGGTCACGCCCCACATTTTCCATCTCCACCAATCAGATTAAGGGATGCCATCTGCTTATCTAACCTAATCAGCTGAGGAATGCCAGATGTTGTGTTGCAGGCCTGCAGCTGGCCCAAGAGATAACCTTTACCAAAATGACTGACCCCAGAAATCACATTCTGACCTCTTAAGGCCTGTCTGTTTAGCTAGAGTTGGTCAGATCACAGAACACACAATCCTTTATTTACAGTTAAAGTACAATCGTAACAATGAGTTTTTCAGTGTCGTGTTACTCTGAAACAAAAAATGATATGATATACAGCACTGATTGCACTATCCATAATTCACTTTCCTTGTCTGACACAGTACTGTGTCAATGGTAATTATACATTACCATCACTGTATTTTTCCTACTTATTAATGTTCAGTGCTTTGCTACAATCTGTATTGTTAAAAGCGCTATATAAATAAAAGTGACTTGACTTGACTTGACTACTGACAGAGACTGTATAAGGTGAAAGACACAAACAACAAGAAAAATGAAAGAGATCAATTGTAATGCTTATGCTGGTGTCACAAACAAGTTGAAAAAACATTTAATCATGCCTGTCTTGATTGGCATTGTTCAGATGACATCATGTACATCTGTACATCATGAAATGACTCTGTAGTATTTCTAATAGGGTGCTGCAGTGATTTAATATTTTTGTTGGAATAAACTAGTTCCCTTAACCGGAACTCCAAAAGGTTTTTTCTTTTGGATTATTGCAAAAAATAAGCTCTGTGACCAACAATAGTTTATGACTCTGACATGCATTGTTCATTTTGACAGTCTTAAAAAGTTTGGTGAATTCTGAATCATTAACACAAGCACCAAAAGTAAAAACCTTGAGAAATTTGAAGTGAGGTGCAGAAGCACTTCCTTTAGTGTGAGGCTTATTGATTTCACTATTGGTGTGAAAGTGCTTTTACACTTGCCAAAAATATTACCATTGGGTTTTCTTTTATAAATCAGGAATCCCAGCCCAGGTTACAAAAAGTAACCTAAATTAGTTACTTTTTAAGTAACGCAATATTCTAAGGCCTTACTTTTAAAAGTAACTTTCCCCAACAATGCTAGTGACTAGATGGGTTTACTGTCCTGTAGTCCAATTTAGCCACTTGTTGGCAACAAAAAGCCACAAAAAGCGTGCTAAAGAGATGCTAACTTGATTGCTTGTTTTAGCTTACAAAAAATACCCATAAAATGGCTGCATTTATATTACATGGTTCAAGTGAAGCAAGATTAGAAATCTCAGTTTAGAAATCTCAGTCATTTTTTGTTTGATTTGCTAAATTTATGCCACCATTACTGTCAGATTTGATCTCTGATTTGAAAAATGAAATCTTAACAAACAGTTTATTCCCATTCAAGCAGATAAAGTTGCCAAGATGTAGCCATAGTGGCACCGATCATCTCTACTAGAACTATTTTATACCAACATTCCACATTTTATCCTGATGAGTTAGAGAGCAGCAGGAGAGCTGAGCGGGAAAGAGACAGATGATGTATCCCAGAGTGCACCTGGGATGCTGTCTGGACATTCCCAAGGAACGTCCTTGAAAACAACAGCATCAATGCAACATTCTCCATCTAAAAAGGCAAATCCTGAGAAACAGTCAGATTGACTACCCTGAAAAAATACACCAACTAAACTAGTGCTGAGCACAGGATTTTCATTAACCGTTGCTCATTTTCTCTTCGGGGGGCAGGAGACTATGAATACTCTACATCTAACACACAAAGCCTCATAAAAGTGCCACACGGTGTGCTTTCCACATGCTCGGAAAACAAATAAACCATGTTAAGAGGTGCAAAGGCTCATGTGAGCTTGTCTCAAACCGCCTCCGTCGTCTGCCACCCAGCCTACTTTTGCCCCCTTCCTATCTTTTTTTCAGTCCATTTCCTCTGGTTTCGCAGAGGCAATGTGTTGAGCAGATGTGAGCTCTTATTAAGCAGAACCACTAGCCTCTTTAAATTGAGTCCTGGCTACCCTGGGCCTCCTCCTCCGAGGGGACCAATCCTCTGCCTGCATACTCCTCTCCTGGGCTTGTTCGCGGCGTTTCGAGCACTTTTAATGTTTATGTTTTTACGACAGCCATGTGCAAGCGAATTCTGCTCCCGCTGGGAAGGGGAGCAGAAGGGCATCACAGGAAGGCAGGAGTTCTGAGACGAGGCGAGTGTTTAATTCTTGCTTTTCTGCACCAATTTTCAGCCGGATACTACCAAAGACGTTTGGACGGTTGCACGGGCGTCCATGTCAAGAAACAGACGAAAAATAGCGATCCCCCTCACCAAAACAAATACACGTAGCTCTAGACTGATCTCCCTTGTCTCACACCGGGATTAAGCACATACTTTGTCCGACAAGTATTTAGTACGGGCGCCCAAACACCCACAGACCTGCTCTCAAGTACTATAATAGTCATCAAGACTAACAGGTAATAACACAATAGGTCATAATACGATACAGACACACTTTGGAGTGGGTTTAGCTTCCTTCCTGTGCAGACAACACGAATATGGTCCATTATGAACAGACTGGGATATTACAGCACTGGGAAAGGAAGGAGACAGACGGCCATTAAAGTGCACAGATATTGGGGGGGTGCTTCATTGTATTCTTCTTTAGCATGGCCAAGTCAGCTGAAAGCTTGAGGATGTGTGTGTGTGTGGATGGGGTGGGAGGGATGCATACTAGAAGCACATTTTGGATGAAAGGCATGTGTAAAATGACAGGGCTTTGAAAATACATCAGCACTGAGTTCTGCAACAAGCTTCTCTTCAATGCTTCAGTCTGCTTATGATTCTCACCTCATCTCTCATCTTTTGCTAAAGGAAAATGCAAGTAAAGGAGCAATAAGCTGGTGTGTAAACAATGTGTCTAGTAGTAGTGTGTGATCGTTCCTCTTTGTGAGATATTCAAAGATATTTTTTTATGTGTCTAAGGTTCCAATGCCTTTGAATTCAATCAGAATTTACTTTATCTGTTGATGATCGTCAAAAGTTGTAACAGCGCATAATGGCAGACACTCTGTTCTTGGTACGATAGTTACCATTAAATATTGTATCATGGCTGTGAGTTTGGCCAACTGCAAAACTAGGTATGAAATGCACATCATATGAATGCTATTATTTCATCAAATAATCAGTTGTGCTTTAAACAAATATTATTGACATTTAAAATAATCGTTGCAATATGAATGCATTACAGCAACTTATTGTGTTCTTATCTGACAGTACAGCTGTTTAATCATTTGTTTTTAGATTCTATTTATTTTTAATAAGGGCTACAACTGTCCCCAACCAGCAAATACTACTCTAAATGTCTGAATAAAAGTCGTTTCTATTGTAAGAATATTAATTTTACTGTAAATGTTGGTTATATCAAAAAAATTGACATATATTTGTATTAATGAGTTGTGAAGAGAAAAGGACTCCCCATATAGAGTTAAATTTTGACAGCTGCTCAAAGCTGCTGTCTATAAAGATCTTGTAGACACTATAAAGGGTCAGAACTTTGTCTTTTTCAGTCTTGTAATGCCAGTTTGCATCTTCATGCAGACCATTGTTGTTGATTTTATGGCAGATGCAAGACATACAGTACACTGCCTAATCAACGCCATGTCACTGTAAATCATTGAGCTATCAATCATTCACACAATCTCATTTGCTAAAGTCCTGCATCTTCAAAGATTAGTTTGAAATGAATTACCTGAAACTAGTGTTTTGGAGAATTTTAGTTATATTCTCAAACAACAACACTCAAACTCAGGTATAATTAACTGCACAAACCAAGTTAATACAAAAACGAGCTTACTATAATTATATTGACTTGGTAATACTTGCCAATTTGTTGTTTTCGTGAAATACGTATGCTGCATCATTGACAAAGTTAGGCTGAAGAGAGCAAATGAATGAAATACTCACAGAGAGACGGTCCTGTTGGGAAGCAGACTGACTTCGGGCGTTTCAGTCAGCTCCTTCGCAACGCAGCTCACTTTCCTCCGCGACCCGGGCGCAGTGTGAGCTTTACCGCGTTCCTCTGGGCAGCTGCAGCCAATGGAAAGGAGCTCCGGACAGCCTGCTGAGACTCTGTGAAGCAGCAGCAGGAGAAACACACGAACCCAAAACGGGATGCGGACGCAGGGTCCCGACATTGTCCCCCACACTATCAACTGTGCGGTCCCAGGTCAGCCCATGACATCAGGGCACAAGCTTTTCTGGCTGATAATAACTTTCAGTATCAATGCTGAGAAACACAGTTATTCCTTTCCAAGTATGAATGGATAGATCACCACGTTAGACTGTGCAACACTCTCTCTTCTGTTAAAACATGACAGGACTCCTGTCACTGATGCGGTAAAATATATCCATCATGTCATATTTCCATCATGCATTTTCTTTCCTCCACGTCCCAGATAAAATCGAAGGAGCACTTTAAAAAAACTTTACGCATGTGACGAGCGCAAACGAACGACGCGCAGAAATGTCACTTTGTCGCCTTTCTAAAAGTAAGTGAAGTTACCCGTGTGCTTTTGAGCCCACCGCAATTACGATTCTTCAAAGCAGCTGTTTTCCATACTTTTTTCCAGGAGTATTTCACAGAAGAATGCAATTTGATTTGTCAAAAAGTTCCAGTCGCGCTGCGGCTCCGGTGCGCTCCGGGGTCCGTGTGGTGTCAGTCGCAATCTGACTTTGAATAACGGTCCCGATCTTAATTCCAAGACTCTGGCGCTTTTCCTCTGCCATCCTGTCACACTCACATTCAGCTCCAGCCTCAGTGCGCACATTCCTCTCCCGGAGCCGAGCCGCGCGGTCCTAGCGCAGCGACGTTAATGCCACCAATATCAGCCTATTTATGGTAACACTAACATTTTACATTAAAGTATCCAGATTGTGCTACTCTGATTAATTAGAATAATACAGTGAACAGTGTGTTTGTGTTTGCGTTTACATTAATAAAGTATATATTTTATGTTGATATTTTTGCTATTTACGCACTCAAGGTAAATTAATAGCACCACTGATACATATGGATATATGGATCATAAAGACTTAATAGCTGATGAAAATTCAACTTTAAATAAATAATAATTTCAAGTATATTAAAAAAAGAAAAAGCTTCTTTTAAATTGCAATAAAATTTAATTATGTGTTTTTTCTGTAGTTTTCATAAAATAATGCAATCTCGAAGAGCATAAGAAACTTCTCTGAAAACATTACAAACTTTTGAAATGGCGTGTATAGTACAGGAAGTATAAATTAAAAACAAAGAAAAGGATTATCCATAGAAATTCAAAAACAAACAAACAAAAAAATAATAAAACTAAAGAAAATAAGAAATGTAAAAAAAATTGTCAAATTGTTCAAACACATATATATATATACACACACATTTTAATCTGTCTCAATATTTTCAGAAACATATACATTTCTTAATTAACCAAATTGAAAAAAATATTTTTAATATACAATGCCAGGTGTATTAGACAACTACACTCTAAAAAACAAAGGTTAATAACTGGCACATTATTAAAAATTTCATTACGTCAAAAAATAAATAAATAAATAAATCCGTTTTAAATATGAATTGTTATGTTCTTTTAATAGCACTGTAGTAGATCAGATGACAATGGATAACTGATGTAAAACCAGAACATCTCTGAAAAGGTTTTAATTATATGACCAACATGAGAGGAATGTCTAGTGTAAGAATCCCTCTGGAATAGCAGCATTTGGTTCTCTAATAGCTACAAAAACTCTTTCTCTCTTTCTATTACTAATAGATGTCTGTTTGGACTTGGCATTAGTCATGTCATTAATGCAGTCTACATATCAGGCACTATGACCCAGCTGGTCAGTCCTTGCGGCTGTCGGTGCCTCCTTGGATCTTTGCGTGCGACTGGACCATAGGAGCCTGAACGAGGCTTTGGCTGCGATGTGTACAAGAGCGCATGGGGTCTGAGAACCAAAGAGGAGAAATTTAATACGTCCAGGAAACAGATCATCAAGAATGATAGATATACAGTTGCCTCTTACTTTGTTTCTCATGGTTCTGACAGAACAAATACAACAGAACTGCTGACTTGTAGGACGCTTTCACAATCTATGCATTTCTCCAGCGAAATCAGTATTTGACTTACACTTACAGCTGTGTCAACACTTCATAAATGCACAGCCGAGGAAATGAAAACCACACTATAGCAGAGCCTTACGGAGTGCCTATTACTGTGTTATTACAGTGTTGTAAACATGTAATAGCATACTGAACCGCACGAACCTATTTGGAATCATTGTTAAAGTTATCAGCTTTTTTTCAAAACTATATCCTCGCTTACTAATTACAGTTTACTCTAGTACTGGACTATGAATTGATAAAAATGGGTTTAAATGCTCCAGTTCTTTAACAAACTCCAAAACTGAGCCAAAAAATGAGCAACGGGCAATTACATTTCAACGCTCGGATCCCACTAAGACGAAATGTGTGGATGATGGCCATGTGTCATGCAGTATACACAGACTGGCTGAGGTTAACCTTCAGACGAACCAAAAGAAAACCACAGAGAAGGAATCTGAAGGATTAAGGCTTATTTTGAAGGCCCCAAAAGCTATTGCAAATTCTGTTTGTCTTTATTATAAAAACAATGTGTGTCTTGTTCAGTTGCTATACTCAAATCTTCTTATCAGGCATTTGCTATGAAGGAAAAAAATACTCTCGTCAGCATAAACGTTTAAACGTTTCAAAAAGAGGAGGAAAGGGAACCAGATATGGACCGCTGAGATGTTTATGGGCCACGCTGTAAAATTCCCAACACTCACGAGACTTAATTTCCTCAGGTCTTTGATACTCATACTGTACTTCGAGTCAACTTTTGCTTCCAGCAGAGTGTCGTTTGATTTTAAAATGGCAACTTTTAATTTTAAAACCGACCCCTTTTGATATACAAGAAGCAAAGAAATAGGAAACCGTAGCCCTGGTTTAAAAAACAGACCGAGGCCACGTTTTGAAAATACTGCGCAGTAAACGGATAGAGGTTTTCAATTGAGGTTGACGTCCATGTCCCGTGCCACAGGTTCAGACGCGTGAGCTCTGCCCGCTCACACAAAGGGGCACTGTGTTCTGCCTAAAATGGTGCAAACCCACGTTTGTTATTGCTGTACTGGATACGGCGCTGTGGAACAAGGGCCTGCGGGAAAGACGAATCCGATTGCTTCCGGAAACGGGCAAACGCGCACCGCGGCGCCTCCAGCCCAGGTCTGTTTATCCTGCACTTTAAATAAGGTTTGAAGCACGTTCCCTCCTCACCACCAAGACCCCCAAACCCTACTCATCTGGTACGCAGTTTCCATTTAAAATGTCACGTCCCAAACTGCACATTACATCAAATTGTACTTAATGGCATCCAGACAAACTTTTATGTCCTTCCAACATTCTCGCGCTCACTTTGGCGAACTCCCTCCTGTTCCCCCATTGCTTTTCTTTTCTAGCTCATATCGCCGAGCAAGCAGTATCTCCCTCTCCCCGAACAACATCTGGAGTCCATTCCAGGTGGAATAAAGAAGAGGGAATATAAATGGAGAGGTGGGCCTCGGTCTGCAGCGAGAGTGTAATACAATGGACAAATTCAAGGAGGAAATGACACAGATAGTTATTAGGCTTTAGAAAGAGATGCACACTGTACAATATCTATACAAGATATACTGTACATGCAGCCCTAAAAGACAATTATTTTTGATTAATTATTTAAACATTTTTTATCTATTTATCATTTAGTGTAAAGATGATAATTTTACTGCACACACACTATAATAACAAATTGGAGCCAAGATTTCCCAGAAATATTGTGAAATAATACTATAATTTATATCAATTTTCTAGTGTAAAAAATAATGTGTTACCTCACTGCCTTAAAATGTTTAGTTTAGTCAACTAAAATATTTAAGTTGTAGCTTAATATAACTTAACATTTTAAGTTGACTAAGCTTATTTTAACTGACTAAACTTACATTTTATATCAGTGTGATCATTTACTAATTTTTTTTTTTTTACATTGTTATAACTTTAGTTTATAAATGTTTTTTATTTTTATTTAATTAAATCCTGGTACAGGATTTAAAAAAAAAACAATAAAGTTTTTTCCTCCAGAATTTTTACTTTTTTCTTATAATGAGTTTTTATCTATGAGTTTATGATATATTTATTACATGTATACACACATAATACTGTTCAAATGTTTGGAGTGATTTTGAAAGAAGTCACACATATATTGTAAAATATTACTATAATTTAAATTCATTTTCTATTATTTTAAAACTGCACTTTCAACTTTACATTTAATCTTCCATACTTTGCCATTTGTATGGTATAAATATCATTTATGTATTCATTTAGAATAGAGATATGAGAGATAATAATGTTAATTTGATGTTAATATACATTAGATTCACTTTTTCTTAATTAATTTTTACGTTTCTTTCTTTAAGTAAGTGTGTGTGTGTGTGTGTGTGTGTGTGTGTATTTAGTCATTTAGCAGACGGTTTTATCCTAAATATTTTTTTAAATAAAAGCATAATAATGTAATATCAAAGAAATAATGAAGTAATAATGTAAATATAAAATGTAATATCAAATACACACACACACACAATAATGTAATATGAAATATATATTACTATGGTTATTATAATGGTAGTGACTTAACTTACAGACATGTGAATGAGACAGTCCTCTCAGGGCTGAAGGTAATGACCCCTGCTGACTGATGTTATTTCCCGGAGCACTATCACTCTGATGAGGTCACTATCTGCCTCTGATCCACAGGGAGATTTAATACTGGTTGAAAAACACAACCAAATGTATGAAAGGCACAAAAACAAAAACGCAGCCAACAAATATATAAAGAACACTTTGTGAGTTCATTTCAAAGCAGTGTTGGCGTGTGATTAAAGGATATCTACTTGATCTGAAGTCAAGTGACTCAGATATGGAAGTTCAGTGGACTTACAGCAGGCCTGTGTTTATGTGTAGCGCCACCTTGTGGTGTCTTTATGTTAATGTTGGGGATGTTTCAGAGGCAAGCATTTCAATCACTTTGTTTCTTAACTGTGAGCACTATCAGTATCGAGGATAACAGTTTGTTTCTTTCTTTGTTTCTTTCTTTCTTTCTTCTCTAAAAATAATAAAAAGAAAATTCACAAAAATCCCCACCAAATGTAATTTCTTCATATTCTTCTTCTCAGAGTTTATATATTATAATTTTAACTTTTTTTCAGGATAAGAAGTCAGAATTACAAGGCACAGATTTTGGAATTGTGAGACATGGGCTCAGAATTTTGTGAAACAATAATCCGAATTGTGAGAAACAATTCTCAGAATTATAAGATGTAAACTCAGAATTGTGAGATTAAAAAGGCACAATCACTTTTTTATTATTTTTTTTATTTTTTATTAATTATTCCATGGTGGTGGGGGGGAACAGAAATGTTACAGTAAACTTGCAATTCTGAGAAGAAAACTAATTACAAGACCGAAAAAAAATCACAATTACATTTTATATTTTTTATTCCATGGTGGGGGGAGAAAAAAAAAAGTACCGTGCAAGTGTGATTGTGTGTGTGTATATATACCTATATACACACACATACATACATATAAAGAAATAAAGTTCCAAAAACATGTCTGTTACCTTCATATATATATATTAAAAAAAATTAAATAATGTTCGAAATTCTAATTAAATCAAACACAAGAAAAAAAATGCTTAAAGTTGCAGAAACCCCTTTAAGATAATCAAATGACTTTTATCTGAATTAGAATTGTTGTGTTAGGTTATTTCTACAGCGACATAAAACACTGCATAGTCTAAGTATGTTCCAGTGGGCCAATATTCGACACACCCCATAAAACGTTGGGCCTCAACAATGAGGTTAGAGAGCAGGAGTTAAGTGCGCACCACTTGAATGTACATCAGCGTGTCCCATTAGGAAATCAGTCTAACAAATGTCTGATTGCTTCCATTTCCCCGTTCACCGGAGCACAGTTCCAGTCTTTAGTGTTAACCGCTGATTCCGTTTAATGGGCCTTTGGGGAAAGATTGATTACAGCGATGTCTGGAAACAAGCATGACCTCACACACATGAACAAAACACCAGAGATAACAACCCGTGACCTCAGCTGATTGCTGGGAGAAACCTATGTCCAAAAATATCAAACAGCACAGGCAGGTCATTCATCTCCGACAAACAATGTAAATTACTCTGGCACCGGTTATTTATACTGGGTAGTTTTATGAGAGAGTAAGCCTTAAATGAACTGAATAGACTGATTTAAAATCTACATTACTGTAACTAAAATGATTCATAAGGCTGAGAGATTGCCCTCATGTTTGACTTGTTTCCATTGCACTACTTGGATGTCATACGTTTCTTTACCAGTGAAATAAAGCAGACTAAACTGGCATCAGCACCACTAAGCTAGTATTAAACATGTCACTGCAAGACAAATTTAGTTTTCTTTTCTAATGACCTGCTAATGGCTTGGTCCATTGTTTGTAGATAGCTGGTACTGATCGACAGAGAGCCAGTCAACCAAGGTAATTGGAAGATAACATCTGTACTGCCCTCTAGTGGTCAAAAAGAAAATCTCAAAAAGCAGTCATTCTTGAGAATTTGGACAAAATTTAAAAAATACAACCTTATACTCAGACAAAAGAAACTACATTTATGTATCTTATATATACTAAGCTACTAGGCTATGCTTTGATTCAACCTCCCAACATTTCTCTTTTTTAACAAAATTTTTACTTTGGATGTGTAGTGTTCGATGACAACGAAGGTATGGCAGAGGCAAAGACAAAAGAATAGTCCTGAGGCAAACGAGGGTCGGTTGAATGGCAAACAGAGTCCATAAAGGGGTGAGACAGAACAATAATCCAAGAGCCAGGCGAAGGTCGGTACACAGGTGAACAATACACAAGAAAACACAAGACTAGGCTAGGAGAAACAAGGAAACACTTTGTACGTATGTTATTGTTTATAAAGCTTTTATTTAAGAGTCACATTTAAGGAGGGGCGTAGGTTTAATTTTGAAATTGTTGGGAACATCCACAGAATATTTTCTTTATATTAGTAAGGTTAGAATGTCTCGAATTCCACTTTTTAATATCGGGTTCATGATTCATATTTTATATTTGGCCTAAACCAATCCACAATCATAACCTTCATGGAAACTTGTGCAAAACACTTATTTTAAATACAAACATTGATTTATAAGCATTCCTAAATAGCCCCCCTTATTGGCAGTGGCTATTAACACTAGATCCGCCCACCAGTGTACGATTGGGCTAGTCATCATTACTAAACACTGTTGTTTGTCAATAACTCCAGCGGTGCAGATGTGAAATGTATGGCGGCGTAATTTTGACACGATCGACCAGGGTTCGATTCTGCCTTCTGACTATTTTTTTTCTCTCTTTTTAAATTTCAAATCACATCAGAAAAGCATTATTTTCAATACAAATTAAGGAAACAATCAAAAAGTTGAAAATAAAGTACTGAGTAGGGTTAGGGTGGCTTTATTGTCCCAACAAGTGTGTCAACCATGACATCTATTTAATAATTTGAAGTAAAATGAACATTTAGACTGAATAAGCTGCATTCTGTTTTATATTGTACTTCAATACTGAGGTGCAGATAATTGCCAAATGCAATAATTAGCAAAAATAGCAGAATATGCTATTTGCCTTTAGTGTAAATAGCATATAACTACATTATGCTGACATTTCATTTTAGAACATTTATTGTCTTAATTGTCTTAACTTTAAATACTTCATTATCATTCTAATGTTTCTAATGGTCCTATTTAAAAAAAAAAAAAAAAAATAGATTTTTTGATTATAAAAGTATAAAAGTGGAATTGATTTAATAGATTCTACCCCTAAATACGTCTCGCAGTCAAACAGTGTTCGTTTAGTAAATAGTTCACACTATAAACAAAATATAAAATATATAAGTGTGTACAAATTACTTAACACAAATATACTTAATAAATGTAAACAAAATGCTAAATGCAAATATTAAAACAGAAAAACAAATTGACAGCAGAAACAGTACAACAAAATTAAAAGAGTTCAGCTGTGAGACTAAGCACCTGATAAAATAAAACTCTTTGGCAGCTCTCACCATCACTTTGGTCAGTACTCTTCTGTCCTACAGTGCTCATGATTAAGGAGTCATGAAGTCTTAAGCTTGTTTTAGGCCGTTTACATGCTGTTTGTACACTTATTTTGCAGTTCTCCACAATCTCTTCAACCTCTTTCCATAGTTCTGCAAAGAATGCCTTACACTTCTGTAGTTCTGTAATGTGTCAGTAAGGGGACCTACTAGATCCACAGCCCTTGCTAGGTCAAGTGAGCTTGATTGGAGCATGTCAGAAAGTTACTTGGCATCACCAAGTACTTCACAAAAGATAACCAGTAGCCCAATAAAATGTACATCTATCTGAGGAAGAATGCCCCTTGCATCCACTGATCTATCACCACTATTTTCAAGTGCTATTTCCTGCAGCACTTTTTAAAACTGCTGGAAGTCTGTCCCTCAGATTACATCATGCCATGTATCTGCATTCCCACCTTACATCTGTAAGTCTCTGTAATTGCCTGGGCTGCTGCTGTGGATATAGGTCTTTCTGAACTGCAAGCCACTTGAGATGAACGTACGAGCCTGATACAAAGTTATAAAGCTTCTGCACAAGCGCAAAAAAGTTAACTGCCTCAGGCTCTGATTTTACAGCATCGACAAGAACCAAATTCAAACAATGTGCATTACAGTGTACATAAAATGTACAAACAGTTTTCCTCCACTTTTTTTTTCCGTTCCTCATTAATGAGATAAGTTGCTTTTAATAGCCCTTTAATGCTTATCACAAGCATACAAAACATTGATATGATTCTCTGCCTTTAAATTGAGCTTAAACCCAGAATCTTTAAACAGTGCCTATTTCCAGTTAGAATATCCTGACAGGGATGTGAAGGCAGATTCTGGTGTATTGGGCAAAGAATGAGTGGAAACCTCGGAGTGAAGAACCAGGTGTTCTGAGCTCATTTCTGTGCATAGCGGTGCAAACCATCGGGAGGAGAGTGCCCAGCCCTTGATAACATTTACTATTTTGATGGCAGTCTGCAAGATGTTGTTTAACTCAGGGTGCAGTTTCTTACTTGAAGGACTTCTCAATGTAAAAAACAATGGGTGAAAGTAGCTAAGGGGGCAACCTCCTTTATGCGGGCAAGAAAAAGACTGCTTTTCTCGCGTCATCACCACTGCTTCATCCATGCAGAGGCCCATAAGAGACACTGCGGGACGTCCTCACCCCCTGGACCTCCGCCGGAAATAAAACCAAGATCGAGGTAGGACTGGTCATATTTTCTGTGTGGCTCCTTTTTAGATTTAGTTGTTTTGACTTGATCTGAAGACTAATCACTAGTCTGCGATTCCTTTGGTTTTAAAAACTTCTCCATTTTAACAAACGCTCTGCGACTGCGGTCATGCTGTAGTAGTGTACGTTACTGACACAGACATTTAAACACAAATAAATCATACTATTCAGTGAATCTTTCAGTGAATACTATGTTGATTCAGACTCTGATTCAGCTCATGTGTTTTAATTTAAATGATTTATTTGAAATACAGAATCATCTCTCAAGAGTCGTTTGCTCATTATCCTACTGGTTTTGATTTACCGTAACGTAAATTTAGCTGCAGCCAAGGAATATGACAGTCTGGTTACATCTGATCCAGTTACAAACATATTATCATACCTGTACATTAAAATCAGCCACCAATCTAAATAACATTATTCTGAAGAAAGTATATGAGCTGGCTATTCCATTTCAACTAAATTTAACTCCCTGAACACTGACAGCTAGCCTAACATTACTTCCTCATAATAGCAAAATATTTGAGTATCGTAAATTAAATATAATAACTTACATACTGTCACGCTCAGAGAAGACTCGAACACAGAACTGCAATATTAGTGAAGATTTATTTACAGTGCATCAAGGAATTAGCATTGTTCAGGCTTCTGAAGATTATAAGGGTCAATAGCAGGTTGAAGGAACAGGTTTCGCCACTGCCTTTGCAGGATCCAGTCACACTGCACAGAGAACGTACATAGGTGAATATCAACGGTACAGTCATACATGTAACCCAGGGGAGGAGCAGCGGATCCCGCTGAATGGACTGTACGAAGGCAGGTAAGTAGATGAGGTAAGTAATGTTCATAGACTGAAGGGTGCAGTTAATCCTTGTGTGAGAATACCTTGAGCTCAGAAGAGCGGTGATCACACCTGCTAGACCCGTCCGTCCCTCTTAACAGGAATACAGTTCAACAAGGTCAGTTCAGTGGTTAGTATTAAGATCGGTGAAGCAACTCACAACAGTGAAGCGGAACCCATCGTGAAGGCAAAGGCTCTGGGTAGACAGGAAACAGGAGTGAATCTCTGAGGCATTCCAACCTTGAGCTCAGCCACTGAATGAATGGGAAGAGGGGTATTTAAGGTGCACATGGTGATTAGCAGCAGGTGTTCAGAATGAAGATGACTGCGAGCATGTGAACGTGACAGGTCCTGGATCAGTGGCTGGTGCAGGTGAGTGTGAATGCTGGGTGGATCTGATTACCGGTTCTTGTGATGACGTGACAATGTAGAGGGCTGTGAAGGCATGCAGGCTGTGACACATACATGGTATGTGCATGTAATATTAGCACAGACGAAAATACTGTCCAAAGTGTGACTCGATCTCTCTAATCTCATTAACTGATGTCAGTGCCTCGTTAACAGCGAATAATAAACGATAATCAGCAAACATACCTGATAATAAACTATAAAACTTATTTCAAATATGATGTTTTATTATTCGTCTTACCTTGAAACCACGCTTTTGTCTTTGGGTCGTCTTTGATCTGAAAATAGCTTGAGCAGTGTTGCTGGCAAAATTCAAAAACTTGTTTAGACAAATGAGATGTCAATCAGCAACTGCCAGCAGTGGCCAATCAGATGTCAGGTGTGTCCAGTGCCACCCCAGACATATCTCTGGCTCCGACACTGACTGCAACGATGAAGCATGCTGCTTTAATCAAAAAAGGCCCACTTGAAAAAACTCGCCTTTGAAAAAGACTTGACAACGAAATGCACAAATGAGTGGAAAGAGTGCATGCTGCGGAGATTTAATTCAATTAAATGCAGACACCTCGAACGCTTCTGAACGCAAGTTTTACTTTTTTTTATTATTATTACATATAACCTGCATGCACATGCCGTGGCTTTTTTGTGTGTCTGCAGTGGATTTCATAAATGTGCACAGTGCATTGTAGGCTATAAGAATTGTTTCCAGGATTACATGTTGTGGAATTGTACATAGCGTTTTTAAATAACGTGCTGTAAACTGCCACATTTGGATTTCCTTACGGTTTTGCGTTTGCCCACCCTCATGTCCCCTGTCAGTACCGGCCTGGCGCCGGGCCTGAACCACTGCTTTGTCCCTAGGAATAATTTCGATCAAAAATAAAAATATATTTAGTATAACCACTGTTGTCCGACTGTTTCTTGTGTAGTTTATTTATTACTTATTTAATCTTTAATAAACCAGGAAACGAGTGCGTTTTGAGAACACGTCGCAGTTCCAAGTACACACATGGTTAATAGATCCCGTTCTCTACTAGTCCCGCCTCCCGTACCCACTTCTAGAGGCTGTGGTAAGCAATTAGGTGCTATTTAGACTAAGTGAAAAATAGCAATGGATTCTATTTACAATAATTGAAAAAAGTCATTTGGGACTATTAACATGGCCTTTGCAGATAAATATTATAAAATAAAGAGTAGTTTTTTTTATGACTGTTTAATGACATGTTATGAGAGTAAATAAATGTTCTAAAATAAACAACAGTCATAAATGGTTCTAAAATAATTATTTAGGACACTTTATATGTCCTTTATGTGGGCATTGATGTCATCTGCCTGGCAACAGGAAGCTGAGTGTGAGACACCATGCTGATCAGAGGTAAGGAGACACTCAGAGCTAGCACATCTGCCTTCAGCTTCTTCCTGTAGTTGTTGTACCTGTTTGAAATTACACAGTTAATAGGATGAACATAATCTGAGAATTGTAAAATTACTTTTATAGCTGGCTTGCAAAGAAACTAACCAGACAGAAAGTGTCTGCTGATTGACCTCAAACAGCTGAATTCTTGTCCTACCCCTGAGTGCTGGGCAGTTCCCCACCAGTCTCTGTATAGCCTGGTAATCATGCAGAATTCATTGAAATGCCCCACTTCACCCTGCCCGCTGGATGAATGACATACTGCCTCTACAGTTCTACTGATATTAGGCCACTGCAGAACCAGAGCCCTGCCCCAGCACACACCTGTAAAATAAAATGGGTAAAATAAAAAATGCACAATCATTTATATTTTTACAGCTCAAAGTGTTTAACTTACCATTTCGAGCTCTCTTTCCCATGGCAAGTGGAGGTTTTGGAGTGAGTGGCCTTGCAAAAGTCTCTCCTTGTTTCTCGGTGGATAGGAGACACCCTGTCTGTCACTGTCCAGCAGTCTGTCCCACAGCCAAACAATGTCAGCGGCTTCCCTGTCCGAGACGCAAGGCTTTTCCCTCAGCT
>JAUMHE010000055.1:13575397-13590241 GCA_032359235.1 Enteromius mattozi
GACAGAGAGGGCTCGCAGACGCTTTGAATGACTTCCGCGTAGCGATTTACTTCCTGACTCATGACGTGCACAGCGTCGCGTTACAAATATAAGTGGATCGCTCTGTACAGTGGAAATAAACAAAATACTCTTACTTTTTCTTTTTTCTTTCTTTACGTGACATGACACACCCTGTCTGTGACTGTCCAGCAGTCTGTCCCACAGCCAAACAATGTCAGCGGCTTCCCTGTCCGAGACGCAAGGCTTTTCCCTCAGCTCAACAAGGTATCTGGAAAGTTCCACCACTCTGTCGAACCCTGGAGTCCCGTCTGCTCCTCTGCACACCTAACAAGAAGACAGAAGATCAGTCAGCATGGATGAAAAAGTCCCCCAGCATGGCAAAGGATGCTTGTATGCATACATACATACATACAGCTTCCTGGAGCTCAGGTGACTGAGAGTGTAACAATGAATCCCGAGACAAGCATATAGCTTCCTTAGTTGAGACCAAAGAAAGAGGGGAGATGGTGTGGTCCTGCTCTTCTACCTCATCCCCAATCCCTCATCTTCTATGTCTCCAAAGTCTGCTGGGATACTGTCTGGGACATATGGGTCCAGCCCAAAGTTCTCCCTGAACTCCCAGGACTGCTGTGAGCACAGGTACTCCACCCCGATGAGCTCGCCTGAAAAAAGCATGGCATTATAGACACATACCTGTGTACTGTCCTGGCTTGGAGTAGCCTTGCACAAGACTACAGCCAAGAAGACGCTGGCTGAGCACATTGAGGCTGTGCTGGAGTGAGCCACTGTAGCTGCGCAGTGACAAGGGAGAATCATGTGTGATGGCATCAGGAGCGTGGTCCCTTATTCCACCGCTCCAAACCCTCAAGCAGGTGAGCCTGAAAATTTTCCAAGAAAAGGAAAACAAAAAAGGAAACCGTAACACATCTATGAATAAAAATGACATGCAATAGACTATCACAAAAACACACCTAAAGGTGGATGTTTGTCATCTTACTGGGTATGAAGCGGTCAAGGTGGTTATGGAAGTAATCCAGTAGATGCCTGAGCGCAAAGGTGCACAAGTGTGAGCCCTCCCTTTGTAACACTTCCTGTCTGGGTGTACAGCTGCACTTCAGGAGGGTCCTGGATGCAGGGAAGATGGCGCCTTTGAGTCTCCCAGATGACATTCATCCTCACCTGGTCCACCAAGGGGATTCCCTGGCGTTCTTGAAGGCCTCCAGCATCTGTCCAATTAGCTGCTCCATCTCATCCATGCCACGTGTGCAGCAGCGGCAGTCCTGTGCCAGCTGTCTGGAGGTGAGCTTGCCCGTCAGTGAGGCTGTTGAGCCTGCTGTTGGTCCAGCTCCCTCCTTTTCACCTTTCTTAGCAGTGCCACATCTCCCTTCTCCCAGATGAAAGTGCAGGCAGAGAGTTTTGCCATGAACAGACCATAGGGTGGGTGGCTGTCAGTGTGCAGAACTGCAACGAAGTGCCACATAAAGTGCCACACATCAAGACGAACCACCCGATCACTCCAGCTGCTGAACATGGCAGCTGCTCTGGATGTTCCCAGAGAAGAGCAGCTGTCTGTGTCCACATACAGAGCATGGGGGGAGCGACTACAGCCACCTCGTACCTCCTCACTAGGCCTCATGTGAGGCGAGCACAAACATGACCTGTCCGTGCTCATTGACCACATTGGTCACCCAGGCTGCCGTCCCAGCTGCAACTCCCACCAGTTTTTTGGGCACCTGTTGTCACAAAACAAAATTCAATGAGCTCAAAACATGCTGTAGATACACAAAGGGTCACATCTTTTAAAAATAATCTGTGATTAATATATTACCTGTTTTGTGGAGTCCATTACCAGGATGGACCCAAAGATAGAGGTTACCCTGGCTTTAAGCTCACTGTACCAGGACCAGACATCCTCCACGTGGACAAAGAGAAGCCATTAGCTGCTTTTCCACTATCGGGCCAGTGCTTTAAATGGGCCGGGCAGGGCTAATAGCCTCGGACCTGTAGCACTGAGTCCACCGTCGGCCAGAAGCTCCGCTGCTCTTTTTTTTTTTTCAAAAGCGTCGATGTTCTACAATAATAAGTGATACCGATCGTAAAGAATTAATTTATCAGGACTGAACATATTTCAAACAAAAATAAAGCGGTATAAACCGTTATTTCAAAAAAGAAAGAGGACACAAGCCTACTTATTTAGTTGAGTCTTCTGTTTATTTGTAGTCAAATACATCGCATTTTAAAAGAATGATCAATTCTTTCACTGAGAACTGACTGACTGAGTCCTGTCTATTTATTTTTTTTTCAGTCAGAAATACAACCTGGATAAGTTAGCAGACAGGAGCTCCCCCACAAAAACCATTATGATATTTTTATGACGTACGTGGAGCTAAAGTCTCTGGATCTAACAAAGAAGTTATTTCAAACACTTGTTGCTGTCTGAAAGTGAGTTTTTAGCTAAAATGTATTTTAAAAATCTTTGATGTCGTTGTTATGTTAACTTTATGAAATGATCCGCGGCGCTGACGCTCTCCAGTCGCGGAGAAACTCTGCCTTTGTTCATAACCACACCTCATTGGCCCCGAGGAAGCACCGACGAGGCACGATTTCGGAAGAGGGAGTGGCCGATCTACTTGTGTTGTTCCTTTGGAAGGGAGTGCTTCCAGGCCTCAGGGAGAACAGTCAATACACACAGAAATAAATAAATAAGCACACTTCTGGTGTGAAACTGTACCTCAGAAGCCGCTGACGCCAGCCTTCGAGTGGCTCTTTGGTCCAAGCGAGGTGAGCGGATAGGCGTTGTAGAAGGTGGTGGTGGAAGTACTGTGAAGAACACATAACTTTAATTTTGTAATTAGTAATAATGATTGAACTATTTTCAGGTTATAGTCATTATTATAATACTATATCACAAAATAAAACAAAACACTCACACTGTGGCTCCACCTCCATGGCTGAACCCAGAAGATCTGCATCTGTTGGCTCTGAATGCAGAAAATTGACAATGTTTTCGTCTGTAGCTGCGTATATGGGCATTTGTTTTATACAGATTAGCACCTCCATTTTTGCCAGACAAAAGTCACGGCCTGGCCAAACTGGCCCTCACGTGATGTGATTTCACAGGTTAGAGTTCACCAAACTTGAACTTTGGAACTCAGCGGCATGTGCAACTTTGCCACAGAATCTTGGGTTTCCGGTCTGTCTCTTCCGCATGCGTTTGAATGGAAGTCAATGGACTTTTTAATGAATGTCTGACCAACTTTTTCATCTTTAACAGTTTTTATTATTAATTTTAAAGCATATGATTGATTGAATCCTTTTTGGACACACTGTTTTAGATGTTATGAGAGGACAATGAGATATGAGAATATATTTGGTATAATAATTCAATTGAAGGGGATAATAATTGTGTGAAATGCACTCTATTATTAATCCCTCACAACATTTAAAATTTAAAATTATTTTTAATAGCAGTTACACTTGCTGGACCTGTTTTGTCTCATGTCTCAACAATGACTGAAAGACATTTTGTCTTCTTCACAATTTCTGTAGGCCTAGGTGCTGTAGGCCTTCTCAGAATTTTTTTTAAACAAATTTCAGGCTCCTTTTTGAACATATAAAAAAAACTCTCTGCACCCTGTCCCATAATTTTACCTTCTTTTCTTAGATTTATATTTTTAAATATAGCAGAATGAACTGTGAATGTTGGCCTGAATTGTTATTTTCTGTACAGCTCCAAAACACTCAAAATAAAACATTTACAAACTTAAAATGGTTCCTTCAATATCCCAAATTTGTCATGCTAGTTTTTAACTCCCTCATGCGCACATGAAAAAAAATCGCTGTGATTAGGCAGAACAGTGAAGTCCATACAAGAAGAGAGAAATGTTTACTGAAATCACTGGTTCTGGCATCTACTGTACATTCAAAGCGGAAGACTTTAATGTGAAACTAATCAGACAAAAAGGTAGTTAAAACATTCGCCAGATTAATCCACCGCGGTGTAACCGTGCCAAGGAAAGCGATCTCGGCATCTGTTTTCTAGCTCTCTCTCTCTTTAGCGAGGAAAATACTTTTGTCTGCTCTACTACTTGTTACTGCTTCTTCTGGTCGCGTCGTGTAGTTACTGTTAGGAGAGATGAACCTTTTAGAAACTTTGACTAAACAACTAATTTTTAATTTATTTTTTTGCAAACGCCACACGCTGGTAAGTATGGTGTAAATGCAAAGAAAACTTAGCCCAAACATTTCTTAAAAACACTAAATAACATTAGATATAAAATGTCTGTAAGCGGTTGTTATTTTATTAATTTGTATGGATTGTTTTATGTTTCATGTCATTTAGGCCAGACTAATAACTACAGCTTTTTCTCTTTATTACACCAATGTATAATTAAAAATCATTAAAAGCCCTGATCTGAGATTAGGCAATAAATAAATCAATAAATAGATATAGTTGTGTTCAAATAAATAGCAGTGTTAATAAAAGTTTTAAATATTTTTAAAGCTTTTATTTCCATATTTTAAATGTCATGGAAACACAACACATGCAATTCCAAATGAAAGCATTATCAAGCCTGCATTATTCTTTGACAGGAAGCAAATGTATATTAATAAAGTATAAAAAAAAAAACTGTTGCGCATCTACATTGCATCAAGTCAGACAACTTCTGGTACTTAAATGACATGTAAAACATGGTCCTGGACCAACATGTTGATCTTGGAACAACATTCCAATCAACCAATGAGAAATGAGAGTGAAAATGTCTTTTACTCCAGGTTTTACAGACAAGACTTAACCCTATAGTTCTAGACCAAATGTAAATCTGAGCTGTTTCAACTTGAAAGAAACTTTCACTGACTGACTGAGCCCTGTCTATAAAACTATCAGGGTTAGGTGGTTCTACACCCTTGTTAATCAGCTGTCATTTCCCTCTCATTTTAGGAAAAAATTATGGCAGGGTTATGTTTAGGGGTAGGGATTGGGTTAAGTCTATATTTTGGACAGTAATGTTGACCCAGGATCAACAAAAGATGTTTTCAATGCAAGGTACACAAGGTGTTAAGCTGGCCACTCCATTACCTCATTCTGTCTAAAACCAAGATGTTCGCTTACTCATGAGTTTGGGGTCATTGTCTTGTTGAAGACCAGTTACTGATTGTTACTGTTGTTACTGATCCACCACGTAGACCATCGCCCTCTAGTGTCAACCACTGAAATTCCAAAACAGGTGTGGTACAACTAAGATTTGCTTGACTGAACTTAAAGGGGTAGTTCACCCAAAAATAGAATTTCTGTCATGTACTTCAGGAAATTCAGGTTAAGTACATTATTAAATTAACATATATGAATCAAGCTAAATTGTCAAACATAGGACTTAACCAAAACATCAATACAGCAATGCAGACAAAAACAATTCATCCAAATATCCTCTGATAATCAGAAAGCTTTTTTTTATTATTTGAAACGGAAAAGATAAAGAGAGGCAACCCTACAAACACAATGTGAGGATTCACGATTCAATTGACGTATTAGATTCACAAATGTTTCCAATCGTTGGCTCTGACACTCCTTTCTCTTGCGTTCAAAGCAAACAGCAGTGTATCTGAGCGAGACTAAACATCTCTCACCCGAAAACACACAATACAGTCAAAATGAAACATGCAACCCTGAACACAAACAAGTGCGTGCAAAACCCTCCACTCAGTCCACATGCAGTTTAAGGTGAAAAATAAACATATTTACACACAAATATCATAATTTCTTATATATCCCTTATTTTAATACAAAGCATATGGCAAATAAACTATGCAGAGCTGTGCGGATTTAGGACTTGCTGTGGATAATTATTTTTTTTTCTGAAGGGAGAAATATACATCAAACTAAGAATCACTTCCAAGTAATCATTAAACCCTTCATCAACAAGTGTAAAAAAAGTTGTTTGCAACTATTTACACACAAATACACTAAGGAAACCGGTCCTGTGTGGATTAGCGCTGATGCATCTCACCATTCGAGTCTCGGTATGGAAAAGCTCTACAAATATCAGCCAAAAAAAAAAAATTAAATACAAACTATTTAAGATAAACCCATGTTAAATGTCTATTGAAAAACAAGCAGTTTTCAAAGCATAATACAATGTGTGGAACTGGCAAATGTAGAAATTCAACTGTATAGAAATAGCACGCTCTAACAGAGACGCCCCGTCCAAATCCATTAGATCAAAGCTTATAGTCTCTATTCAAGGGGTGTATAATAACTGGAAAAGAGGACACAATTACGCCGGGTCCCAAAGCTTCAAGTGACATTACGCCAAACTCTCTATTTGGCTCCAATTGTACAACATAGCGATGACATCAGCATCTTCTCTTCTCTATGCTCGCAGCCGTCCAGGAGTAGGAGGTGGCATCAGGAGGGTGGCTTATCGGGCGTCTTAGTGGTTTGGGGACACAACGTATTGATAGTTGCTGCCGGGACCCTGGTATCTTTCTCTGGCATGTTTCTCGCAGAACATTTTGTCCTCCACCCAGAAGTGGCCACGCATCTTTAGGTTGAGCCCGCATTCTGTACAAGTGTAGCACTCTGGGTGACGGAAGCGATCATCTGTGATCCTCACGGCCTGAGTGCTGGAAGAGGAAGGAGAAACACGACTGTTAAAGTCAGTGAACGTAGCAGCCGTTTGACAACCTAGCATGCTACTCTATCTTCTAAAGGCTGGAAAACACAGTGAAGTTCTCTACGATGCACAAGGAATCTCTTATTTATGTCATGTCTACACTGCTACAATGAGATGATTCATGCTGAACACAACAAATTAATAAAATCTCTGGGTAATCTGGGATGTGTTTGCCAAAAGTATCGTTAGCTAACTAGTTCCACTGAACTCTATCGGTAACGACGGAACATTTGACCATAGTTGCTTTTGGGAAACGCACCCCTGAGCAGTGAGTGGATTCTAACTTGAATGCCTATGATAGGCTGTTGCGTTCAAGAAATCAACAGATATGTCTGTGATTGGCTACAATGCTTAAAGCTGCAAAAACACATTGAAATACAGACCGATTTCTGGAGTGCAAACTATAAAGCATTTGACATTTTGTCAAATCTGCAATGAAATCCCATTATTACAGTTTTAAGCGATTGTGATATTGATTTTATTTGAGGCTTAGTACTCCCCCATAGAACTGATCCTGTGTCTCTGCTTAAGCTGTGTTGTTGTGTTCAGAAACAACTTGAAAGCCTAGTGTAAAGTTTAGTGTATAACGCTCAGTTTTTCTAAAGCATTCACAAACAGTAATTCTACAGTGAAACATACATTGAAATGCCATCTAGCCTTAACTGTGTAACAGTGGTCTCAAACTCAATTCCTGGAGGGCCACAGCTCTGCAGAGTTTAGCTCCAACCAGCTCCAAATCCCACCTGCTTGGAAGCTCCTAGCAATCCTGAACACCTTGATTAGCAGGTGTGTTTGATTGGGGTTGGAGCAAAACTGTGAAGAGCTGTGGCCCTCCAGGAATTGAGTTTAAGAACACTTGTGTAAAAAAAAAAAGTATATAGAATCCATTTCTGCCATAAATAAAAAGTAAAAAAAAAGATAATTGCGACTTCTTTCTTGCAATTCTGACTTTTTTTCCCTCAGAATTGTGAGACAAACTCACTACTGAGTTTGAGTTATGAAGTCAGAATTGCAAGATATACCCCCAGTTTCACAGACAAGGCTTAAGCAGACTAAAATATAAATCTGAGCTATTTCAACTGATAAAAACATGCACTGACTTAACACTGCACTGATCTTAAAACATGTCAGTGCCTTAGTTTTGTCTTAAGATGCACACCAGTAATGCCTTTTTCTAAGGCATTTTTTATTAAAAAAAATGACTTAAATGTCCTAATTGAAGTATGACCTAATCCTGGTTTAGGTTAAGCCCTGTCTATGAAACCGGGCCATTGAGAAAAAAAGAATTTTGAGAAAAAAAAATAATCGCAAGATGTAAACTTGGAACTGTGAAAAAAAAAAAAAGTTTTAAATTGTGAGATAAATTCATATTTGAAAAAAAAAAAAAGAAGAAAAAAAAAAAGGAAATTGTAAGCTTTTATTCCGCAATTGTTGCTAAGCTAAAAATGTAGTTGTTCTTAAAAACAGAGCACACAAATTTTAGATACAATAGTTTTTATCCCCCAAAAATGCTCTTCCCCCAAAATGCTCTCTAGATAGACAGCTCACTAGGTTTTGAAACCGCTGGTATGGTGAAGAATTTGTCAAAACAGACACACCCCTAAGTGTTTACCTCACCTAATGAAGGTGTTGATGTGGAATTCTCCCAGGGTAATATAATACAAATGAATACCCACTGAGATGACTTTGTCTCAATAGTACTCAATCATCAACTTAAATAAATGCGAAGAAATGATGAGACGACTATTCCCTAAAGGCTAAACATCACACAACACTTTCATCAAGTTACCGGCTCATTAACCTCTTACGTAATCCCAGCATGCCTGTGCAGAGGACATATAGTGGAGTGTGTGCAGAGACGGAGGGATCCGGGCGTTTTAGCTTACACAATACTGGTGCCGCATTTTTCACAGGTGTGGTATTTCTGCACACCAGAAACAGAGGATGGGGGCTTGGAGGGGCTCGGAGACAACTTGCTTGGAAACCGGATGGCGGCCTCTGTGAAAACAAAGAAACCACAAACCAAAAAATAAAACATCCAGCACCTGGAGCAACATCCTTTAGCTTCCACCCCCTCCTCCCTCATCGTCTGTCCACAGCACACCTTTACCTGTAGCAGTTTCTAATGTTTAAATGTTTTTTAAGATGCTAGTGTTAGCTTAATATTTCAGCACCACAGCCTCCTGACAATCGACAGTGGACCAGGCTTTATACGTTGACTGAAAAAGCTTGTTGTGCGACATATGAGGTGTCACCTTTCTCATCAGCCTCCAGAACCTCCTGCAGCATCTTGAAGGTGTTGGACTGGCGAGGAGCCGCCCGGGACTCTTTGTTCTCCTGAATCATCTTGTACACCTCTGAGTCTCTGTCAAACTTCTGCATGGCAAAGTCCGAACTGAAAGAGAGCAAAAGAGTTAATTCAATCTAACAACTCATGGAACAAAACAATTTAAAAGTGATGAAGGGCCTGGGTAAATCCATCTCTGGATTATGTTAAAAATATACACCCACACTAGTGTAATATTATAGTGGGACCAGTCCTGGTTTTATAGTACAAAAAGAGATACAGTATGATTACACATGCCTTTAAGGCAAAAGCAAAAAATACTTTGTGAAATGAGTCTTATGCTCTCATGGTGACTTCTTGTCATTATGGATAATGTCTGAGTATATAGAGGTATTTTACATTATGGAAAAACATAATAAAAATAGCTATAGACTAAGCCTATCTACATTATACTTTGTACTAACTTGACTTTCCTATCATGCAGATTTGAGTCAACCCTGCCTGGTAAATCTCAAAAATGTGATATTTCCATCATATGGAATATTCCTATTTTCCTTTTTTTCTTCCCTCCTTTCTTTTTCTTAGCTCTACTCTGTCTGAACACAACAATTAGTACTTGTATGGGAAAAGAAAGAAGGAAGAGAGCGGGGCTTTGAGAAACTTGGCCATGTTAATGAGCTGATTAGAGTGCAGTTACAGTAGCTGTCCAGCGGGAGGTTAACTGCTGAATTTTTATGCACTGTCATAAACACAGCTTTCTCACACACAAGCATCCTAATACTGCTTTACACCTATTGGGCCATTGCCATACAGCCTGGAGGAAAAAAAATACAGGCATGTGAAAGTAATTAACACCAGACACATATACCACTGTTCAAAAGTTGGGGTCAGTAAGTTTTTTTTAATTCATTATATTTAAAATAATAATAATAATATTTAAAATAAATGCTGCTCTTTTAAACATTTAAATTAGTATTTTCAGAAAAAATATTAAGCAGCATAATACTGACAACAATCCTGAGCAGTAAATCAACAAACTAGAATGACTGGAGTAATGATGCTGAAAATTCAGCATTTCATCACAGGATTAAAATACATGTTCAAATATATTCAAATAAAGAAAGTTATTTTAAACTGTAATAATATATAACAATTTTACTGTACTTTTTAACAAAAAAATGCAGCCCTGGTGAGCATAACAGACATCTTTAATAATAAATAAATACAATACTGCTGACCCTAAATGTTTGTACAGTAGTGTTCATAGTACTTGTTGATATAGAATTTGTTAATTAATTAGTATGATTTTTAATATGAATTATACCTTGTTCAAAACCTGCTCTTAGAATTTTTAATAAAGAAAGACTTTCACTGCGCATCAGTGGATGTAGAACAGAAATTACCCACATTTGACTTGCACTGCATGACAATATTAAATGTAGATCGTGGTGAAGCTTTTTCTTTTTGAGTGAGCACACTTGTTCTGACGAACAAACGAACCAACCAAAAATATTTTATTCTGACATAAAAGCATCAGGTACAGTATGTCGCTCTGGATCCAGTTTAACTGGTCATGAGGAATGTATTATCTGATCCTTTTTGGCGCAGTGGCCTTGTGATAGTCTGCTGCTGCGGTATGTTGTCAAAAACACATGCTATCAGGATTTCTGCTGTGTACAAAGGCCATAACATGCACTTACAAATGATTAACCAACAGCCAAAACTACTACGTCAAACAGAACCCTGGACCTGACTGGCAGCTTAAAATGACACAATCAGAGATTGAGGCTTTTATTTCTAGTTTCTGGGTGTGGTTGTCACCAGAAACCCACATGACAGCAAGCATGTCATAGCTGTCAAACGTTTGAGCGTGTGCAGGACAAAAAGTGCATTTCTGTAACTCGTCCAAGACAGAAAACGAAAAGTAAGAACCATTTGGAATAGCCATTACTAAAAAAAACAAAAAAAAAAGCATTTAAAGCCACTATAAATTTCCAAATAAATGGGATGTTCACTATCTGCACATAGGCTGTTCAATGAGACATGCCTCAAATTGAAACCAGACAGAGTTTGAGTTTTCCCTCAAAACTCTCCCAGTTCCCCCACAGGGCTGCCGCATCAATTCACGGGACCCAGAAAAACATTTTTATGGGTGCACCACCTCCGCCGAGACCATAGTGGGCCCCTTGTTAAAGGACCTGGTTGTCCCCTCCTGCTGCAGTGGAGATGCATGTTTATCCCTCCGAATACTGTAAATGTGCCATTTATTGAGGCGAAGTCGATATTAAGTATCGAAACATGCATAGAAACAACATTCCATCCATCTTCACCCCCCCTCCCCCTCCACAGCTAAAATATGATTACAATAAACAGGCTTCAGATTGAGCCGTGAAAACAGTCGACACAGCATCATTACATTACATTACAGCACAGAGGACAGAGTGCAGCGCTAGGCTCACATTACCAGATTTCTTCTCCCCCCACAAACTAGACTGTCATGGCTTGGTTAGTTCGAGAAGATGCCTGAAAAGTCTGGACTTACCTCAAGAGCAAACAAAGACAAATTCCTATCCAACTAGTTTAACGCTTGCTGGAACAACAACAGAGCCTACGGTGACAACTGTACATACACACACACGCCTCTCTGTCGAGTCTTGAGGAGACATAAGAAAGTTGAGAGTTTCAGTCAGAAAGGTGTGAGTTCAGACTGTGTAGTATTGGTTGACAGCAGAAAAGGGGTGTGGCTACTCAGTTTTGGCATTTTCTTATTGGTTGAGCAAGAAGGAGGTGGGGTCATGGGTGTGTAGAAGAGGGAGAAGGGTGCAGAAATTAGGAGCAGAAATGATATAATCCTTTTCTAGAAATGAAGACCAAGTGAAAAAAGAAAAAAAGGAAAAAAGAAAAGAAAAAAGAAAATACATTTTTGAGCCATGTTATGACTCATATAGACATCTGACATAAAGAGCCAAAGAAAAAATCTGTTCTGAGAACTGTTCAAAGAACATAATGTAAATGATATCACACTGCAGAATCTCACACCTGTACAGAAATATTTCCGTAAAAATCTGAACGCATGCCAAAAAAAAAACTATTTACTGTAGATATTTTAAATACATTTATTTAAAAAAAAAAAAAAATGTATGAAAGTCAACTAAATTTATTTAAAAGTAGCTAAAATAAATTGATTGCAACCACTTACCTCCACAAAATGTAGTTGTTGTTTTTATTTACTTATTTTAATATAAAAATGTTGAATTATTTACTCATCTGCAACCATAACATAAAATCAAGTATCCATTTTAGAACTTTTCTTAAATACAGAATGTAATTTGCTTACATATGACATCAACAGCCAATTCATTTGCTTAGATATGTATTTAGACTGTCAATCAATTAGCAGCGGCTTCTGTTGAAATATGTACCTGCGTCGCGGGGAGATGGGCACCTCTCGTTCGATGGGGCTGTGTGGAGAGTATCGTCCAGGTGGAGTCGGAGTCCGACTGGACACGGAGTTACTGCGGAAATCCACGGAAGAGATCTCCTATAGAACACACAAAACACAGCACATCAGCTTCAGTGTGACAGAATAACACATCCCTGCAGTGTTAGCTCTATCAACCCTTAGTAGGCTATATATATATGAGCGTGCGTGCGTGCGTGCGTGCGTGTGTGCGTGCGTGTGTGTGTGTGCTCAGCAGATGTCTGAAAAATCCCAGGATCTTCCCACTGTCTCATGCCCCACGCTGAGGCACCTGCAGTTGCTTAGAGATGTCTGGGCTTGAGCAACCTTGTGTTTGTGTGTGAGCACAGTCCAAAGGCCAGAAATACTGCCACCTTTTTTTTTAAACAATAAAAAATACAGATATTACCAAGATATTTGGAGTGCAATGTGTAACCAACATCAGAAAATGGATTTCATCAAAAGTAGATCATTCAGCAGGACAAATAAATAAGATGCTAGACTGTTTTTTAGTGGCCAGCAATCAATCCTGATCTATAACATCATTGAAAATCAATGGAGAATATTCCAGTTCATACCAGAACAGAGTTTTTTTTTTTTTACTTTTTAATTCCTGCTCTGTATACCATTATACTTAAAATGATTTGTTGGGGACCAAAATACATGTTTTTTTAAACCTCTATTAACAATGCAATTTTGACCTGTGTGACCTATAGTTTTTACTGCATACTGTACACATTTACTGTACTGTATGTCTGTGACTATATACATGATAAAAAAAAAAAGACAAATGTACTGTACATCAGTAACATGGATTAGAAAAATATGTGAACTTTAATACGAATTTTACATTAAATTGTGAGCTTAGCTTTATAGGTGCCATTAACAAATCAGTATATTATCAATTTATTTCAGAAGCAATGTTAGCATATCTGTAATACTTAACCATTACATTAATAATTCACTTTCAATGCCAAACACCAATTCCAAACACAATACCAAAAGTCTAAAATCACTTTAACAAAATCCACGTTTTATGACTATTCCACGACAAAAAGTACTATAAATTGGAAAAATAAGCAGATCCCACAAATGAAAAATAATATTTACTTGTACAGAATGTTCTGGAAAATGCAGCAATAGCTGATAAGAGAAAAATAAATAAACACAAGGGTCAACAAGAACAGAAATGCATTCAGATCTAAGAGAGTCAGACTTTGTACAGACAATTTCCCCTGGGTTTCCTCACGTAACATGTTCTGATAAACTTTTAAATGACTTCCAAAAATAATAAACGTAGACAAAGACAGGGAGGACAAAGACAACAGGGAGGAGAAAGTGATTGTCAGATTATTAGACTATGAGACACACTCTAACACCTCATGGCTTTCCTCATACATCAGGACAAAACGAGATGAAAAACCTTAATCCTGACTAAAGCTGGAAGTATGCAGATCTGTCATCATCTCAGCTGCTCTGAGTGTCCAGATTAACTCTGACTGTGATCTTAGCAGGATTCTTGGCCACAGAGACCCCGAATACAATCGATTTCACATTCATTCTACATTTAGACAAGGAGCAGCTGTGCGGAGACCGTTTCGTGCCGGTCTTGGGAGTTCCTGATGGCCGTGCATATCTGCTGAAGCTGCTGGGAAAGAGATGAGAGTGATGGAGAAGGCATGCTAGCAGATGTTTGGCCCTAATGCTGATGAATGTTGTCCTGGGCAGCTCTTCTGACACCAGCTGAACTAAACAGAGGAGTCTGTTCTCAGGCCAGCTCTAAATGATAACTTCCACCTTGGGGCTTTTTGGCTCCAATCAATCAAATTTCACAAAAATGCAGCCAAGAGCATTTCCGCCCACTTGAAGCAATTATCAGCTGCTGTGATGATCAGTTTCACTGCTGGAAAAAGGTTGGCGGTAAACACTCAAGCAAACTTTTATATAAAAGTGAGCAAATAGAGGGAACAAATCAACGGTTTAATACATAACACCAGTCTGAAGTCTTACTTGCAGAACATTATTTGCATTTCCATATGTAGCCAGAAAAAGATAATTATATTTCAGTATGGTGAAACAACTTGTGTAATAAAATATTTTATAATTACTACTATTGTTGTATGTTTTACTTTTCTTTTTTGTTCTGCATATCTATATAATTTAAATGATTTGTTGTGAAACGAGGGGGTTATAGCATTTAATGCAACTTTTTTTCTTTTCTCAGTAATGCAGTTTTGATCTGGTATGACTTTTTTACGTATTTACACTAATAAAAAATTCAAACAAAGCTCATTAAAATTGCATAAAATAAAAGAAACAAGACAACAATTTTTATTTTTCAAGTACCCATATACATACATATACACATACATAATATTATATTATATTATATTATATTATATTATATTATATTATATATATAT
>JAUMHE010000055.1:13596754-13626273 GCA_032359235.1 Enteromius mattozi
TCAAAGGGTCTGAATACTTAGGACCATGTGATATTTCAGTTTCTATTTTTTAATAAATCTGCATAAAAAAAATGTCAACAATTGTGTGTTTTTTACAGTTATGAAGAAAAAAAATTTACTTAAATGATTTCAGCAAATAGCTGCAGTATAACAAAGAGTGAAAAATTTAAGGGGGTCTGAATACTTTCCGTACCCATTGTATAATTTGATAGTATAATTTTATAATATATATATATATATATATCATATATATGCTAACCTGATTTTGCCAAGTGCAAGATGTCCCTTGGGGCAACATTGTGATTAGGCATCTGATCTGATTTTAGGCATTACTCATGGGTAATAGGGTTTAGGTGTAGAAATAAGGTTAAAACTACATGTTTGCATTAAAATGTTGTCCCAGGGTCAACAAAATATGTTGTAGTACTTGGAAAAATCAGGACGTGCTATATATTATATATATAGCACGTCCTGATTTTGCCATTATATATATGAAAATATATATATTATATATTTTTATTTATTATACAATATTTGCATAATATACAATTATACATAAACAAATGCAAAAAGGTTGGTCATCACCTTATACTTATTTATACAATAGCAATTTATACAATAGAGATTTACAGTATTAAAGGGAAATGATCTGCCAGCTGTTGCCAAATGGCAGGAAAACCAACCTTCAATGGACATCAAAGTCATTTTTATAAATTAACATGATTAATTTAAGCACCTGACTATTCCACGACTATTAATAGTTTGGACCTGGTTCTAAACCTTTTTTCATGTATTTTTTTTTTTTCATAATCAAGGGAAGGAAAGGCAGGGAGGGTAGCTCTGCGAGATAAAAATAGACATGGTTCAGCTGACTGGGAAAGTGAAAGTATTTGCATCTCAAAAATGAAAGGCAGGTTTAGGGGAGTCCATGTTTCCATGTTGACATTTGTTGGCGTTTGCCAAAAATCCATTAGCTCGAGTTCCTTTTGCTTCAGCGAGAGGAAACTTAAGGAGATGTAAGAATGGAAAACTGGCAAACTGGTCAACCGGTTTTACGCATTTAGATACATGGTAACAGCTTTGCAATGTTAACTGCACAGTAACACTGGATAAGCTGATCCCCCTGCTGCTCTTATTATTAACAAAGCGAAAGGAATCTGTGTCTGTTCGTCGTGATTGTTTCCTAACAACACACCTGACCTGCAGCTATTAGCTTTTAGTTTCTGTCAGCATCAGTCCATGACACAGCTCACAGAATAGGGCCATCAGTGACTGGTATGACTGGTTCAAACTGGTCAACTTTCCCCTCATATTGCATGTTTTCACAATGACCAATCTCATGACATTTTTATTTCAAATGAGGCATAGTGATATTATATACTGTATTACAAGAATAAATCGTACTTTAAGAATGGCATGTAAACTATTACAGGAACTAATTTCTGATGAAAAGCCAGTAATTCAGGATCTGAATGGAATGAGTGGCGTTTTGGTTCTGAATCAGTGATGCACTGAAATAAATTCTAGAATGAATATGGAAATTAAAAAGAAAACCGAAACTTGAGCTGCATGATTCTGCTTATATTTTCAACCCATTTTGTCTTTCATAACAAAGTTAAAATGTATTCCCAAGCCCCAACTATCACCCAATGTCTCTAGGTCTGTATTGTGAAAGCAACCTTTTACACTCAAAACCAAAATAATCTGAGCAGGAACTGGCCGGGGCTGAGAGACTGTCAAAAAACATTTGCGTAGTTACAACCATTTTACATCCAAGTGAGGGGGTGTTGGTGTCGGTGAAAGAGAGAATGCATAAAGCTGCCTTTTTTGAACGGTACACTGGCAGTCAGTTTAAACTTGAGAAGGTCAGAGGATTTCTGAGAAAAGGCTAAAGAGCCAGTGAAACCTGACAAGCCAAACATAAGATGTTAGCACCTATCACTACAAAGTAAGTTTGAGGATAGTAAAATGGTACAAGCTCAAAAACCCGTCAAGACGACATTTCACACCGAAAGCAAAAGAAAAGTGTTTTTTATAAATTAAAACATCTAAGGTCTATTTTACTAATAATACGTTTTGCATTTTTCTTTCTGAATTTCACATTCAGAGTAATTATAGCTGCAGAAAATACACAGGATGGAAGACCTGTAATGTAACTGTATTTAAAGCATACCAAATTTAATCAAATTTGATTTCCATTAAACTGTGTACTGAATAAAACAATCATTCAAATTTGAATCAAATTGCATACTGAATCATTTAAGTTTCGCTGAACTTCTTAAATAGAATCCAATCAAATCATGAATTGAACTCAAAGTAGGCCATACACATACACATTGTTTCAAAGCAGCTTTATAGAAAATCATGTTTGTGTTTATTTAATATTTTCATGCCTTGCAGCTGCATTTAGCAGATTAGAGCTGGCCAATAGAGAGTTTACATTTTGTGATGATATAGTCACACAGTTGAGGTTTGCTACAGCCTATATCACTTTATACTTTAGATGCTCAAAGGTTTCAACCCACTGTAATTTTAAGTTTATTTATTTTATTAAGTTTTTTGTATGTATTTTTATATTGCATAAATGAGAACCGCATGCAAAATGTTGCTTATTTTGCATATCTGTCATGGAAATAACGCCACAAAGCATAATATTGACTTTTTCATGCAAATTATTATTTCTTTACATTGCATTGCATTAATGAGAACCGGATTCAAAATATTGGTTATTTTGCATAAGTATCATTAAAATAATGCCACATAGCATCATTTTTTAATTCTTTCCAACTCTGGCACCAATCATTCTTCTCAGATGCTATTCTGAAATGCTTACAGAAAGCCTATTCTCTTTCCTTCAGAGTAAAAGCTGAGTGACCAGACAGACAGTAAGGTCAGCCAGGAAGCTCTCTGACTGAAATAGCATGCAAATGAGGATATTGAAACTGAAATGAACCCTAGATATTCGCTGCAAGCGTCACATTCAGTGCTTTGAGAGATGTCAGAACGTCTGGTTGTGCAGTAATTACTGCTCCTGCAGCCACTCAAATATCTCCGTGGCCTATAGAAATCAGAAAGCATGCCAGGTTCAGACTAAAGGATCATCTCCTGTTTTGCAAAAAGTGTCTCTCACCATTTGTTATTATCAAAAAGATTTCCCAAATCAAAACACATCCTGTTTAAACAAGTAGGCTAAGTTAGTCTCGAGTGTAGCCAAGGCAAAATGCTGTGTATTTTGCACATATTTACCCAGAGGGAAAAATTGTGAAACCTTTAATAAAGTTTAATAATTATTTTATTTTCACACAGCCAACACCTTGAGTGACTCATCATGGGCTAAAAAGCTGTTCTCCAAGAGCAAAGGGAAAAGATGCCAATTCCAGCATTCAGATCTGTGGGAAAGTTATTATATTGGAAGAAGTTATATAACAGTTTTGAATGAAGTGAAGGTCTTCAATGGGTATTTGTGTGCAAGGCTATATTCCCAAACTTTGCCCTCATTTTACTGGTGTTTTGGACTGAATCTAAACAAATGTGGTGGAAGATGTGAATGAAGATTTCCGGTACAACAATACTACATGACATGATCAAAACCGCAGATGTGGCCTGGAATACTAGCTTACACTCACACACACCTCAAAGTCATCCAACAGCTCTAAAATAGCCATGATTTTTCCATATCTCAGTCTTCCCGAAGCACAATATGCACACACACTGGTTTTTTTAACCAATTGTTTTTAATTACAGACCTGCTTCTGTAATGTATTAAAGGATTAATGGAGCATAATTTCAGTATTTCTGTGATTATGTGTATGCTACTATTAAAGACCAATGGTCAATTTAAATAAAACTCAGTCTGAATAAAGAAAAAAAAGTGTTACAATTTTTACTAATGTTTTTATATCTGCTCCTAATATCTGCTCTCCTAACTCAAGCTACTGTCAAACGTGCATTTGAGACAAAAAATTGTAATATTAAAATAGCAGCCTGCACTGTGAACTGTGCTGAAAATACATGTCAAAGTCAGGAAACACAAACCTGTTTCATGATTTGAAACAATATAACTCATTAGAACATACAGAAGATAATCATGTTGTTAACCGCCTGGGGTCGGTTATGTCGCCGGCGGCAGCACGTGGATTTGACTCGAAAAGTGTGCAGTATTAAAAAATGTAGGAGTAGTTTAAATCCAGATTTAACATTGTTCTTTCTACTACTTCCACAGTAGGTGCAAAAATTTTTGGAGAAAAAAAAAAAAAAGATTTTTATCACTATCGATTGACACAAAACATTGTATGGTGATAATGTTTTTGGCCATATCACCAGCCCTAGCATTTAGTCTTTGCTGTGGAAGTGGAATTGGTATCAAGAACTGTGAAATGTTTTTGACAGCTGAAAATACACATTCCCCTCCCATCACCACACACTCATATGTGACTTCAAAGTCAAACTCAAAAAGACTACCAGACGCTTTTATCCAAATCTATCTGACTTAAGGTACACCGCATTTCAGTTCATGGCCTTGGCACTGGTAACATCTTAGCTACAAATAATGTGACTGGGGTGTGTCCTGAGTTTAGATCACGCTACAGACTTAGAAAAAGACTTAGTATCAACTACTGTATTACAATTACAAGGATTCAAAGTATGAGCCGTACAGTAATAAATCAATACACTTAGTCTACAGTATAGTTGCACACCCCAAACCTACCGAACATACTATGCTTTTTCTCCCATGATCCACTCCCATGAGTGAGCTTAACACAGTCACACCTGGCCAACACACACCCAGTCAGCACAGCACCACACTCATGCCACAGCTACACAACAACTCCCCGTTCTGCTTAAAACACGCCAGAATAAAACATTCCTCACATTCTTATCACATTCAGTGACAGTGAGTCAACGCTGATACCTTCCATCCCATTACTGATGAAGAAACATCAAACTACACGCTACAATGAGAAGAATAGAACTCAAAGGGCGTTGGGTGGAGATGAACAAAAGAAGACATGAGCTCAGTCTGAATAATGGTCGGTGTGTTGGTATTTGAAAATTTCACTGAATGATTCATTGCGATTTTGCATTCCAGTGGCACCTAATTACCGTCAGTTTTCGATATTTGGTATTTATATCTTTATGACGTGAGTTACATAAGGCGATTCACTCCTCAGGTATTATGTTCTGTATGTTTTGCTGTCATAGAAACAGATATTATAATCATGACTCAAGAGTGGAAGGTATTCACGAGCTCTGCGTTCTGACAAGCATGATACATTCTTACCCACGGGCCACAAAAAGTTTTAAAAGAGTTTAAAATTATTAGTTAATAGCCTCCAATGGTGGTCCTTCACTTTACAAGCCATAGAATAATGTAGAACTGTCACGATAGCAACATTTCAGTAAAATTTCACGATTCTTAAATGGAACAGAATATTCCATGCTGAAACATTTAATTTAAATTTTTTAAAAAGTTAATTAGTAAATTGAATTACATTAAATTTGATTTCCATATATCTAACATAAATTTAAATAATAAAATCGCACTAAAAATAACATTTCAAATTAAACTTAATTCAAATTAGATGTTAAATTATAAATTTAAATTAAATGGCATGAAATGTTCAATTTAATGTTAAGAAAATAAAGATTAATTACAATTAAATATTGTAATATAATTAACAAAATATTTATTTAAATTTAAAACGTCAAATGTAATCAAATTAAAGACCAAAGAAACTGCAGTTAAATTCAAATTATTCTAAATTACATTTAAATCAACTTAAATTCAAAGTTATATTTAAAATTAAGTTCAACTTTTTATGTAAAATTTAATATGTAGGTTTCTAAATTAAAACCTTTAAAAACAATTAAAAAAAACTGTGACATGAGCTCACCACAACACAGATGAAGTCTCAATCCAAGCCCAGTGTGCAAGTGTCTATATTGAGCTTTCCAGATACGGTCATAGAAACAGGACTGCACTTTTCTATATTTGCAAACACAGCCATGAATTCAGAACTGACTCATCTAAACTGACTCAAAAGCAACGATAAGCAGTGGTTAAACACTTTTTGCAAAGGAAGTGGTTAGAGAAGACCCAGTTTTTGGTAAAGTATGGCTGCAATCCAGCACAAGTTTTAGGCCTCAATTACAGAAAACATGGAGTACATTTTGCCCTGAACAGAGAAACTGTGGTGCAGACAGACATACACCATCATTACGACTACCATATTATCCTGTTTACTGCCTTTAAATAAGAACACAGACAGTCTTCAACTGCTACAAAACAGAGAGACGGCACACAGGAAATGTGGTAAGAGACACAGAAATCCAGCAACAAGATACCACATTGTGCACAACCACTCTCCATCATCCACAGTGAGAGAATGTATCTTTATGCAAAGAGTGACACGCTATATGCCACCCTTATATGGAGACGGTTTGGGCGTGAATTATGCAAATAACCTATTTTATAGATGCACTCACACCTAACTTCACAGTTAAGTAAAAATGCAAGCTCATGCAAAGAAGTGTCTCACCTTCGGAAGTTCAAGTCTGATGTACTTGCAAATTCATACAGCAAGATGATGCTTAGTCAACGAAAACATTTACCTTGCTTGACCTTTTTGTTTGTAGATGGGATATTTTCACATTTGGAATTTATTATTTGTGATTTACTACGAATTTAAATCCAACAGCATGACACCACATCCTTTTGCCAAATTCTTCATGCGTATGTGCGTGAACACGCTTTTGTGTAATCCAGATTATTCACCTTCAGAAGAAAAACAAATGCAAGCCTGTGCACCTCCTGTGGTTACTTTTGCTCGAGAACCTTTTCTGTGGATAAAAGAAAAGATGTAAACACAATTATGAATTGAAAGAGACACTCAGTCTCTTTCATCATCAGGAGCTGACAACAGATCATATCAGAGCAGGCAGTTTCCTGTGTATTTGAGCATGCGGTGCAAATTCTTGCTAAACCAGAGACTAGAAACTTTGCATATGTTGAAAGCATCCAAAAACTCTGGTTTTCAAAGCAAAAAAAAAAGTCTAGTTTGGTGCCCACTATGAAATAACCCTCAGAATATGGAACGGTATGGAATTGTTGCTTTGTATGGGATGTTATTTTGTGGTTCAGTTGACTATCAAAACCATGATGGGCACTGTATACTTGCCTTGGTGGTCTCTGTACGCGGCTGATTTATTGTACAGCTGACAGGGTTGTAGCGCAGAGACATGCAAAATTATAAGTAATGTTTGTGGATGTTATGTCTTCCACGGCCTATTAGCACACTGGGCATATCTGAATAAAGAGAGCAAGAATACTTTATTCTCCGTGGAGTCTCAGGGAATGTTTACACGACACAGTTTTCAACTAAAAATGGACAACTTTATGCATTTTGGCCTTTTATTTACATGACAACGGCTTTTGGGGCCATCAAAATGCAAACTTTTGAAAATCGGGTTTTGTGTTTAACCACTAAAGTGTAAACCACAAAAAATGTGAATTTACATAAATAGTGCAGGCATATGCATATTATGTGTTGGCACAGTATTTCTTTGCAAAGTGATAACCGCCAACTACAGGCCTGGCATCAATAATACAGCGTTTTAGCCATTTCTGCAGATCAGTGTGAACAGATTTTTTTGACAGCAATGTCATCTATACACAAAAAACTTTTCTGGTTTTAGTACATCAATGGTACAATATGCCATAAATGGATATGAACCAACTCAAAATCACTGAGAAGTAGCCTAAGCCTAGGACTGATGTATATAGATATTAATATTATTTCTAATTAAATTTCCTAACTCTACAGTCTATGATTTTTAGTTTTTCAAAAAGGTCTCAATTTTAATTTCCAAGTAAAGAAAACTGTCTAGATTTTTTGTGTATTTAAAGTTTACTGTGCACTGCTATTTTAATTATAATTGTTTTTAATTTAAATTTTATATTTACAGTTTTGACTTTTGTTATATGCTTTTGTCATTTTTATGTTAGCCGCCAAGGCAACATTCCTTTTTTTTTTTTCAATTTAATTACTATAAAATTCTAAAATAAAATTAATAAATTAGTTTACGTCAACCCTGCTATTGACATTAATTTGTTAATACTTGCTTATTCACACTATTGTTTACAGCGCCAATAAATTTTATAACAAAAAAGCATACCAAAAATAAAACATGAATGATAAGAATATGCGTGTATGTGTGTGTGTGTGGGTTCTGGAGTGATGGAAGCTGGATAAAACAGAGTAACAGTGAGAAGCTAAAATCGAGAGATGAGAAGAATTGCACAGGTGGAGACAATAGAGAGGTACAAAAGCTCTCTCAATGGGTTTGGTCTATGCATAGACACGCGAGTACAGAAACACATCTGGCTTTTTCCCATCAATTCAAAAGTACTGCTCAGTCATCATTCACATTCAGTGCCCAGCCTCAAAACCGCATTCTGCTAAACCTACAGAGAGCTGTGCTGCAGCAACAATACAGGAGCAACTGGTAAAAACCAATGATTTTTAATGCAACTTTGTACAAGTCAGACATTTTATCATTTCTGAGGCTGGACATGTGGGTTTGGACAGTGCTGACACCTTAATCTGTAACGTTTCACATTATTCTGAATCCAAAACATTCCAGTCTGTCCCGGAGCAAAACCCCAACCAGCATACAAGAAAATCCATTGCATACCCTCGAAATATCAAAAACAACTGTGTGCATGCACTTATGAATCATACGCTATTTAAAGACAACTATCAAACAGAAGTATGCATCTAAAAACCAAGTGAGCTGCCCTACCTAGACAACATTTCTGAGCATCTTAAGAACACAAAATCTAGTGTTTCCAGTTACTGAATCTTTTAATGTACATTACACTCTCATCATCTGGTCTCTGACCCATACAGATTTCATTCTCATGTAATATGTTTTAAAGGTTAATATGATTTAACATCTAGTTATATTCAGAACACGTGTTTAAAGTGTAAGCCTGTCCCAAGGTTTCCCACTCTCTATTAGGACCTCCATCAACACGTTTAACCCTTTGTTGCCCTCCTAATTTTTACTCTAATTTTATTTCATTATTATTTTTACCTAATGGTTCTGGCTTTGCCACACACACACACACAAACAACATGGACGACTCAAAATGGTTAAATTATTTAGAATAGAAAACAGAAAAAAAAAATTTCATTTATTGGAATAATTTTGTACTGAGCCCAAATAAAATATTTAGGATTTTTTTTGTTTGCTTGTTTGTTTATTGCTCATTACTATATATTTTTTCACTTCAGCAATGATGTTAAGTGCTTTAAACATTCAGATTTAGGAAAGTTTAAGTTGGAAATGTAATTTTAGGGTTTAGGCTCAAAAACCAGGTAATAAATGGATTAGAAACATAATATAGCAAAGCAAAAAGTTAAAAGTTTCGTTTATTCTCTTTGTCCACTGTGATAGCGTGTGTGTGAACTTCCTTTAGTTTTACTGTTTCTTAAGTTTGTCTAGTTTAATCTCTCTAATGTAGAGTATTTTGGTGCACTGTGTATCTACTAATGTGCTTAAAAAAAAAGAAAGAAAGAAAAGGGGGATTTAAGTGATGGAGGACTATAGACTCACTACTCCTTTGAATTAAGCTGCAGCGTTACAGCTGTTGACTCAAGCTAAAACATACAGCTTTTCTCTATTTTCTGCGTAGGATAGACAGGTTTTTCAGTGAAGCATCAGGATGCGATAAAGAGACAGAGTGCAGCAGTGTCTGAAGGATGCTGAACTCATGCCATGTTTCTCGCGCCTCATCTGAAGCACGCAAGGACGAGTGTATCACTTCTAAAAAGACACACACAACCCAGTAACTGTACATATTTACTTAGGAAAATAAAGATTTACCTGGTAAATGGCTGGCGCGCGGTTAGAAGTAATCACAACTCTGCGTTTGGCACCTGTGCGGATGACGTCAAAGCACGCACGCGTTCAGTGCGAGCGCCGAGAGAGTCGCTGCTCTTCTGTCACAAACTCTGCCCGCTTCCTAAAGCAAACCTGATTGAGACACTTTCAGCGCGTCAGTTTTTAGGCTGTGCGCTCCATGTGACCAAATTCCCACACCGCCCAGTTTTTGTCTAACTTTTCCCGAGAACGTTTCCGTTTGCAGAGATGATGGGGCATCACATGCCACGTGTTGCTGTCAAAATAAAGGCTGGGGGTGGCACGCGAGGGTGGCACGCGGGGCGTGTCGAGTAGGTGGGATAAAAGAGAAGTATGATTTTAAAAAGCACATATTTATAACATATTGTGCCAGTGCGCCACCTGCTGGTGGTGATATCATGAGAAAATCTCATTTAATCTCAGTTTAAATTTAAATCGCTTTAAAATAAATCAGCACTTTCAGCAAGGACTCACGAAATTGATCAGAACTGACAGACATTTATAACGTTACAAAAGATTAATATTTTAAATAAATTATGTTGTTTTGAACGTTCTATTCATCAAAGAATCGAAAAGGAAAAATATACATTTCTCAAAAATATTAAGCAACACTGATGATAATAATTTTGAGCGCCAGAGCAGCATATTACACTGATTTCTGAAGGACCATGTGTCTAGAGTAATGGTTGCATTACTGGCTGTATCAAGATACATTTTAAAATGTTACTTAAAAATAATTTTCAAAACACTATGAAAAAATAAGATTAATATCACAAATCTACTAAAACCTTTTATATATATAGTAGTCAGCATTTGAAGTGGCTCAAAAAAGTTAATCAAGGTTGTCCTAAGACAAGAATGCATTTTGGGTTTAGGTTTTAGGACAACTTTGATGAAAGGTTGTGATCCACTTCAGATGTATATATATATATATATATATATAATCAGTACAACCTCAAAACACATATCAAGCAGTCTGGGTCAGCAGCACTGAGGTTATAAAAGGTCGTTCTGCTTCTGTGTTTTGGAAGATTAAGCTATTATGAGCTATATGACGTTGGCCTTTTCACCCAAATATATCCGTCATCATGTTCTCAAGAGTAATTATTTCATTTGTTGAATGCAAATAGGTGTGTTGACTAATGAAAGACAGCGTGGGAATAACAACAGAAGCATTTACTGCATAAAGCAGGTGCCGAGGGTCATTAATCTTCAGACTGAGCTATAAGAAAATCAGAATGTTTCAAACAGTGAAAGTAACAAGCAAACCAGTGTTTTTCATTATTTATTTGATCATTATCAAAAATCTGTGAGTACCTTACATACCGCAATACATACTGTGTGTCAATAAAAATATATTATCTTTTTTCCATTATTTGATGGGTGATAACGATTCGACAATCTGTACAACAAAATGCAGTCAGCTACTTCAGTTCCCAGATAATTAAAAACAAAGAAAGTAAGTTAATGATGGAATTCAATGAACGCCGGTATCTTCCACAACCATTTTTATAGCTAACATAAACCATCAGTGAAAAGTCCTCCGGCTCCTGTCTTAAAACCTGTGCACATGTGCTTTGACATAATAAACACAAGCTGACTTCATTTTAAGGTGTCATTTTCAACCTGTAAAATCATAAGAGCTCATGATTGATATGTAATATTTTAAGTTATTGTTTTAAGCATAAAAACAAGAAAAACATCACATATTTAAAACATATATGAACTTGTGCTGTCAAACGATTAATTGCATCCAAAATAAAAGTTTTTGTTTACAAAATATATGTATGTGTGCTGTGTATATGTATTATTTATATATAAATGCTCACACATACAGTATATATTTTGAAAATATTTACATTTAAAATATTTTTTTAAACATATATATTTATGCTATATATAAATATAAAATTTTTCTTAAATATATACATGCATGTGATTGTATTTACATATACATAATAAATATACACAGTGTACACACATACATTATGTAAACCAAAACCTTTATTTTGATTAATCACGATTAATCATTTGACAGCACTAATATAAACATAGGTTAAGATATATTCTCTGAAATTTTACCTTGTACAGTTTTGCCCCATAAACAAAGTAAATTATTCTTGTTTAACAATGTTTACGGGAAAACAAGACGAAATACTGCTCAAGATTTTTTTTTTTTTTCACTGTAAATGAATATGCATGCAAATCATGACGTTCTTCTGATCCTGAAGACTGATCCTGCATTAATTAACATTTTCAGTTCAATATGGTTTGGGATATAAATTTAAATCATTCATATAAAGTCAAAAACCATGTTTAATGTAGTCTGGCTGTAACCCACCACAAAATATCAAACCCTAACAGATTTAAGTAAGCAGGTTTAACTAAGCAGGAGTCTTTTACTCATACACAAGAGTTTGAAACCACACACTTTCCCTGTCCTAAAGCTGAAAATAATGTTGAACGAACCTAACACAGACAAATTAAACACCTGGCGACAATTGCGTTAAGCGCTTTCTTGATAATGATTGCAATGACTGGTTATTATATGATGTGGTGATCAGCAAAGCCAGCGCAACAGATAAATGACAACTGAAAAAAGAAAACAACGGATGGTTTTAACCATGTCTCAATCCAGATCCTCAGGATGTGTAGTGTTGGCAATGTTGCTACAAATCTGAAACCAAAACGGAGGTAAACTTTAAAAAGATGTTAAAACTGATAGATAAAGTCAACAGCATAATGCAGCGTGGCCTCATCACACGTGAGTGGACAAACCCATCTGTAAGAGATACTGTAAGGTGAGGAGTGCACATGCGTGGTGGAGGAGGTGAAGGAGTTACTATGGTTTTATATTTGTGTTCGTGAGCAGGACAGTGTACAGTGGCAGTACAGACAGACTGTATTTTGCATTGATCAGTGGTTGAGCCTGTAGTGTCAGTGAACAAGAGCTGGTGGAAGCTCTCAAACTGGTGCCACATAGTTGCCAGGGAATGTTCCAAAAGCTTGGGTCCTCTCAGACGTACCTGGCAGGAAAAGAAGAATATGATGTCATTTAATCAAGAAAATGTGTGACACAAAACAGCTGTGCTAGCACAGGATGGTAAATGAGAGTACTGTAATGTAAGAATTGGCCGAGAGAGGGCAGCACAGGTAAGGGCTTTGCACTGAGACCACACTTAATATCTATAATATAACATACATCTTTCAGTTTTGTTAAATTATATTTTAAAATATTACTTATTATATGTATTAAATGGACAAAAGTGACCATAGAAAAGACATTTCTAATGTTGCAAATGGTTTTTAAGTTAAATAAATGCTGCAAAGAATCATGAAAAAATATATTTCCACAATTACGCAGCAACAAAATGTTTCTTGAGCAGCAAATCAGCACATTAGAATTATTTCTGAAGGATCGTGTGATACTGAAGACTGGAGTAATGATGCTTTGATCACAGGAATAAATTAATGCATTTTAAAGTATGCCAAAATAGAAAAGTCATTTTGAATTCTAAGAAAACTGTTTTTACTGATCAAATAAATACAGCATTGGTGAGCGTAACGTCTTTCAAAAACATGAAGAAAAATCTTATTACATCAAACTTTAGATCCATCTATGTAATAAAAAGAAATAAAAAATTACACAGATTTTAGTTTTTCTGACACAGCTATGTTCAATAACATTTTTTGTCATAGCAGTCTTTTAATGTGTATTTGTATTCTAATTAATATTATATAATACTGTTAAATATTATTAATGCTTATTTCATAATGTCCATATAATTCTGTACAACTACACTAAAATAACAAAAAGTTTTAAATGAAGTCAATTTAGCCATTGCAAAATATATTTACCAAATATGAAATTCTATTATGAGCTGATAATCAATATGATACCAATATATTAGTTCCAGTTTATGTGTCTGTCAAACAATCCTATCCTGTTTAAGTGGGCAGTTTTTGGCCAGAATGAGCTGTAAAGTGAAGCAAACTTAAAGCGCAATTACCTACAAACCAGCCGTCATCACACTTCTCTATGACCTGAACGATGTCTCCTTCTTTCAATTCCAGCTCGTCTCTGTTCTGGGGTTTATAGTTGTAAACTGCTTTATACCTAAATGCAAAGAGAATGAAAAAGTGAATGAAAAAGAAAATAACAAATGGTCAAGTATGTAATCTGTAGCTGGACTAACCCTAGAAATGTAATTTCTATTTTCTTTAAGGGACAGTTCACACAAAAATAAACTTTGTAATTTACTGTCTTTAATGTCAGTCTTAACCTCATGACTTTCTTTCACAACATGATGGTGAGTAAATGAAGAAATTTTTCAAATGTACTTTTTTACTTCACTATCCCTTTAATCAATCATAAAACTAATAAAAGTGAATTATTTTTCTATATGAATGATATACTGTACTCACGGTTGTCGTGAAAAACCCATGTTCACAGGAGACTGAGATGTGGAAGGAATCTTAACCTCTGCATTGGGCTGTGGAGATTGTGTTCTGGTCCCATCCTAAACATAAATGTTAAAGTTTTATTCATTTATATTTTTCCCTAAAAAAATATGCATTAATTTCTTAAGTATTCACATTTTTCCTTGAGCATATTAGGCTGTGCTGCCTAATATTTTTGTGGATATTTTCAGGATATCTTTTTTTATGATTTTATGATTTTCACTTTTGATCAATTTAATGCATGCTTGCTGAATAAAAATACCAATTTCATCAAAAAAGAAAAAAAAAATCTTACCGATTCAAAAACTGAACTGTGTCCAAAATAAAATTACTAAAAAAGAATATTCCACCTTTCAAAACGCTGACCCATGGGTCAGTAAGATTTTCAAAAATGTTTGTAAGAAAGTCTCTTCTTGTCACCAAGGTTGCATTTATTTGATCAAAATGCAAATAGAAAACTGTAAAAGTAATATATTGTAACAATACATAACTTAAAATAACTGTGATCAGCAAATGCTGATTTGCTGTTCAAAAACCTTTATTATTATCAGTGTTGACAACAATGTTAACAATGGAAAAGGCCTTACTATCCCTCTTTGATCAATTTACTTCATCCATGCAAAATAAAAGTATTAAAGGAATAGTTCACCCAAAAATGAAAATTCTGTCATCATTTACTGACCCTCAAGTAGTCTCTAAACCTGTATGAATTTATTTGTTCTGCCGAACACAAAGGAAGATATTCTGAAGAAAGTTTGTAACCAGGCTGTTTTGGTCACCATTGACTTACATAGTAGGAAATAAAATATGTAAGTCAATGGTGACCCAAAACAGACTGGTTACAAACTTTTTGCAAAATATATTCAGGTTTGGAACTACTCGAGGATGAGTAAATGATGACAGAATTTTCATTTTTGGATGAACTATACCTTCAACGTCTTTCAAAAATTAACAATCTTACTAACTCCAAAATTCTAAACTATACTGTACAAATAAAAATACTTAAATGAATAGGCCAAACACACACACACACACCTGTATGATGTATGGAGGGTGCGAGCTGCTGCTGGCTGGCAGTCCCGGGCCCTGTGAAGACGTCAGCACATGATTGGAGGGAGACACAGGTGATCGCTTGTCCATTTCCAGCGGGCTGTGAGCGTGCAGTGATCCGGTCCGGTTGTTTGTGGCCGAGAACAGGAAGTGGTTTGAAGGCTGTTTTGGGGAGGTGGGCTGTGCGTGTGCCAGAGGGGAGCGTGATTGGCTGGAGTGTTTGTGAGGTGAAAGCTGTGGTTCGGGGGAGCGTGACAGAGGAGACAGAGGGGAGTGCTGTGGTCGACCAGGGCTGAGGGGCTCTGGGGTGAGGGTGGGAGAAGACGGAAACTCATCGCTGCTTTTAGTGCGGGGCATTTTGTTGACCTGGACATAGTTGATGGGGAAGATTCCACTGCGGCTGGTGCCGGCGATACGCCCCTCCAGCCAGTGATCATCAACACGCCTGCTGATAGAGATCACCTCGCCCTGAGACGAAAGAGACGAGGGTGTCAAATATCATGCTTCTCTGGAATACTTGTTTCTGATTGGTTAATCGCAGCATTCCGTGGTCGAATATTTGTGTATAATGATGTAAAATGTCCAGTAATTGTCTGTAATTGTTCCAGGCAACCATTATCCTACATTTTTGTACTAGTTAGGGCTTAGAGTTGATTCCAGAAAGAGTTGATTTACATGCCTGAGCAAGAAACGATAAAGATTCATTGCACTAATTACCAAACTCAAGCCTTAAAGCAGCTGTTTTCAACCTTTATGACTCTGGGGCCCCCTACTGTCTAAAACAATATTCGAAGGCCCCATGACTTTTTCAAGTGGTTCATGATTTACTGGACAAATTAAGAATAAGGATTTAAAGGGGTCATGGTTTTTTATGTACTGTTCTCTGAGGTCTACTTATAATTATATCAAGATTGTTACATCAAAAAACCTGAATGTACAGCATAAACCACCTTCAAAATATCTTATTTTGCATGTTAGCTTAATTAAGAATCAAAAATCAACTTCATAATGGATTTGTTGTAGTATTTGGTGCAGATGTGCAGTGTATATGGTACCTTTCTGAAGGACAGCTCCACAGGCAGGTCAGCATTGAAGTTGAACAGGGCTACAGCCTCTCCGTACTCCAGCACCTGGACGGTGGGAGACTTTATTGGTGTGGGCTTCTCTGTTGCAGGAATAATCTGAAGAGAAAACATAGGAATGAGTATAAATGAAAAGATGATGGTGCGAAGTGTTTCATTTGCACACGTGTGGACATACCTCCACATAACTGGTGGGAAAGATCCCTACTCTCCCATGATGCTCTCCTTCATACCAGTTGGCATCCACTTGCCGGTGTATATACACTACATCACCTTTTTGTATGGTCAGCTCCCTATGGATAAGAGGTTTAAAAATAATAATAATAATTTTATTGCAGTGGCATTAATACAGAAGTCAGTTTCCACCACTGAAAAAAAATAAAACAAGGTAAGTGTAACTTTTTGTCTCATAATTTGTCTCATAATTATGAGAAAAAAAATTATAGCAATTGCAATTTTTTCAGAATTGCATATCCACAAAGTAAGAATTACGAGATATACGTAAACTTTTTTGTGTGTGATATAAACTCATATTTGCGCTTATTTTTCTCACAATCGCTAGCTCACAATTCTCAATTCTGGCTTTTTTCTCAGAATTGCGTGATAAACTCGCAATTGGCAATTATAAACTCAGAATTTCAAGAAACAAACTTGCATTTGCAAGTTATAAAGTCAAAAGATAAAAACTCACTATTCTGACTTTTTTTCAATCGGGAGTTATATCTAAAGTCCGATTCTGGGGGGCTCTTACAACTATATGTTCACATCCAAATTCTGATGTTATACTGTAATTCACAATTACGATATAAACTCACAATTCTGAGAAAAAAGTCAGAATTGTAAGACAAGAAGTCACAATTACCCTTTTTTATTTTTTATTCATTGGAAGAAAAGGGCTTCTATTCATTTGCAAAGCTTTTTGTATCGTATCAGACTTTCCCAAATCCTTCATATACTGATCCCAATTCTGCAAATAATTAGGAATAATGAAATCTTTCAGTATTGTCTCTTTTGTTTCTACTTACTTTGGTGACTGTGCTTGGAAATTAAATTTGGCTCGCGTCGCTTTCATCTGTGTAAACAAACATACTTTCTTTTAAAAGTCTGTGTCAAATATTTACTTTCCATTCAAACCTCGCAGCCGAGAAAAATGATCAATACCATACCTTTCTTTCTTCTTTCTTAGGTGGGAAATCCATGTCTGATGACATTATGTGATCTGTAGAGGAAAGTGAAGACCAGAAATGAGATATTTTGTAAATCAAAAGCAGAATTGTGTTTATTCAACTTTAAGCACTTTAACACCCGAGGGTGAAGGATGTGGTGATCATGTGAAGGATCTCTTGTTATCTTGACTGCTGAAAACTAAACTAGGTCTTATGTGCCCACTGGCTGCTTTTTTGTAGCTGGATACTTCACTGTCTTAAGTTGTTGCATAACCCACATATTTGAGAGGTTTTAATGACAGGTTTACAGCCCGTCTTTGATCAGTTGATGCTCTGTGTCAGTTGATGACATTTGTAATAAAAAAGATTGATATTGCTATTAATGGTCATTTGTTATTTTAGGCAATTCATTTCATGAATATTTCAAACCATGTTAAGTTACAACAGTTCGGAGTTGATAAGATAATTTTTTTTAAAGAAATTAGTTTATTCAGCAAGGCTGCATTTTAATTGATCAAATATTTTATGATTTTATAATAAAATATTACGCAGCAAATCAACATATCAGAATGATTTCTGAAGGATCATGTGACTCTGAAGACTGGAGTAATGATGCTGAAAATTCAGCTTTACATCACAGGAATAAATAACATTTTAAAATGTATTCACATACTGTAGTTACTTCAACATTTCACGGTATTATACAATTTTTACTGTATATTTGATCAAATGAACACAGAAAATTATACCAAACACAAACCTTTGAATGATAGTGTGTTATTATTGAGTGATTTTGGATAATTAAATCAAATTAATACCTGCTATATCTGTTTTGTTGTTGTTCGTTTTTTTGGCTCAGTACTAGCTCCGCACACATTATTGTGTTTACAATGGCAGAGTCTCTCTCAATTCATCTCCAGGAAAAACAACTGGATCAATCTAATCTACAATCAAGACCTCCATCCTGCTGCTTGTTACACACATCCTGTCCTGCTGAACAGTGATTGACTTCATTTGTTTTTCTCATTTCACAGAAATGTGTTTACTTTGTATTAATTGGCGTGAATGAGAGGAGAGGAGAAGAGTGGCAAAAAACGCAAGGAAACAGGAAATACAGGAGAGGAGGGGAAAGGAAGATGACTATATCTTACCATCAGCATGCGTGAAGTTCGCTGTTGTGCCCTGCTTTACAGCAGAGCCGGGGATTATGGGATAGCTGGAAAAGAAAAACAAAATTATCGTGTGACGAAATCAAGCCCAAATACTGTAGATACAGAACACTGAAGTAAAAACAGCAAGGGTAAAGTGCGTATCTTATGCTATGCTTACATGATGATGATTATACAAAAAAATACTAAATGTTTTTCATTTGCATTTTTTAAGTTTTGTGTACAAACGACAACAATTTATGATCACACAGATTCACAGAAATAGTTAAAACACTGCATTATTCATTCCAGGCCAGTAGTTGGAGATATCGCATTGTGAAAAAAAACTACCTGGTCCATAAAAATGCATACTTCTGTGCAGTTTTTGTGCAACACGATTCGCTGCAGTTTCAAAAAGAAATGTCCACTGAGTGGCGCTAAAACACAGGTTCAATAAGTGAACCCTGACACATTTTTATTAGGTTGATATAGGTATCGCGGCGATTCAGAATTGAGATATACATGGATTGTTGCTAAAAGTTAATGCCCTATCATGTTGGAAATATGCCTTCAAAAGCATCAGTTTTCAAATATCCCAGCATATTAATATATTTTTTTAAGCCATGACATGATATTCTTCAAGTAATTGTGCAAAAATTATGCTTTATTAATTGAAAATGTAAATTAGTGCAAAAAGGAATAAAAGGTGTCTGAGTTTTACTGCCTCTAGTAGTCATTTCTTCATTTAATTTTTTTTCTTTTGGAAACTGCAGTGATATGTACTTGTCGGTACGTATTTCGTGTCTAGCTAAAAAGTGCACCCAGGTACATACAATAAGATTTAGTAAATGAATGTATAAATTCTTAGGTTTTTCTTCCAAAAAAAAACTCCAATAAGCTTGCATGTGTCTCCTATAGAGCTTCAGATGAGATCTAAACAATGTCAGAGCACAAATTTACCAAGACACCAAAATATGCAATTATATTTAACATTAGCTCAAACATTTGTAATTATCTTCCATGATCACTAATTTTACAGCTCTACATTTAACTAATACACAGATAAATAATTACAATGCTAATACACACACACGAGCAACAGAGATCTCAGTCTCCTGAGCTTTGAAAAAATAACTCTGGGTTGTATGTGAGAATCACGAAGAATTCCATAAAAACACACCAGACGGTCTGTCTCAGCCATGAGGATCCAAATGAGAATATTTACGAATATGTAACAGACCTGAGAGATTTAACTAATGCTGGAGGATTCTGCTGCACTAAACATCTTTAAAACATAGCACTGCACAAGATAATACTGTATACATAAAATATTAAGTTATTCTTTGTTTTAAGCCTAAACATCATAATTCTGCTTGAGTAAAAGCACCTTATTTTAACATTATTTATACATATTGTGAAAACTGCACTGTGCGTATTATCAAATATCATGCTGATAGCATGGCAGTACACCAATTCTTGAACCCAACAACCAGTTACTGTGTTAACAGGTTTTCAGCCCCAGGGTTATTAATCGTTCCAGAAAGAGGGAAGCTATAAAACTGTCCTCACTCTGTATCCTTTTTGTAGCAGCAGGGGCATTTATGGCATTTGGAGGGTGGGGAGATAGTCAGCGGGGGGCTGAAGGGGGCAGAAAGCATCAACATGCCACAGAAAAACAGAGTGAGAACTCAAGAATGTGTCAGATGCAGTGAGATACGGGCCCCTGGTGAGCAAATACTGAAGCTAAAGGTGTCAGAATGGGCATGAACATCTGAAGTACGGGCCTGGAAGGACCAAACTTTGCCTTTTATAGAAAGAGGGATAACTGCTTGAGGAGCGGACACACACATCCAAAGTGTGTTGAATACAGTCTGAGAACTGAGCCAATACTGTACCTCTTTATTAACAACATGAACGAGGTCAAGCATGTGAGTAAAGACCAAGACATTCTCAATTTGACCACACAGACATACACACATTTAGACATAAACACACACACTCTGACAAATACACAAACACATGTACAGGCACACAAAGAGCTCAGCATGGGGTCGGGTATGTGGGCCGCCGGCCAAAGAGTCAACAATTAACCAATCAGATGAGGAGACAGGCCGGGCATGTCATATGACCTTAATAAGACGGTGAAAACAACAGAGAACCTACTGCATGCGTCACATTTCATCATTGTTAATTACACTGATTCATTATTAAACGTTTCTGCAAAACACTCCAAAGAAACTGCTTCACTCCACCTGCTTCATAAGAACTTAATATAATAATAGATAAATAAAGAACAAGCAAATAAAGAGAGATTATGATACAGTATAATTATATTACATATTATAACATTAACTTCTATCCAAATAACATAAAAGCCATTGATAACTACATAACATATATATAATTAATTAAATTAATTAGCTTTAGACTAAGACCCTAAGGTGCATTTTTTAAAAATATATGTAAATATATATTTATCAAGTTTGGTCATATTTGTCTTACTTCGAAGAACATATTTGTCTAACTTCGAAGAGCTGTTTTCAAAGTATAATTAAGTAAACTAGGCTTACCTGTTTTCTTGTCTGTTGTCTTCTGTTCTTGTGGTTGCTGTGTTGGTTTTAGCTCCCTGTAAATAGAAATCACAATTTCATTCAGCTCTAACACACAAGACTCTCTCAAAGACACAGTTAAACAGGGGCATTTGGGAGCAGCTCGAAGGCAATCTCAAGAGGCGGTGACCATTCCTGTGCTGAAAGCTGCACGGCTCCCCTGGGTCCTACACTCCATTCACTTTGCTTGCATTGTAAATGTGTATCAGATGGAACCGGTGATGTAATCAGCTAAGATTTCCACAGTTTATAATTCACAAGCACAGCGAGAGCCATAAAGCCTAAAACAATTAAAGCTGCAGTATTCATTGAGCCAAAAGCTAATTTTAGATTAAAGGAACAGTTTGATTTTAAGTGAATAGCAATTTAAATATGTGAATAAGAATCATAAATATGAGTCTGTTTCTCACAAAAAATGTGTTTCATTTCTATTGTATTGAATAGAGCAGCAAGAACTTGTTTTCATTGCTTGTTTCAAAGTCTCATATGTTCGCCATGGCTGAATTTATTTGATTAAAGTAAAGTAAAAACAGAAATATGTATTATTACAAATATTAAAATTATTATCACAGAAATAGAAAATAGATTATTTAAATAATGTAAATAATTATTTTCTGTTAAATATAGTTTTAGAATTTATAGAATTTAGAATTTATTCCAGTGATGGCAAAACTAAGATTTTAATACTGAGCTGAGAAAGAAATTAATACTTTAATTAAGAAAAGATGCATTAAATCAGTCAAAAGTGACAGAAAAGGCATAATATTTTAAAAGATTTCTATTTTAAATAAATGCTGTTGTTTGAACTTGTAATGAATGAATGAATGAATTTACATTGATTAAAGGAAATATAAATCAGCATATTATAATGATTTCTGAAGGATCATGTGACACTGAAGACTGGAGTAATGATGCTGAAAATTCAGCTTCGTATCACAGGAATAAATTGCATATAACATACATAAATACATATATATATATATATATATATATATATATATATTGTAATAATTTTTGATCAAATTATATTTGGTATTGGTCTTTGCCTTGGTATTTGGAAAGGAATTAAGGGCAATTGATCATTCTTGGGTGAACTGTCTCTTTAAGAAGTACAAAAAGAGAGACAAGGCAAGAAAAGGATCAAATAAACAGAGCTGGGATATAAAAAGCAGACACTGCGCAGGTTGGCGTGACTCAAGCAAAAGCTCAGCAGTGGGCGGCTGCAGACTTTGGCTGTTCGGCATGACAGGAAGTGACAGAGAGGATCAGCATGCACAGCTGTCAGATCAGAGCCAACATCCAGCAACCTGAAGCACACTGACAGGAAGATAACATAACAGCAAGAAAAACTTTTTTTGGCACAAGTGAGAGATTAAGATTAATACCTTGTCTGAAGGGAGTGGGAATTTGAAAGAAATCAGCGATATCATAATGGATGACTAAAGTCTAGCTAGAAGATTTAAAAAGCCATTTAGAGCGACTAATACAGTACGTCTTATCTAATGGCCATGTCTCTGTTTTTCTTTGACCCTCACTCTCTAAAACTTTGAAGAAGGTGTTTGTTTAGTATTTGCTGGGCAAAAATTGGAAATGAATTATTCTGAGTGTGTGTTTGAAATAAACAGGCCACAAATCACAAAATAAATTAACTGGAATTCCAATATTGGAATGACAGGAAGACTTGCAAAACAGTTTAGTTATTTAAAATATTAATTTTAGAAAATATATAAAATATTTTGAAATTATGATGATATTAAATGTTATTAAATTGACGTTATTTTAAATGTAATTAATATTTCACAATATTACTGTTTTTACAGCATTTTGAATCAAATAAATGCAGCTTTGGTGAGCATAAGACATTCAAAATATTTACTTTTACCACAAATCACTAGATACTAATTACTATAAACTAGATAGGGATGTGCGGTAGGAGATCACAGACAATTAAAGTCTGGTTTGAGGGAGGAGTGTGATAGAAGAGTGTGATGTGGAGATGGGAGGGTCAGTACCTCACCCCTGCCTCGCCGCTGCTGCTGCTTCTGAGACAGTTTCCTCTCCAGACCACGAATGTCTGAGTCCAGCTCCGCCTCAAAACGGTTCAGCTCTGACACCAGCGTTGCCTGAACAACAGCATGACAGCCAGGTGATGACACATTGACAAGTTATGTGTTGGTGTGGTTTCACGTGTCTAAGTGTAATCTGGAACGTCATGTGATTTCATAGACTTCTAATCATGAAACGATGTGATTGTACACTGTAACAAATGCACTTTTAATAGTAGGCTATTGCAGTTATTTAAAAAAAGAGAAATCCAGAATTCTGAATAAAGTATAAAGAAACATAAAGATTGTCAGAAAGTGAGATGTGCAGATAGATGGTGTCAGACACTCACCTCTATGGATGGAGACTGGGATTGAGGTTTCACTGGGCTGTAATATGAAGGCCGCTCTGACTCAGACCTTAGAGACTGAAAAACAACAATACACTATATCATTAGACCAAATTAAACCATATTGTATTTGAGCTAGCTGTCAAGGGAAACTCTTTTTTTTTTTTCCTTTTTTTTTTTGACTTGATGTATTAAAATAAACCAAAACTGAAATAAATTAAAAACATATAAAAAAAACTAACAACAATATTACTAATAGTAATATTACAATAGTATTACTTGGCATAAGTTTTTTTTTTTTTCACGATTTATTTAGATTATATTTATTACTAAATATGCTACACTTTTATTATTTACTATTATACAATATTTTATATGTAGATTGAGTTCTCCTCTCGAACATTTTTCAGATTGCACTGCCTCATAGTGCAGTCAAGTGATTAACCGCATATACAATTAAAGTTTTGGTTTACATAATATGTGTGTGTGCACCGTGTATATTTATTATGTATATAGAAATACACAATTCCTATAATGCAGGGGTCACCATGTTCAATCCTGGAGTGCCGGTGTCCAGGAGAGTTTAGCTCCAATCCTAATCAAAAACACCTGAAGCAGCTGATATAGGTCTTACTAGGTATACTTGAAATGTCCAGGCAGGTGTGTTGAGGCAAGAATCCACATCAGCCTCAGTTATGGAGATGCACATCCCAAATCCACTGATAATTATACCAAAAATCAGTTTTACTGATTTACTGGTTTACATGCAAATTAATAATCTGACAACACATGTACACTGTGTTTATAAAGCTGTTTTAAAAATCAGGTTAATTCCTGAAAACATACAGTAAGCATCCATGTATTCTCCATAGAGAATCATATTTATTATGTGGGTTGTGTTAAATAAAGCATACTGTAACATTTAAAGTGCCCCTATAATGCCCTTTTCAATATTGCCTTTCATGTGTAATGTAGCTGTATGTGAATGTAAACAAGCTGTAAAACTGAAAGTGCACAATAAACAAAGTTATTGCTTTCCAAAGCCTGCAAAATCAGGGTAATGGGCAGAAATCTAGCTGTGACGACTGGTTTATGAATAAGATGATTATGACCATAGGCAAATAAAAAAAAACGGTTTAACACGTTTACATGCCCACACTCGTCATCAGCTTATTAAGCATAATCAGTTTATGAATGTGCATGTAAACGCACTTAGTGATACTAAAAGAACACTTTATTTTTAAGACCTATCAAGTACAAGATACAGGTATGAACTGAACACCAATTCATAACCAACTTAGGAGCCTATGTAACTATAAATCTGATGTGTTTGGCCTTTAATTGTTAGGTAAAGAGCAGCCTACAGCAATTTGCTATTTTATAAGCGTTCCAAACAGGTAGGATCATGTGAAAAGCTTCTCACCCTCACATATCTTGTTGGCTAATAACCTTATTGGAGCCAAGTCAGACATCCAGACATCCAGATCCACATGGACTGTTTTACCACGTTTCTGGACCTGGATCATTTCAGCTGTATTGCTGTCTATGGAGGGTCAGATAGCTCTCTGATTTCATCAAAAATATCTTAATTTGTGTTCCGAAGATGTACAAAGGTCTTATGGGTGTGGAACAACATGAGGGTGAGTAATTAAGGACAGAAATTTCATTATGGGGTGAACTGACACTTTAAGGAAAAACAGAAAGAAAGTAGAAACAGCCATTGACAACTCTGCAAACTACAGTGCTGTTAAATCACAAGCGGTTAATAGGTTTAATACGTATCACAAGACAGCCCTCCTGCGCACAGCTCCACAACTGGAGACGAAACAATAGATTCTTTTATTCTCGTATTCACACTGAGCCAAACATAAAGTCAGTCATAAACAATCAGGGGTCCTGACAAGCATCTTAATCTGAGAATTTTCTAAGAACTAATAACTAATAATTCAAATTCTCTCATGACCCTCGAATAACACTATATTATACATCTTATTATACATCTATTTGATTCAAAATTACTTATCATATAAGTAAATATTAACCTTTGCAGAAAGCATAAACATCCAGCATAACAGCACATGGACATACAGATGTCCTTTAATATAACCATGTCTCTGTATAATGAGATTATTCGAGCTGTATTTATGAACATTGCTTCTAGACACAAAGAAACTTCCAAAAGGTCAAGTCCAAACTAACGTGTACAAGTAGAAACCAGAAAGCAAAGTGCTCACTCCTCCTCTTCATAAGTCAAATGAATCTCATTCAAGTCTCACAATAATCGATTTTTAGAAAAAAAGTTTTCTTAGAAACAAGCCCATTAGCCCAAAAAGGATAGTTTCTCACCAAAGCTATGACTGAAGTCATATGGACTGGTACTGGGGGACTGGGCCTATGTATTTTATGTTTTTAAGGGAAAAAGTTGCCAAAAGAATCACAAATGGCATGTTTTTGAATTTCTAAAACACCTTCTTTTTTGCCAGTTGTCCAAAGCATTATTGTGTCTGTTAAAAGCCTTTTTGTCACTGTGTTGGCATTCCATCAGTCCACTATCCCTTTAAAGCTTTGAGACTAAAACACCTCGTTCTTAAGAGGATATCTGATCTTAATCGGGTGTAGGTCTCACCTAACCACCTACACAGCATCATTATACAAAAAGAAAAAAAACTCACATTCCCACAACTTTTCATGGCCAGTTATTCAGTGCTGTCTGAACATTCATTTCAAATGTATATATTTGAAAAAAAAAAAAAAACATAGTGTCTTGTAGTTTTAGAGCTCTAAACTTTAAACAGACGAATGGAAGAACATTTAATTCGAGAAGAGTGTCAAGTCGAGCCAGTTTCGCAGAATGTTTTGAGTTACGATGACTATAACTGCTATGCGCTTTTCTCATCACAATTCTTATTAATTAACAAACAAATGTGCAAAAAACAAATATGTCCTTAGAATATGCAATATGTACCTTAAAGGTGCTAAAGAAACAGAGATGTCCCTTTAAAGGCACTGCTCCAATGACAAGTTGCTTTACCCCTGAAGGTACTGTATAACATTTAGTTTGAATATTTTGAGTGAAGTAATGTAATTGTGACTGAAGTCTGAAGATATTAAAAATGTATTTCAGTTATTTTGTTTAGTCGCACACCAATGTACCAATGTATTATCTTCACATAAAAAGTGTTATATTGTGCACATCTGAATTGGGTTCAATGTATACATTTATGTTTATGCATTGTATGGAATATACTGAAATATCAGTATTAACACTGTGTTTTATAGTTATTTTTGCCCAATGACATTATTAAAGCATTATATTGGATATATTTAGATAATAACATTATTATTTTATTGAATTTAAGTATGAAATATCTACAAGCTCTCACTGATACTCCTTTATATGCTTTAAAGGGAAGCTCCTTCCTCAGATTTTGACCAGCAAGATGAGCTACTACTTTTCGCTTCACTTAAAAAAAGGCGGAAGTTTGATTTCCGAAATCCAAATTAAAGCACCTTGCATGAGCCCTGACCTACTGTAAGCAGAAGCATTAGTAAAAGTGACTAACTAACCCAATTACAAAATGCCAACAGACAGTAACAAAAAGGCTGTTAACAGACACAGTAATGCTTTAGACAATTGGTCATCTAAAAAAAAAGGTGTGTTAGAACTGAAACAACATGCCAGCTGGATGCCTTTAAACTTTATATTACACAAACCGCACCAGTCTTTTTGCATGTTTAAATGACAATATTTCTAGTTAAACTGCTCTTCAAATAGTTAATGAAAGTTGTCTCTTACCCGACTATGATCCTCTTCTGCTCCCTTTCCAGGCTCAAAGTCAAAAATACTCTTGGGTTCTGGGTGCTTCCCTGTGTCGCCCAGATCAGCCCTGTAACACACACAGGCCACTTTACTACGCAATCATTGTTGGTTCTTGCAGAAACAGATCCTAACCTGCCCAGTGTCTGTGTAACTCTCCCTATCTCTGTCTGTCTCTCTCTATCTCTCTCTCTCAGTCTCTCTCTCACCAGTCAGGCAGGGCTCCGTGAGAGGTGAGGGTGAAGGGGTCTGAGCGCCCGTCCTGCTGGCCACAATCTGGAGGAGGAGATGATGACAGCTTCCCTGTTGCCATTGAAAAAAGACATATTAATGAGAGCTTATAGATACTTCACACTATTATTCAAATTGAGAATGATAATAATAATAACTGTAAAAACACATACAGTAACTGCAACACAATTCAGGCTTCTGTATGACTGAGAATTACAGGATATAGAGCCCAGAAATAAGTTTAATGATCTCATATTAAGTATTCAGCTACTTACTTTCTCTCCAGTCAAGCTCAGGCTCTGCAAAAAAAAAACATACAATGTTTTTAATTAGATTAGAAGAAATTACCCTAATATAGCTAGAGTATATTAGCTTTACTAACTAGGGATGCATGATATATTGCTACCATATCAATTATACCATATAAATTAATTTACCAGTATATCCATATTAAATATTTAACTGAAAATGCTAATTTGCTCTATTTCTACATTTAAATTATATTTCAATTTAAATTAAACACTAATGATTTAATAACAACTTTTTACAAATGTTTAAAATGCTTGGATCTTTTATTTTTCATTTATTTACACAAAATAGTGTATAACAAAAATGTTTATACCTTATTTTAAGGTGTCTTTGTTACAGTGTAATTATATAATTAAGTATTCAATAGCATTAATTAGCATTTACAATTAACACTTACTAACTATACAGGTAGGTTTGTTAGTTGCTTGTAATTCTGCTAAAACTGTAATTACTATAATAAGTACATGTACTGAATAACAATGAAATGTTATAAAATACTTCCATTTTGAATAAATACAATAATTTTATTTATTTATTTTCACTGTTCATCAAACAATCCTTAAAAAGAATATATCATAGTTTCCACAAAAATGTGACACTGAAGACTGGAGTAATGATGTTGAAAATTCAGCTTTGCATAACAGGAATAAATTACATTTTAAAATGTAGTTCAAATAGAAAACATTAATTGAATGCAGCCTTGGTGAATTTTGACCTTGCTCAAAATATTTTACAAATCTTATCAACCCCAAACATTTGAAGAGTAGATTATAAAATATAGAATTTCAACATCATCTATGTATCAGTTTTTGGCCAAAAAATAAATAAATAAAATAAAAAAAACTATAATAATATATAAAAACAAGCATGAAAACGGATCTTTATAGATATTATCTAAAATCATTCCAATATCTAGGAGCTGGTGTGGTTTAATCATCAAATACATGAGCTGAAGCAATATGTTGCTGGTTAACACAGAGCAATCATGAACTATATCACCATTATAATTTCAACAAATCACAGGTTGCTCATGGGAGAATGACTTTGTAATAATTGTACTGTAAGTCTCTTCGGATAAAAGTGTCATTTAAATGAACCACTTACTATACTATTTAAAGACCAGATGCCATGTAAGATTATCACATGACAGCCAGCTATTAACTTCTTTCTTTCTATAAGCTCAGTAAGTCTGAGTTAAACCACGTGTCTCTAAAAAAACACAGGCAAGTTGTGTAACGCAGCTTTATGTTGAGTTTCTAACTGAGTTAGTACTGGCTGCAGATAAAGTCTTAATTGTTGGTGATTTTAATATCCATGTTGATAACAAAAA
>JAUMHE010000055.1:13626373-13640104 GCA_032359235.1 Enteromius mattozi
TTCTCCTATTTGATCATGTTCAGTGCTTTGCTACAATCTGTATTGTTAAAAGCACTATATAAATAAAAGTGATTGATGATTGATTGATAATTACTCAACTACATCACTTGCTGTTCCAGTTATTAAACTGCAAACTTCTGTACATTAATCAAGTGCAGGACTCTAGCCAAATATCCTAGAGGGATTTTCTGAAGTTTTGTAACAGCAGTTAAAGCACTGAAAACCTTACAACAGGAGTTTGTGTAACAGCAAACCAGCTAAAACCAGTTTCATTGTTTAAAATAAAAGTTTGTGCTTTTTACATTTCAATGAGTTTGAAATTTTTATCTTCTAACTTAGAAGCTTCACTGATGAAGGAAAGGCACAGTGCAGTATCCTGAATCCCATCATGCTCAGCAAAGCCTATCTGGTTCCACATTCAAAGGGTCAATTGTGCACTTTCTCATTGAGCTCCACATGTGCTGAAAGGTTAAACAATGTTCAAGAAATGAGGTATAAAATTTCTAAGCCAGAGTTCAGCTTTATTCTTTCTGGATCAATGCAGAATGTGACAGAAAATAATGGAGAGGAATTTCCTCATTGTTTCAGAGAGAGAGAGAGAGAGAGAGATAGGAGGAGAGTACGTACCCTCTGGTTTCTTGTGGATTTGTCTAAACATGCTTCTATACCAGTCCTTGGGCTTGTTTACGCTCTGCAGAAAGGGAAGAGAAAAATGCACTGTTCAAAATAAAAACATGCTGGAATAAATTTATTACAATAACTTCTTGTTTACAAGTAAAATATCTTAAAAAGCTTAAATACTTTAATACAACTCTAAATCTTTTTTAATATTATTCTTGAGCATATCTTAAAGTTTTATTTCCCCACTGGAAAAAATATGTTTTTATAGTATTTATTACATTTTATTTCTGGTTTTCAGTTGTACAACCCGAATTGCAGAAATGTTTTTTTTAATTTTAATGAAAACTAAAAGAATTTCAAATCACATGAGCCAATATTTTACTTACAACAGAACATAGATAACATAAATGTTTAAACTAAGAAATTTTATAAGTGTATGCACAAAACTGGCTCATTTTAAATTTCAGCAGCATCAGCTGCTGAAGAGTTATTTTTTAAAGATCCAACCAAATGTTCTCTATATGTGAAAGGTCTGGACTGCAGGTAGGCCAATTCAGCACCCGGACTCTTCTACTACGAAGCCGTGCTGTTGTAATAGCTGCAGTTTTTTACAAGGCTGAAATAGAAGTCATCTGGAGGGGAGCATATGTTGCTCTAAAACCTTTATATACCTTTCATCATGTTCACATATGGTTTCCTTTTTGCATGATAGAGCTTTAGTTGGCATCTGCAGATGGCACACCGCATTGTGTTTACCGACAGTGGTTTCTGAAAGTATCCCTGGGCCCATGTAGTAATGTCAATGACAGAATGGTGCAGATGAGTGATGCAGTGTCGTCTGAGAGCCGGAGAACCAGGGGTATTTAACAAATGTCTTCAGCCTTGTCCACAGAGATTTCTCCAGTTTCTTTAATGATAATGTTATGCACTGTAGATTATCAGATGCAAAGCCTTTACAATTTGACACTGAGGAACGTTGTTTTAAAAGTATTCCACAATCTTTGTACTCACTCTTTCACAGATTGGAGAGCCTCTGGCCATCTATACTTCTGAGAGACTCTGCCTCTCTAAGAAATCCATTTTACAGGTAACAATGTTACAGACCTAATGTCAATTAACTTAATTAGTTGCTAGATATTGAGCTGAATATTTTCAAAAATGTCTTGCTTTTTTAGCCCTTCTTTGCCCCTGTGCCAACTTTTCAGACCTGAAATGAGCTTATTTAGTGGATAAAAGTGTACAGTTTCTCAGCTTGAACATTTGTTATGTTCTCTACGTTCTATTGTGAATAAAATATTGGCTCATGTGATTTTAAAGTCTTTTAGTTTTCATTTTATTAAAATGTAAAAATCTTTTTTTTTTTTCATATTTATTTAATTTATTTATTTATTTAATAGTTGTAGTTTTTAGTAGGGATGCACGATAATCATCTGCTGTTCTGTAATCAGCGGTAAATGCCATCGCGTGCATGATTTCATTGAGCAGCATTTACAGAGCCATTGTTTACTGACATGCTGCATAAATGCACACTTATAAAAAATGCAATTATGCGCAGCTTGTCACTAAACAATGGTTCTGTGTAGTAAATTCTGTTTTAGTGTTTTTGTCGAATATAATAATCCTGCTGATTACCAACACATTGTGAATTCATGGCTAATTTACTGATAACAGAAACAATAGCCATTGATTATATTGTAATTTCCAACTCACTAAAGGTGTGACACACAAATGCATTCTGGAACTGCAACGGTTAAGTAAGACTCACAGATCGGGATGCAATTGGCATGCCCGTCTCATCTACAGGACCTATTCCAGAGAACTTGATTAAGCGCTCTTCTCGGGTACCGGACGTTCTGGGCAACGTGGCAGAACCTCCAATCTGTATCCCACCATTGGATAATCCAACTGAAAGACAGAAAGATGACAATTTAGCACATATTAAATTGCACAAAATATTAATATAATATATGAAAATATAATATTTGCAATTTTTAATTTCAAATGCTCCAAATTATTCCAATTCAAGCACAGAAACCTAGAGTTACATATACTTATAACCACAGGAATTTTTATGATAATTTAGTCAATTAGCAATATCAAAACTTATCAAAAGTTTTGTTACCATTTGTCTGAGTCGGCCCATAGTAGGATCCGAAACTCTGTGTTGTGAATCCACCTCCATTGACCTCTGCGACCTGTTGGAAACATTATTGCACATTCAGAAATACAGTATATGGCAATCATATTGTAATAGTGAATAGGTATAAAGTAAATAGGAAACATCTGTTATACTGTATATAATACCAGTTATACTGAAAAAAAAAAACTGTCCCAAAAACTTGCCAATTGGATTGTTCAGGATTAGCATACTAGGCTATATTCTAAATCCTGTTTTAAAATATCACCACAAGGGGGTGTAATATAACAATATAAGATAAGCACCTGCATATATTCAGTCCAAGTCCACAAGTAATAGTGTCAAAGCAGTGTTATTCATTCATACTTGTTAATATAAATGAATAACAAATAAAAATAACATTTCATCTTACTTTCAGCTTATTTTATTTCACTTGGTTGCTAAAGCTAAATTTCTATTTTCATTTACATGCAAGTTCTTAAGCTTAAGTTATTCATCTAAAATGTCAATTTTATTTTAACTTCATTTCAATAACAACACTGTCAGCGCTACTCAGTTTAACCATAATGTGGAAAAGTTTAGTGTTGAGTTGAACTGAACTGAACTGATTAGATTTTAAACCATTATTTATATTTTAATTAATATTTACGTTTAAATTTAGTGACCTGGAGAGCTGCCAATTTAGAAGGTTTTCTTAAACATTGTTTTATCAGTTTACTCTATATCTAGGTTTAGATGAAATTCTGAATCCTAGATTCCCAGCGTATATGAATAATAAAGTTCACAACGCACATGTGGAATTACGTCTGCAGCAGTAATGCGTTTTGGCTGTGCCCTTGCCTTGTGCTGTGAAGACACAGGGGCTGAACTGATGTGGAACAGACTTAAAGGAGGTGTAGGAAGACCAGGAGAGATTACGACTACTTCCTCGGTCACATCCGGAGTCATGAAGTGCTGTCTGGATCCACTTCCGGGAAGAGCCTCATCCGAGAAAGTGATCCGTGACCCTTTGAGATGGTCATGCACCTCCACTCTTCTCTGAGAGAAAAACACAGGTTTTATTTCATTATCCACAATCACTATTTCCATCCATTTTCCAAACTGCTTTGGTCACGGGAGGCTGGAAAATATCCCCACTGTTTTGGGACACAGCCAGGTGGGAGACACCCTGAACAACACCTACAGGCAATTTATAGTCTCCAATTCATCTAAGCTGCATGCCTTTGGATTATGGAGGAAAGCCACACAGACCAATGTGCACTTCTAGTAGAATATTTAAATAAAAAATTGTACTTGCAAATATAATAATAGTAATGAAACAAATTTACATACAAGTATAATTATTAATTAAAGTAGACAAAGATAATTAAAGTATTATTACATTATGTTTTATATTTTGCCAATGACCATTTTTTAAAGGAGTTTTGGGAAGCAACTACAGCAACCATAAAGTATAAAAACTAACTGTCCATACTTGTCTATTAAAGATTGTAGATGTTCCAGCTCCTTACAGAGAAAAACTCTTTGTGGCTTAGTTTGAGGGGCCACGAGAAGAAACTACCACCTCATTACAGGGCCCTGTTTTACTGAGCTCCCTCACTCAAACTTCCTAAGGTGTGAATCTCGGCCAGCAAGGTCATGAAGAGTTCACCACGGATAACAGGTTAAGTTTTTAAGCATTTTAAGTTTTGCATTGTGAAATGTCTTCCTGACCTCCTTTCCTCTTCCTCTTGACTCAAACCCCACTATCCCTCACTCTCTGCTCTCTCTGTGACCTGAATAATGCTCCCTCTCTCCATGTGAACTCCAGGGGTCATGGGAAGATCCCTGTGTTCTCACAGATGGTGAAACTGTATCTTGTTAAATCATGGAGATGCTTTGTGAGCTGGGGGAACAGGGACTGGGCCTTTTTTCATGGAAATCCAAGTCTAGTCCATAAATAGCTCTCTCTTTCTCTCCTCCTGTCATTGTGTAAGGGGCTGTTTGTGCCGTTTCTTTCTTTCTGTGGTTCCAGGGCGTCTTTCGAGGTGATGCTAAACGGCCCAGGAGCTGCCAAGGATCATAAGTAAGTGCATGTGCAAAGTACCTCATATTAACATGGGTTTAGCGGATTGAGAAACGCAGAGAGCAAGCTTTAAACTTCAACAGATGCTCTTACCTGAGACTGCATGTCATCTGCAGGGATCCTGGTCAGTATTTAATCAGATCTCAGACTCACTGCCTGAAGAAAAAAAAACAAAAAAAACAACAGCATTTAAAATCCTGTTATTTTTTTTAAGTCTGTGACTGACAACAGTATTCAGTTACTGGGGTAACTCTTCAACTAGTCTGATAAAACACTGCTCACTACTACTATCACTCTTGCCAACAATGGAAAGCACTAAATCCTGCTCAAAACGTCTCTAGATGATGTCATGTGATAATTAGCATACCGATGATGTCACTGAGTTATAATTTGCATTCTTTCTAGTGTCAGCTCTTTCAACAGTACATCTGTTTGCTTCTCTTCTACTCTTTTATATTCAGATACTGTATTACAGATTAATTCCTAATAAAGCTCTTCTCAAGAACATGTTTAATATATTTTATATATATTTAAATATCTGATTTTTTTTTTTTTTTGACAACTGAGCAAATATGAAGTAGTGACCAAAACATGTCAAATTGCAAAATTTAGAGACAATATCATTAAGCAACATCTAATTGATAAAAAAAGAAATATATATATATATATATATATATATTTATATATATTAGGTCCATTTGCTATTTGTTTGGGATCAGTAATGTTTTTTATGTTGTGTTTTTTTATGTTCTCTAATGCTAATTTATTTGATAGTAAGTCTTTACAATCACTTTTTATCCATGATGCATAAAAGTATTAATTTCTCAAAAAAGACATAATTTACCATGCCTAAACTTAGTGTATTTAACACAAAATTTCTATTTTGAATAATCTATTTTGAATTATTAAAGAATCCTGAAATAATGATCACAGGTCCCAAAAATATTTAACAGCACAACTGTTTCCAACACTGATTATAAATCAGCATATTAGAATGACTTCTGAAGGATCATGTGACACTGATAACTATTAAACTATTAAAACAGAAACCTGTTATTTTAAATTGCAATAATATTTTTCAGTATTTTTTTTAATCAAATATATATATATATATATATATATGAAACTTTTGGATGCTAATTATACTATAGATATAGTTTATTTGTGAATTTGTGTGTATTTATTTATTTTAAAGTAAATACACAGGTGAATTAACTTAATTTGTACAATTTTTAAAATAAAAGTAAATTTATTCCCCAATTTTGTTTGGTCTTTCTCAATAGACTTATACTAGCATCGACTGGTGTTGATGCATTGTATAAAAAAATTGTGAAAAGGAAAAATGTGGAAAAGATATTTCTCTCTCTCATCATACCCATGGATGATATAGATAGTCTTGGATTCAATCCCATCAATTCTTTGCATGTTTTGCTCTCTTGGACAAAAGCAAGATATGGTTACAGTGGCTGTTCCAACGTACCACAATTTAACCTCAGTCTGTGGTCTAGGCTTGCATTTTTGATTGCTTCAACATTTTTTTTATAAAAATTAAATGTGCAAGACCAGAAAATGCAACTACAACTACAAAAATCACAAGATTTTGAAACGTGGCCTGCTTTGTTGCCATGGCACTGAAAAACTAAACAATGACCACTGGTCAAACTTTCCAACAAGTCATAAGTGTGTGAAACCAATCATACAGTATCTGCTGTAAACATCCTTAGACATAACTGAACCAAAAAATGTTCAAACAAGGAAAACTGTTTCAAACATAAGAACATTTTCCAACAGCTCTACAAAGAAATGATGTTTAAAAACCACAAAAAAACTCAGTCATCACGGCAACTGGGGACCGGTCCAACATGAACTGTTTCATATGACTTTAGCTTTCCATTTGACATCAATGTTTCCTGCTCTGAGAGCGTAACCACAAAGAAAGCACTCCTAGAGTGTTTTCCATGTGAGATGATTAACTGTGAACCGAAGACCATAATGATTGCCGTCAGTTTCCTGAATGCTGTATCCATTGCTATGAACACTGGGCTTTTCACATGGGGGATTATATGTTGGGTTATTCTCTTCTCTCATTCTCTTGGCCCAGATGACTCACCAGTCTTGAATGAGCTCCATTGCATAACAGAAAACAACAATTGAGTGTGTGTTTATATATGTGTGCTTCACAATGATCTCTTAGTATGTGAGGGTCCCGGTGTGGGGGTGTGATTATTTGCATGAGTGCCACTGCTTATTAACACATATGGATTTGTACAGTATCAATTAATGAGAGTGTACTCTGGACAGAAGTGAAATATGACTAAATATAATAATTCTCTCAAAAACTACATTTCCGTCAGTTATTCACCCTCATGTCATTTCAAACCAACAGAGCAAAATGGAAAATATGCGACCAGAAAAACAATTATATTAAATTGCACTGCTTTTGCATTTGCTTACAAATGTTTAGCATTCCTCTAAGAAACTTTGTGTTTGCTCCCAAATCTTTTGAGATCCCACACATAACCCTGCATTGACTTGCATTTTTTAGCAAACAGTTTGCATTCAGCCATGAAAAAGTGCAATTTGCAAGTGGTCACAAAGTTAGGGAACGCAAGAGTTTTAAGGGAAACATAAAATTTTTGCAAAGTGAACACAATGTTACAGTGCACAAAGTTTCTTGGGGAAATGCAAAAGTTTTACGAAAAAACACAAAGACTCTCCAGGAAACGTAAATGTTTTGCAAGTGAACGCAAAGTTTCTGAGGAACACAAAAGTTATGCAAGTGAATGCAAAGTTTTCTCTGTAAAGTTTTCGTGAGGGAACAAAGTTTTTTGGGGGGAACACAAAACTTTTTAAAGCAAACATAAACTTTTTTAAGGGGAACGCAAACATTTCGAAAGGGACAAAGTTTCTCTGGGAAATGCTCTGGCAAATGTTTTTGGCGGAGTGCAAAGGTTTTCCATGTAAACGTAAAGTTTCTATGCCAAAGGCAAACGTTTTGCAAATGAACAAAGTTTCTTGTGGGAACACCAAAATTTTGTAAATTACATGCTGTTGATAAACAAGTTTCTTTAATGGTTCTTCAGCTATTCTTTGGGGTGGTTAAGATGCTATATAGCACCAACTGTAAAGATATAGGTGCCATGAAGTGGTTTCCCAATGATTACGAGCCAAAGAACCACTTTTAGTACTATGTAACATCATTTGTTAGAGTGAGGTTTTGCAAGCCAACGTAAACGGTTTGCAAGTAAAAGGCAGGTTTCTGGAGGAACGCAAATATTTTTCAAGTAAAGACGATTTTCTCTTCAGAAACAAAAGTTTTGCAAATGAATATAGCTAATGTTTCTACATAAAAAATTGTGTCTGTTCTTCACAAAAAGCTATTACATGACATATTAGCATGAGTCAAAAGTACTTATTTTCTAAAGCTGGTGCTTTGTCATTGGAGTTGAATCCATCCACATTCACTTTCATTGTATGTGAGATAACTGCCAGGGCATTCTGCCAGACATCATCTTTTGTGTTACATGGTAAAAGGAAAGTGGGTTTGGCACGTGAGGGTGTGTACAAAACATTACAAAAACATTTTGAATTCCACACAATTTAGAATAAAAACTAAATAATTTTCCATAGTAAACCCCAAATACCCAGTCCATTTCCCTTTCATGACGTCACGTGACACACGCAAAGGTCACAGCTGTTTTTGACATGTCAAATCGTCACAAACAATTCATTCATGTTCATTCTCTTCAGCAGTCAACTGAATTCATTTCGTAAAAGGGTAACGATTTCAGTGCATTGAATTAAACACTAAGTCCATTCATTCATACATTTCACAATAAAGAAAAAGACGCCTAACCTTTTGCCTGTTTTTGAATGAATAATTATGAAATCCCTTTGTTGCACACTGACATACATTGTGAAGTCATTTATCAAGAGTTACTCAGTCAAAATAAAAGAAATACCCATAATACTCAATAGCCAGTTCGGAAATGGTGCAACTGAGAGTGAAGGATTGTTGATATACTATACTTTGTCTCCACATGTACAGTATGGAAGAGACAAAGAGAGCCGTTTGTATGTGGGTGTGTGTCTAATTATACATCTGTATGAACCTGTCAGTGGACTAAATCCTGTACCATTCAAAATCAGGGATGGGTCATGGTGGGCATTAGAAGTTTGACTAGTTTTACATTTTTATTTTAGTTTTACATTTTTAGTGAGCATTTCAAGGATTTTGTTAATTTTTACTTTAGCATTCATTTTGCACTCTACAACTCTCTTAATGCAGCCATATATCCTATACCATGGTTTCTCAAATCTTACTCTGGAGGTCCAGTGCACTGCAGAGTTCAGCTCTAACCCTAATCAAACACACCTGAGCATGTTAATCAGTGTCTTAATTATCATTAGAAAAATAAAAGGTAGGTGAGTTTTATCAAGGTTAGAGCTAAACTCTGCCATGCATTGGACCTCCAGGGTAAGGTTCCTATACCATTCAAAAGTTTGGTACTTTTCTATTTCAATATATGCTTATTATGCCTATTTTTAATGTTTATACTGTATTTAAAAACGGAAATGTGCATGTATCAATATAATCCATCCTTGCTGAACAAAAGTCTCAAACTATTTGACTGACCCCAAATTTAGCTGTTCATATGTGATTCAATTATTCACAGAATTCACTTATAAATAAAAAATCAAAAATAACATTGTTCTAACATTATAAATGTCTTTGCTGTCACTTTTGATCAATTTAATTCATTTTTGATGATTAAAAAGCATTGTTTTCTTAAATAAACAAACTATATTTAAAACATTTTAGACTGAAGGTTTTCCTTGGTTGAGAAGCCTAGTTGTTTTTGGACACAAGAATATGTCTAATGTAAGTCGCCTGCTAAGAAAACCATTAGGTTCAGGTAAACCCAAAAAAAACCATACTAATTATACCTACCTGGTCTCATGGCATAAATGTACCTGGGTGCACTTTTTAGCGAGACACAAAATACGTACCAATGAGTACATAGCACTGCAGTTTTCAAAAAAAACTAGAGGCAGTAAAACTCTGACACCTTTAATTTTTACACAAATTTAGTTTTGATTGATAAAGCGTCATTTTTGCACAATTACTTAAAGAATATAAAGTTATGACCTAAAAACAATATTAATATGCTGGGAGATTTGAAAACTGATGCTTTTAAATGTTGGCATCAAACATATTCAGCTTCATATCTATAGGTTTTCATAGAAAGTAGTTGAGAGGCAAGGAACTTCGATTTGAATCCCATGTAACTACGGTTCAACAAAACAAATCTGCATAAAAGTGAGTTGAAATGGCACGGTTGCATCAACAAATGTTTTCTCAGTTTTGCATTTGTTAAACTTACCGGGTTGGTTCAGGGTTGGATTTGGTGTAGGGCATATTTCCAACATGATAGAGTGTTAACTTTAAGCAACAGTCCATGGATATTTTAATTATGAACCGCCGCAAAACATATCAAAAGTGCCAGGGTTTACATATTGAACCTGTGTTTTAGTGCCACTCTGTGGAAATTTCTCTTTAAAAACTGCAGCGAAACGTGGCACGTGAAAACAGTGTTGCACAAAAAGTCCACAGAGGTAAATATTTTTATGAGACCAGGTTGGATTATACAGGGCTTATATATTATACCAATTAGCTGACAGCTCAACCCGCTGACTAGTCAATTTAAAACTGCTATCTTAAAAGATGTCATTCTGAAACAACAAATCTCTAAATCAAAACATTTATGCCTCGACGTGCGAATGAAGAGATTATAGATCGGACGGCAATGCTGTTGGCTCCTTAGACCATTATTACCTAAATGAGCACTGTGTGAGGGAGAAAGAGAGAGCACAGCGCCCGACAACATTCTCTCAGGAATTGGAAGAGGACTCTTGAAACACAACCTAATACGGTCACATCTCCCTCAGACATCCGTGGGTGAAATATGCTCAGATTCTTCCTCAGAACACATTGAGCATTACTGCTGTTTGTTTTGAGTGCTCCAAGCCATTTTTGCAGATTACAAAATTCAAACAAGCATCTGCAATGCATAAATGTTGCATTCTTCTGACAGCAGGCTAGCAGACTCGATTTGTCCATTGTTTTCATCTGGGACATACAGTACTGTGCTGCATGGCGTACACATCCTAAAATTACATTTGAAGTTATATAGCTCTACAGTATATCTACTAAATCAGTCTTCAGTGTCACATGATCTAATATGCTGATTTGCTGCTTATGAAACAGTTCTACCGATTCATATTTGTATACAACATGCAATTCTGAAATGTATTTGCTTGAAGAGCCGGTATGAAGTGATAAAGGGGGAGGGTATTGGGATGATGTGGATGAGTGGGATGAGGAATGTCCCTGAGGAGGACTCTATAAACTTGGCAATGACATCAGACACGCGTCCCACAACTCTGAGGTCACTGGCACAAGACGGGATGGCTGGCCTGTTCTGCAATATTTGGGAACATCTTTGAGCTCCATATTGCGCCATGTGTTTGTCACCTGCAGAGTATTTAGTGGGGAAGATCTAAACAAAGTTTTGGCTTTTAAAAAACATTATCTATTTAAAACAGATAAAACAATACAAAGTAAAGCGGATCTTAGAACAACAGAAACACCTTTGCATCCAGACTTCCAGGACAACTTCTCCATTAGCCAATCAGAACAGAGCTTTTGATTTTGGAAAGTCTGTACTGAACAATACACTTTAAACAGCCTTTGAATGTCTATTTAAAGGGACAGTCCATCCAAAAAAGAACATTTTACCTGAACCTGTAATCTGACTTTTTTTGTTCGCCAAATGAAATTCAGAGGTTCAGTTATGTTTTGGACCCCACTGACTTTAATTGTGTAAACAAATAGGTAAAAAATATCTTCTTTTTTGTTCTGCAATAGAAATGAGAGATTTGGAACAACATGAGAGGAATTAAATATGTCTTTTAGGCTGTGACTACACATAGGTAGAAAAAAAGAATTCCTCTCAGGTTAAACTTTGGCCTGCTTCATGGGAAAAGTGCTAAATGTCAAAACATTGTTGCTCTGCTCTTGATCTAATTCTTATCTGTGTTTCATCTCATTTTATAGGAACAGGCATGCAGGAAATCTGTACGACGTAAATGAAAAGTCATTAACATTTAATCAGGGTTCTGCTTTTTATGAGCCACTAAGAGTTCCGGCACCAACATTATTAAGCATTACGGCCTTCAGCTCCAAGCAGCGAACACGCATACCATCTGTGACGAGTAACTGGTCTGATTAGGACACAAACTCTGCTTAATGAATGTCTGGTAGACGGTAGGGGTCAGTAAGTTAATTACTGCAGTCAAATCACTTGCATATGTTGATGATAAATCAGGCTGCAGTGATGCTCTATCCAGGCGGGTGTTGCTTTAGTCACATTGTTTTTAATAAAACAATATAAACCACAAACTCCATCGTATAATTGCATTCTTATTGGTTTCATCAATAGCAGGGTCTATTGAATCCCACAACCAGTAATAGCCCTGAAATACAATGTTATATTGATTAATCTATGTTGTGTAATAACAAAACACTTGGATACTGACCAATGACAAGCTCTGACACAACAGAATCCATTCACATTCTCCTGTTACTTCTGGTGACTTGCAACTGTTACCTTAAAAAGCTATTTCTACTTCACTGAACCCATGTTGGCATAAAATAACGCATTTAGTAGTGCTGTCTTAATTACAGCGCTAAAACAGGGGTTTACATTTTCCAGTTTAACAGCGTTAAAAATATTTATATTCCATCTCTTTTTTTTTTTTCTTGACAAGAATTGCCTTTATTTAGACGAAGAATGTCTTTACGAGCACATCAAACAGGAGACTTTTCAGATGCGCACACTTCTCCTCAGCAACAGACACTGTAGTCAAACAAGCCTGGAAAAAATACAGATGAGAAAAGATGAGATATTGTAAAGCTTTTGAAGCATTAAGGATTCATCTATATATTTAATTTAGAATTTAGTGTTTGATAACTTGTCATAACATGTCCTACTTACTGAAGGGCACAGGTAAATATTACATTTATTATATTGGGTTTATGTGAAGATTGTTTTAAGTTAAATTAGAAGTCTAATAAATGTTAAAATTGATAGCTCTCAATTGTTTAATGGCTGGAGTCTATTATTGAATAAGAAAAAAAAACTTTACCAGAGATATCTCCAATACCGGAATCAGTGAAACTCGCCTTCAGTCATAAAAAAAAAATTAAACCTATTAAAAATATTTGTATGTTATTTCTACATTAATTTGAAAATTGAATGTGAAATTATTGCAATATAGTAGTATTAGTAGGTTGATTCAGTCAGATTTCTGACTCGAATAAAACCAGTTAACTTGGATGTTACCATTTTTATTTTTTTTCAGTGCATACTCCCAATGACATCATCGTTGAAACGTTTCCTGTGTCACATCCACTGATGTTTCCATCCTCCTTTAGATAGTTTTATATAGAGATAACAATTTACCAGCCCGAATCACAGGATTAAGTCTTTCTTTTATGGCTTCTCTTTTATATTCTTTGTAAATAGCACTGAAAACTATGCACATGCTCAAACTCTGTGGGAATCCGAGACTTTCAGCAAAGTGAAATCATGTTTTCCACAGGGAACTTTATAGGGATAGTTCACATAGAAACGAAGGTTATGTCATCATTTACTTACCCGATTGCCGTTCCAAACCGAGTAATTTTTTTCTCCTGTCATATATAAAAAGTGACTTTTCGATGAACATCCTGGTTGCTTTTTTCAATATAATAAAGGTGAATGAGAATGGAGGCTCCAAAATGACCATAAAAATCCATAAAAGTAGTTCTATAGCTTATGCGCAACACATACTGTGAGGTTTACTG